>CM017191.1:18382425-18419925 GCA_004837865.1 Musa balbisiana | reverse complement strand
TAGATCAGTGTTTGAGGCACCCAAAAGTAAATGGGTACCTAAAAATCATCCTTTCTTGTAGAAACATATATCATCACAAGCTAGGAGCAAGAGATGATATCTTGATAGTGGATGCTCAAGGCATATGACCGGAGATCCATCTCAATTCTCTAAGCTCACTAGCATAGACAAAGGCTATGTTACTTTCGGAGACAATAATAAGGGTAAAATCATTGGCAAAGGAACCATAGGTAACAAATCCAACTTCTTTATGAAGATGTTTTGTTAGTTGATAGTTTAAAACATAACCTCTTGAGCATTAGTCAATTATGTGATAAAGGATATATTGTCAAATTCGAATATAATGTTTGCATCATTGAAAAACCACACAAAAATACATCTATAATTGCATTAAAATAAATAACGTATACACCATTGACATCAATGATCTCTAATGGCCATCGAAGATGAGGTATCGAATTTAATTGATGCAAATTTATCATTTGATGAATTACTAAATGCCTTCCATGACTTATTTGATGAATGCAAAACTATTCATAGAAAATACAAATTACTAAAAAAGGAGCATGATAGTTTTACTTGTAATTTCGATAATATCATGATAGTTTAGCTCCATGCATGATCTAGAAACTCTCCAAAAAGAGAACTTACTACTTAAGGACACCTTGAAGAAATTTGAGGTTGGTAGCAAGTCTTTGAATATAATCCTTATAAATAACGGTCATGTTCCTAGAAGAAGTGGAATCGGATTTTTGAAAAGTCCTCACCAAAATCTAACCACTTTCATTAAAGGCCCTACCATACATGTTCAACACCAAAGCAAATGCAACTTTTGTTGCAAACATGGACATAGAACTTATCATTGTCCATTCAAGAAAGTTAGTCCGAACAAACTGATTTGAGTTCCTAAAGGAACCACGATAAATTCTGTAAACATAAAAATGAATGTTTTAGATATTTTACCAAGTTTTGCAAACTTATCCAAAATGAAAAGGGTTCTATGATTTCATCAATTAGAAGTGATCATGGTGGTGAATTTCAAAACCATGATTTCCAAGAATTTTATGAATTTAATGGTTACAATCACAACTTCTCTACTCCAAGAAATCCTCAACAAAATGGAGTAGTGGAAAGAAAAAATAGAAATTTACAAGAAATGGCTAGAACCATGTTGAATGTACATAGTCTACCCAAATATTTTTGGGCCGAAGCCATAAACACTACATGCTATATTTTGAATAAAGTTCTAGTAAGACCCTTACTCACCAAAACTCCCTATGAGTTGTGGAACAACAAAAAATCCAATATTTCATATTTTAAGTTTTTGGGTGTAAGTGTTTTATCTTGAATGAAAAGATGCCTTAGAAAAATTTGATGCTAAATCTGATGAAGCAATTTTCCTTGGTTATTCTTCGGTTTCTAAAGCTTTTCGTATCTTCAATAAAAGAACTTTAATTATAGAAGAATTCATTCATGTTGTTTTCTATGAGATTTCTGAAATCAAGAAAAATGATTTTGATGATGATGTTAATTTCGATTCTTTGAATTTAAATGAAACCCCTTCTCCAACTGGCAACTTGGATGCATCCACTTCCGAAATATCCTTACCCAAGGATTAGAAATATGTAGATGCTCATCCTAAGGAGCTAATCCTAGGAGACACATCTAAGGGGGTTCAAACATGTTCTTCTCTTAAAAAATTTTGTGCCAACGCCGCTTTTCTCTCCCAAATTGAACCTAAATGTATTGACGAAGCCATGAATGATGATTCATTGATTATCATAATGCTAGATGAGTTAAATCAATTTGAGAGAAATGAGGTGTGGAAGCTTGTTCCTAGGCCAAATGACCATTTAGTTATTGGTACTAAATGGGTCTTTAGAAACAAGCAAGATGAATATTGTATCATGGTTAGAAACAAGGCTAGATTAGTAGCCAAAGTTTTCAACTAAGAAGAAGCTATCGATAATGAAGAAACATTCGCTCCTGTGGCTAAATTAGAAGCCATAAGGATGCTCCTTGCCTATGCTAGTAATAATAATTTTAAGTTATTTCAAATGGATGTTAAAAGCGCTTTTCTTAATGGCTTTATTTCTGAAGAAGTTTATGTTGAACAACCTCCTGGATTTGAAAATAATAGCCCCCCTAATCATGTATTTAAATTAACTAAAGCTCTCTATGGTTTAAAACAAGCCCCGAGGGCTTGGTATGAGAGACTTAGTTCTTTTCTTATTCAAAATAATTTCACAAAAGGCAAGATTGATACTACATTGTTTATCAAGAATTTTGATAACAATTTTCTCATTGTTCAGATTTATGTTGATGATATTATCTTTGGTTCTACAAACGAATCTCTTTGTGAATCTTTTGCTAAAACCATGAGTCTCGAATTTGAAATGAGTTTGATGGGAGAATTAACCTTTTTCTTAAGCTTGCAAATTAAGCAACTAAGAAATGACATCTTTATTAGTCAAACTAAATATGCTTTAGATTTGCTAAAAATATTTAATATGGAAAGCTCAAAAGTTATTAACACTCCTATGAGCACCTCCACTAAGTTAGAAGTTGATGAAAGTGGAGAAAGCTTCGATCAAAAAACTTATAGGGGTATGATAGGAAGTTTACTTTACCTTACTACAACTAGACCAGATATCATGTTCAGTGTAGGACTTTGTACTAGGTTTCAATTGAACCCTAAGATATCTCATCTCAAAGCGGTTAAAAGAATACTTAGATATCTTAAAGGTACCACAAATCTAGGATTATAATATCCAAAAACCGAGAAGTTTGAGTTAATTGCTTATGCTAATGTGGATTACGCTAGGTGTAGACTAGATAGAAAAAGCACATCAGGAACATGTCAATTTTTGGGACATGCTCTTGTTTCCTGATCATCTAAGAAACAAAACTCGGTTACACTATCAACAACCGAAACTGAGTATATTGTAACTAGTGCATGCTGTGCACAAGTTGTGTGGATGAAAAACACCTTAGAAGATTATAAAGTTCCTCTTAAAAATATTCCCATTAAATGTGATAACACAAGTGCTATATGTTTAACAAAGAATCCCATTCAACACACAAGAACAAAACATATTGATATTAGATATCACTTTACACGAGATCATGTCACTAATCGTGATGTAGTTATAGAGTTCATTGATACTAAATATCAACTAGTTGATATTTTTACAAAGCCTTTAAGTGAAGAACAATTTGATTCATTAGAAGAGAAATAGGAATGTTAATGTGTCCGAATGCATGAACTTATTAAAATTATTTTTCAGATGTTCTTGATTCAATGATCAAATCACTTAATTGCTATGATGATTTTACATGATTACATGCCTTAATAACATGTTGAAAATTATGTGTTTTGGATACAAAAATTTCCATGATAATAAGCATATTTTATCTTCATGATTGTGTTTGAAAATCTATAGCAAAACCTTGTCCGAATGCATGAAAGTGTTAAATTTTATTTTCGGATTTTCTTGATCCTAACGATACATTATTCTCTTCCGGACTTAATGTAGCTTTCATTAACATATTTTATATAGATTTTAATTCATATCATTGATTTTTGACATATAGAATCAAATGCATCTCTCATAGACTTATCATGTGAAAAATATTTTTTTCGAGAAATGGATTTGATGAAATGATTCTTTCTTATAAATTCCTTCTTAAAAAAGGAAGATTTCTTTTTTGCATGGATTTGATTCACATACATATCTTGATCCTTATAAAAATGAAACGTGATTTAAATCTCTTATTAATTTTAACTTCATTTGAGTAATCTCACAAATGGCTTTCCTCCTTCTTGCAAACAGATAATTTCAAATAAAAAGGAAGAAGTAATCTCCATGTCGTATTTTTCTTGAGATGCTTGTATAATTGGTATCCTATCACTCATTGTTGAAAAATGACATAAACCTAGTTATGGCATGAATCATTACCACACTTATGTTTAAAATTTGCTTATATCATTCTCCTTTTTGTTGATGACAAAGGGTGAGAAATATATGAATTGATGCTATGAGTGCCATATTTGAATTTGAATTATGTTAAGATATCAAAAGAAGCTTGCATTGAAATATATGGTAAATTGATGATAGAAATGCTATGATTGCCATATTTGCATTATGTCATATATGCATCATGTTAAGATATCAAGAAATTGTATCGCAATTTTACATGTTGATATCTTGCCATGTGATGAAATGCTATGATTGCTAAACACTTGAAATGCTTGCATTATGTTAAGATATCAAAAGCTTATATCGCTATTTTACATGTTGATATCTTACCACATGATGAATTGCTACCATTACTATCATTCACACTTGAAATGTAAGACTTGAAAATGGATGTCAAGCCTTGACATCATTTTCAAAGAGATACATCATGATAGGAATCATGATGGGAGTATTGATAAGGTTAAACGATCTTAACTTATCAATATGTCTCTTGAATTCAAAGGCTTTGAATTCAAGAATAACTTATCTCGAGTATGGCATATAGATAGGGGGAGTTAAGGTTAACTTCGTTATCAATTGATTGTCATCATCAAAAAGGGGGAGATTGTTGAATCTCGGATTTTGATGATAAAGTCAATTGTCATTTGTTATCTAATCCATATGTTGAGATAAATGTATAGGATTAACTACGATGAAAGTAAGACATGCAGCAGGAGTTGCGTCGGAGTCAAGACTATGATCACGTTTGGAGTTCGAGAGTTCAACAGAAGTCTGGACGGTCATCAGAGGTTCTGCGGGAACAAATCCGAGAAGTCTAAGAGCTTGCCAAAGAAGCTTATCGGAACTCGCCAAGTGGATCGTCGCAAGTCCAAGAGTTTGTCGAAAGTCCGCCGGAGTATCGCCGAGGGTTCGTCGGATGTTCGCTGGAAGTTCGCCGGAAGCTCGCCGGAAGAAGCAATTGACGCATTGGAGCAAACTGTAGTATAAATGTCTTAAAATATCATAGTTAGCATGATGATTAAGTTAGAAATGGGAGGTGATCCCATTAACTTAATCTTGGGGCAATTGGGCCAAATGGATCAGCCCATTCGGACCTAGATTTCCTAGCCGACGGTGGCACCGCCTAGGTCGGTGGTGGCACCGCCTAGGAGTTAAGTCTCCCAGGACAGCTGGGCGATGGAACCGCCCATGTCAGGTAGTGGCACCGCTTGGGCTCGGTCTCCGAGTGAGGCTGGGTAGTGGTATCGCCCCTATCATGCGGTGGTATCACCCGAGCTCGATCTCCGAGCACTGTCAAGCGGTAGTACCGCCCAGTTAAGGCAGTAGTACCGCCAGGACCCCGGAATTTCGGGAGATGACACTTTTGAGCTCCAAATTCAAACGAGTTTGGGGCCTATAAAAATCCCACCCTTTCATACATGAAAGGGCACCGAAACTTAGCATTTATTTTGAGATTTTGAGAGCTTAAAAGTGTTGTAAAAGGCTAGAAGTTCTTCTCCCTCTTTTCTTCTAAGTTTTGATCATTCAAGAGAGGAGTGAAAAATCTGTAAGGGTTGTCTCCTAAGCCTGTCAAAAGGTGTGAAGCTGTAGAAGGGTGGTTGGCCTTCGCCTATTGAAGGAAGGCCTCTAGGGGACGTCGGTGACCTCATTGGAGGAGGAAGCCAAAAGTGGATGTATGTTAAGATTGACTGAACCACTCTAAATGTCGATTTGTATTTACATTTTGTTCTCTATCTTAACTGCAACTGCCACCATAGCCTTACTTTAACTACACTTCGCTTGATCTTAAGTTAAAGTAATTTCTAAATTGGCTTTCATACTAAAATCATTTTTATCGTACGAACGTCATTTTAAATCATTGAAAGTTTTTCGTTGCACTAATTCAACCCCCCCCTCTTAGTGCTCTTGATGCTAACGAGGACATCACAATGACCAGTTGTACTAGATCTGGGACATCCAAATCTATAAGTTCGATATCAAAGAGTGGAACACTCTTACAGGACATCCTTGGTGTCTTAAGTCTAAGGACCAAATATACCACTAGGACTACGGAATCATTGTCTGGCAATAAGGCATCATCAACCATCCAGTATTCCGTAAGCAGATCCATCAGTGAGCTCATTCTCCAATGAGCACCTGTATTGTATCCCTAGTGTCCCTACATGAGTAGCTATGAGACTAGCTGCATCTATCATATGGACGGGTATACACCATACCAATCTGTCCGGTTATCACGATGTCCCTCTCGAGTAACCTATGACCGGAATTATTTAGGATCTGTGTTTAAAGGTGAATTGGTCTCATTATCGTGATCTTATCATGATCCGATTCCTATTGCTGCATCTGCTGCAAAATGTATTCTGCCTTTGTGGTCGAGTCAACAGTAGTATCTTGCTTGGAACTCTTTCTGCACGCTGCTCCTCCATTCAAGGTGTACACATACCCCGAATTTGACTTGCTATCATCGACATTAAACTGAAAATTTGAGTCTGTATAGCCTTCAACCTTGAGGCTACTACCTCCATATACTAGTAAAAAGATCCTTAGTCCTTCTCAAGTACTTAAGAATACACTTTACTACTTTCTAGTGCTCCAAGCCTAGATCCGCCTGATACCTACTCATGACACTCAGAGCATGAGCTATATCAGGCCTAGTACATAGCATGGCATACATGATAGACCCTTTTGCTGAGGCATAAGGTATTATATCCATGTTCGCCCTTTCTTCTGGAGTCTTTGGGGACATACTCGTAGAAAGTGATATCCAATGTCTCATCGGTATGAGACCTCTCTTGGAATTTTTCATGCCAAACCTTTTGACAATGGTTTCTATGTGCCTAGACTAGGACAAGCCAAGCATCTTCTTAGATCTGTCTCTATAGATCCGAATCCCCAAGATATAGGATGCTTCCCCTATGTCCTTCATGGAGAAGTGTCTAGATAACCATGCCTTTACTATGGATAGCATTCCTACGTCATTCCCAATTATCAGGATGTCATCCATATATAACACCAAAAAGGTGATAGCGCTCTCACTTACCTTCCTGTACACACAAGGCTCATCTTCGTTCTTAACGAAGTCATAAGATCTGATTGCCTCATCAAATCTTATGTTCCAACTTTGGGAAGCTTGCTTTAGTCCATAAATGGATCTAAGCAACCTGCACACCTTATTTGGGTAGTCTTTGGATACGAATCCCTCATGTTGTATCATATACACCCCCTCATCGAGGTTCCCATTGAGGAATGCAGTTTTCACATCCACCTGCCAGATCTCATAATCATAGTGTGCTGTAATAGCCAATAGAATTCGAATGGATTTTAGCATTGCTACGGGTGAGAAAGTTTCGTCATAGTCAACACCTTGTCTTTGATGATACCCCTTAGCCACTAACCTTGCTTTATAGGTCTCTACCTTTCCATCTACTCAGATCTTTTTCTTAAAGATCCACTTGCAACCGATGGGTACAATACCTTCAGGCGCATCAACTAGGTACTAAACCTTATTAGAGTATATAGAATCCATCTCAGAATTTATGGCTTCTTGCCACTTCCCGAAGTCTATACTCATAATAGCCGCCTCATAGGTTTCAGGATCAATATCCTCAACATCCTCTCCTCTAATATATCCCACATATCTCTCAGGAGGATAAGATACTCTACCAGACCTACGTAAAGTTGAAACTTGTATATTAGGTACCTGAATAGACTCGGGCTATAGAGTGGTGCTTGAGCTTGGTTTTCCAACCTCGCTCAACTCTATCGTGCTCCCACTATCTCTGCCAAGAATGTGTTCTCAAGGAACACTGCTCTTTTGGCTACAAAGACCTTTTGGTCCTCGAGATGATAGAAATAATACCCACAAGTTTCCTTAGGGTATCCCACAAATTTGCATCGCTCTGTCCTCGATTCTAACTTATCGGGGTTGTGTGTTTTAATGTGGGCAAGGTAGCCCCAAATCTTAACAACTTTAAGATTGGGCTTCTTCCCTTTCCATATCTTATATGGTATAGACACTACTGACTTAGTTGGAACTCTATTCAAAAGGTAAGCTACGGTCTCTAGGGCATATCCCTAGAATAAGATGGGTAGGTCAGCGAAACTCATCATGGATCGTACTATGTCTAACAGTATACGATTTCTCCTTTCAGATACACCATTAAGCTGAGGTGTATAAGGAGGTGTCCATTGGGATAATATCCCACGGTCCTTGAGGAACTGAGTAAACTTTATACTTAAGTACTTACCTCCTCGATTTGATCGAAGAGTTTTGATACTCTTTCCAGTCTAGTTCTTCACCTCATTCTTATTCTCTCTGAATTTCTCAAAGGCCTCGAATTTATACTTCATTAAGTACACATATCCATACCTTGAGAGATCATCAGTAAAGGTAATGAAGTAGGAGTAACCACCAATGGCATGAGTTGACACAGGTCCACATACATCACAATGTATGAATTCCAACAGCTCAGTGGCTCTCTCTCCAATTCCACTAAATGGAGAGTTGGTCAGTTTTCCACGAAGGCAAGGCTCACAAGTTGCATATGAGTCATAGTTGAATGGATCTAGATATCCATCATTTAACAGCTTTTGAATCCTTTCTTCATGGATGTGACCTAGCCTACAATGCTATAGGTATGCATTATTCATCTTATCTCGTTTCCTCTTGGACACACTTACATTCATGATATGTGAAGTAGTGTCTAGCATAAATAAACTATTATGCAATGTTCCTTTCGTGATGATCTCATCATCTAATAATATCGAACAACCATTATTCTCAAAAACTAATTTATATCCACTAGTTGTCAAACATGAAATGGAGATAATGTTTTTGATAATAGAAGGAACAAAATAACATGCATCTAATGCAATAAAAGCTCCACATGCAAATATAGGGAGACCTCGCCAACGGCTACAACAGTAACTTTTGCTCCATTGCCCATCTTGAGGTCCATCTCGCCTCTATTTAGTCTCCTAGGCTTTGCCAAAACCTGCAATGAATTGCATATATGATAAGCACTACTAGTATCCAATACCCATGTGTTATCATAAGAGTTTGACAAATGGAGATTGATCATGAATGTACCTGAAGCTTCACCAAACTTTTGTTTCACCTTTTCTACAAGTTACTCTTTGTAGTTCCTCTTCCAATGCCCATCTTTGCCACAATGGAAGCACTGGCCTTTGTCCTTTGTTGGGTCTTTCTTAGCAACCTTTGTTTTTCCTAGTCTGCCCTTGCCCTTTCTCTTCTTAAGGGACTTTTTTGCTTTCCTTTTCTTTCTGGTCTCACTAGTGTAGAGAACTGGCTTCTCTTTCCTAATAGTACTCTTTGCCTCTCTCAACATATTGAGGAGCTCTAGG
Source organism: Musa balbisiana (assembly GCA_004837865.1). Lineage (NCBI taxonomy): Eukaryota > Viridiplantae > Streptophyta > Magnoliopsida > Zingiberales > Musaceae > Musa > Musa balbisiana. The sequence goes on along the minus strand of CM017191.1, from coordinate 18,410,581 downwards.
AGAGTCACCTCAAGTTTATTCATATTAAAATTATTATGAACTGTGAAAAGGAATCTGGTAGGGACTGAAGCATAATGTCCACACACAAGTTATCCTCTAGGACCATTCCTAGACATGTGAGTTTCTCCATCCATTCAATCATCTTTAGGACATGGTTCTGAACCGGTGTCCCCTTAGTCATCCTAGTGTGGAAGAGGCTCTTGGATATCTCATATCGCTGAGTCCTCTGTTCCTCAAATAATTTGCGGACATATAGGAGAATGGATCTAGCATCCATCTTTTTATGTTGTCTCTGTAATTTAGGAGTCATAGAGCCCAACATATAGCACTGAGCAAGAGTGGAGTCATCAATGTACTTCACGTAGTGAGTGATCTTATTCTCGCTTGCCCCTTCCTCGGGCATAAGCATTACTGTATCAAGGACATAGGCGATTTTCTCCGCCGTGAGAACAATTCTCAAGTTACGGAGCCAATCCGTATAATTTGGACCGATGAGGTGGTTGACATCAAGTATACCATGTAAGGGATTTGAAAGCGACATTTTCTGAAAATAATGATGCAGCAGAAATGAATAACACGTAGATTTTGCAAGAAATAAACAATCAAGATATGGACTTCTATCTTAATATGATCCCACTATTTTACTAGCGAGTCACACGACACCCTTAGCACATGAAATGAAAGTCTCCAACAGACTTCTAGTGGGGATCAGGATCCAAGCGGCGTCTTAGTGTAACCTCGAGGGACTCGACCAATCACATTAGGCCCAAAATGTAGACAACTCTTGCCGATCACAACTCTTTGTGATTCCCATCCTGTTTGGTTTCCGAATCACCATGGTCTTGAGGGACTCGACCAACCATGATGTTCGGTTAAGTCAACACCTTCGTTACAAGATGAGCCTGATTTGATGATATACCCTCAAGAGACTCAATCAAGCATACCATATCCTCAAGTCATCGGTGACATCTCTATGTCGTAAGCAAGATAGCGAATCGTAATATAGGTGAACCTCGAGGGACTCGACCAACTCAACCTACACCGAGAATCGGTTCCTACCCATAACGATGGAAGGCCATGTGGATCAATCTAATTGCCTCACGTTTACTGACTTAATATTATCGAGAGAGATATTTCTATAATTTGGTCTCCTAATATGACATGTCACACATAAACATATTTAATATATATCTACATCGCATGCAAATATATATATATATACATATCTAGTATATGTATAAGCAATCACACCAGATAATCATGGACCACAACCTAATGTGATTAGGCCTGAGCCAGTAGGCCTAATCACTCACATTAAGATCTATGTGTGCAGTAGTGCATCTCCAAGCCCTGTGATCATCCATCTCATCCTCGTCGATTCCGTCAACATCTCGATGCATCTCCATACATCGTAATCGTCCGTCTAGTGGGTCCCGCTATCACATCCACGCTCCCGCTGCACCTCCTTAAATGATTACAACTTAATCATAGGCACGTAAGCCCGACAATAAACGAGAAATATAATGGAGACTCGCAGGCATCAATAATAATAATCACAAGTACAAACATCACATGGTCCACGATCATCCGTACACACATCATACATCACATGTATAAGTCATTATCATGTATGACTACTAGATAATTATAAAAATAATAATCAACTAAATCTTTTAATTAATTAATATTTTTTTCAAATCAAAGATAGGGAATTTTCTGAATTCTGAGGGGCATTTTTATAATTTGGTCAAAGGATAGAAATTAAAATTTCTCAAATTCTTTTGGACAAAACTATCTTTTGCCCAAAAAACCCTAATGCCCTTCTCCCTCTCCCTTGCTTCTGCCACCGCCGACAGGGTGATGGTGGCGGCCTTTGCGGCAGGGGGCGGGGGCGCTGCCCTTGCCTGCGGGCGGCGCCTCCCCTGTAGCTGGGAGCCGCCACGGGCGATTCTGCCCGCGGGCGAGCACCGCTGCTAACGTTGTGCATGCAGGCAGCGCCCGCAGATGTCACCGCCTGCGCACCATAGGCGGCTCTTCCTGCGGGTGGCCGGCCACCTATGGTTGCGACTGCGTGCAACAAAAGTTGCCGCGCGCAGGCGACCTGCTTGCCGGCGCCGCCGGCCCTTGTGGGCGCTGTGGCCACAAGCAACGCTCACGGGCTGCCAGCCCCACCAACCGCAAGCCTACTGCATGCAGGCCGCAGGTCGGCTACGGCAGGCACAGCCCCTGCGCATGCGCCAACACTGCGCTGCCTACGGTTGTACACACGCAGATTGAGGGCAGTAATAATTGCTGCCCTTTCTCGCTTTTGTGTCAACGATTTTGACGTCAAAAGTTTTTCCAAAACATAACACACGTAGTTCAAAACTAATCTATCGTACGAATAACCTGGCTCTAATATCACTATTGGAAAATCTTAGGGGCAACATCACATGTGCAGCAGAAGAACAAGAAAACAAAATCCCCTATTCCCAAAGAGATGTTTGTCGTCAAGCGAAGATTGGTGCACAAAAAATTCACGAAACAAACTGTATGTAGAATAGATTGTGTTACCTAGGGAGATCGTATATCCCTGTTTCCTTGTAGATCTCTAGGAGAGGGTGAAGGAGGTCAAGCATCCACCTCTCTAGCGGTGATCCACATAGTAGGGCTACGACGACGCTCCTCAAAACTCCAGACCTGCTCTGAGGTGGAGAGAGGGGGGGTGAGAGAATAGGAGAGGCAAGCAAAGGATCTAGTCTCTGAGGCTCTGAATCCCTCTTACTTATAGAGGCCTCTTGTCAAACCCTAATGGTTCCTCCCCTAGTGGGTATTGGATCTGCATCCAATTACCCAAGCCATTTAGATTAGTGGATCTCTACCCAATAATCTCTCATGGGCTCTTATTGGATCTCATCCATGGGATCCAATAATTCAGGGACTTATTGGATATCCAATAAGATAGGGGCTCCGGCGGATATCTTATATCCGAACCTCTACTCATTGCAATGCCTACCATATGTGTGTGACCCTCTAGGCCCAATATCGAGCTGGCCATGAGTCATAGCTGTCAAAACTCCTTCTAACTCGGTGAATTATTATCTTTGTAATAATTCACTCGACTCATCGACTACAGACGTACTAGGCCACTAACGCCGTAGTCCCCAAACGATACAGGGGAATCCAATCCATTGGACCTATCTGTCCTTAGTTACCGTATACCTATAGTTTCTCATCTGTCTAATATCCCAGAGACCGTATATCAGGCATGGTACTGTCAGACCCATACGGTTTCTACTCGAGTCTCACTCTAATCGGATTCTCCCGGAGAACTCTTTCTCTCTCAACCTGAATGACCCTAGCTAGGGATTTGTCTGAGCAAGAACACATGGGATATTCCTCTCATGACGCCGAGAGTGGATGATCCTCTATCGACACTCAATAGCCCTCGTAAGATCGACTGCCACTCCCAATGACCAGCTATACTAGATCTGGGACATCCAAACTTATAAGTCTAGTATCAAAGAGTGGAGCACTAATACAGGACATCCTTGGTGTCTCAAGTCTAAGAACCAGGTACACCACTAGGGCTATGGAATCGCTATTTGGCAATAAGGCATTATCAATCATCCAGTATTCCTAAGTGGATCAATCAGTAAACTCATTCTCCAATGAGCACTTGTACTGTATCCCTAGTGTCCCCACATGAGCAGCTATGAGACCAGCTGCATCCATCATATGGACGGGTATACAGCACACCAGTCTGTCCGGTTATCATGATGTCCCTCTCGAGTAACCTATGATCGGGATTATTTAGGATCTATGTTTAAAGGTGAATCGGTCTCATTATCGTGATCTCATCATGATCCGATTCCCATTGCACAGATCCAAGGACATCACAATATATACATGCATATATGCAATAAACTATATAAAGTGATAAAAGTCAAAATATAATAAGCGAAAAGATTCCGTGTCAAGTCACACATGCCATCACTCACGTGATTGGCTTGTTGGGCACCTATGACTAGCCGACACTAGGGATACAACACAGGTGCTCATTAGAGAATAAGTTCACTGATTGATCCGCTTACGGAATGTTGGATGGTTGATGATGCCTTATTATCAAACAGCGATTCCATAGTCCCAGTGGTGTATCTGGTCCTTAGACTTGAGACACCAAGGATGTCCTATATGAGTGCTCCATCTTAGATACCGGACTTATAGGTTTGGATGTCCCAGATCTATTATAGCTGGTCATCGGGAGTGATAGTCAACCTTATAAGAGCTATTGAGTGTCGATAGAGGATCATCCACTCTCGGTGTTATGAGAGAAATATCCCATGTGTTCTTGCTCAAACAAATCCCTAGCTAGGGTCATTCAGATTGAGAGAGAAAGAATTCTCTTGGAGAATCCAATTAAAGCAAGACTCTGTTAGGACCCTTTTTCTAAGCTTTTGAATAATGTTTATTGAGTCTGTTTAGTCCAGTTGTTTATTGAGTCTATTTAGTTCAGTCAGGTAGAGGTTTATTTAATATTTATTTATTATTAAGAGTACAAGTCTTGGTGGACTCTAGGTGGAACTTTATAAGTAGTGATGTAACTGCTTCTTTTTGGGAAATCAATGAATGAAATATTATTCCACTCTATAGACAAACCCTAGGAGGCCGATCCCCTCGAAGTGATCAAGGAGGGTCGATCCCCTCGAAGCGATCAAGGAGGGCTGATCCCCTCGAAGCGATCAAGGAGGCTGATCCCCTCGAGACGATCAAGGAGGGTCGATCCCCTCGAAGCGATCAAGGAGGGCCGATAACCTCGAAACGATCAAGGAGGCTGATCCCCTCGAAGCGATCATTATCTTATCATTTCTTTCCTTTTTTCCACGATAAGACCTTAGGGTCTTATCAATTGGTATCAGAGCGGTGATCCTCGGCGTTCTCGCTGTAGTGTTGCCATAGTTATAAAAAAAAAAAAAAAAAAAAATTGTGTGAGGAAGGGTGAAGCCGGCAGTCATGAACGTCGATCCTTCTCAACCGAGAAGGAACCTCTGCGTCTTGGTCAGCGACCACTGTTGCCCCTCTCTACCATCGTCACTACTGCCCAGCCAGCAGCCGCCACCACTGCCGCTGCCCCCTTGCTGCAGTTATCTTCGTCTTCGGAAAAAAAATAAAAAATAAAAAATAAACGAAGAAGAAGAAGAAGAAGAAGCCGCAGCCACCTCTGCTTCCCCAACCGGACCCCTGCTTCCGGCCAGCCACCCGCCGCTGCTGCTTCCCGGCCGACGGACTACTACCGCCGTCGCTTCTGCCCAGCCAGCAGCCACCACTGCCGCCCTGGCCAGCGACTTCGCCTCCTCGCTGCCCGCATCTCGCTCGAGCGAGAAGGGCCGCGGCCCCCGTTTCCCAGCCAGCGGACCACCCATCTTCGCTTCTACCATCGGCGACGCTGCCCTAGCCGCACTGCCATCGCTGCCTTCCCTTGGTTGCAGCTTTGGCCTTGCGATCTGTCGGCGTTGCTGTTTCTGTGGTGCGATAGAAACAGAGCAGCCGCCGGTCCCTCTGCTGCCACAGGCGCCGGTTACCTCTACCGCCGCCGCTGCTTCCAGGCCACTTCAACGCCACCCCTCTCCTTAATTGCCGAGCTACCACCGCTGCCAGCCACTGTGCGACGACCGCCGCACGCCTCCCAGCCGCGGATCCCCCTTGCCCTGCATCCGTAGTGACAGAAACAGGGCAACTCACCGGTTGCCCTTGTTCCCAACTGTGACACCGCCGACTACTCCTTCTCCACCGCCGGCGCTGCTAGCCGCAGGACCCTCCTCGGCGATCGTTGGTGACGCTGCGCCCAGCCGCGCCACCACCGCTGCCTCCTTCTTCACCGCCGCACCGCCGTTGCCAGCATCGCCAGCGGCTCTGGCTGTGGTGCGATAGAAACAGAGCTTCCTCTATTGCTGCAGCCCCGTCGATCCCTGCCGCGACCCTCGCTGCCTCCTTCTCCACCGCCGTCGCTGCACTCCGGCCAGCGATCACCGCGGCTGCCAGCCACCGCAGCCTTCTCCTCAACCGCTCGTGATCCTTCCGGCCAACCCCTTATGTGGTGCGACAAAAACAGAGCACGAAGCAACCACCGCCGCACGCAGCAACAAAAAAAAAAAAAAAAACAGTGGCACCCCCTGCTGCCGCAGCCGCCGATTGTAACCACCGCCACCTGCTCCCAGCCAATGACCAATCCCTCATTCTGCAGCAGCTGCCCTCTAGCAGCGCACGCAGCAACCACAGCAAGTACGCTGCCCTGCCTCAACCCTAGCAGCGCATGCACCATCGATTCCTCTTCTCAACCCCGGCCGCTTCAACGTCGCCTCCCCCTGCTTAGCATCTTCTACCACAACCGCAGGTTGCCATCACCGCAGCCTCAACCCCGCTACCCGGTGATCGCCCCTTGGGTCCAGCAGCTACAACCACATCGATGTAGTCGCCTTTTAGCCTCAGCGCTCTCACCCCACACAACGACAGAGATAGGGCAACAACTCTTCCTCCAACGCAGCGACCACAGCATTACCCTCGGCGTCCACCTCCTCGACAACTTCGCATTGACAATGCTGATGCCCTTGACCGACATCAAAAATAGGAGTTGAGAACCCAGATTTGCAGTCTTGCGCAATGGCCACCGATAACGCAGTGAAAGCACAAATGGAAGCATGGGAAATCAGAATTGAGAATCGGTTGCAAGAAACACTTAATGATTTCAAAAAGAGTCTACTGGAGAGTCTCAGCAAATTTCAACAAGATAGGAGCTCAAGTTCTACGTTGCATAGATCTGAAAATACAAGAAAATGGCTCCAAGATTGTGACACAAACTACTCACACATGAAGGTGGAATTTCCGAGATGGAAAGATGGAGATCCGACTAGTTGGATCTCTAAGGCAGAAAATTTCTTTCATTTTCACAGAACCCCAGAAGAATCGAAGGTAGAAGTGGCCTCAATCCAGCTCGATGAAGATGCAATCCAGTGGTACAATTGGTATGAAACTTGCTATGGAGTTCCTTTGTGGGAGCAGTTCAAAAGAGGGCTTCTTGTTCGCTTTAGTCCATCCGATTATGAGAATGTTGATGACCAGCTTGCCAAAATTTGTCAAACTTCTACAGTGTCAGAATATCAAAGTAGGTTTGAAAGATTATCAAATCAAGCTAGAGATTGGTCGGAACGACAACTTCTAGGTATATTTATTGAAGGGCTTATTCCAGAGATCCGGTGTGAAGTTAAGGCTCGTCAACCCCGCACTATGATAGCTGCGATCTCATTCGCATATCTACATGAGAAAAAAATTAGCAAGGAAATATCAGCAAGGGGTTTGTACTATGATGAAAAGTGGAGTATAGAGCACCGATGTAAACAAGGGCAACTTCTAATGATTGAACCAATTAGAGAGGAGCTGAAAGCTAAGAATGTGGACTCCGATCATGAAGGTATAAATTCTAATGAATATGTTGAACCTACCATACATATAATGCATACATTAGCCGACTACTCTAACCCGCAAACTATGGAAGTTGACAGAACTCTGGAGCATCAGCCTATTATAGTTTTGATTGATACTGGTAGCACTAACAATTTTATGGACAGTGAGACTATTGACCGATTGGTCTACCACATTGAAGACTATGACAGATTTGAAGTAAAGATCGTTGATGAACGGATTTTCACTTGTGATAGCAATGGTTCAAAGATAAAATTGATTATACAGGGCCAGCAGTTTCTTACAATGATTACTACACTGAAAGACCGACCTATTGCTTACACTATCAAAAGGTGGAGATCATACTTACTTGATCAACGGGTTGTGATGCGTTGCAGATAGTCTATGACTAAAAAGAAGCTCCCCGTGATTGATGCTGCTCAGCCTTGAGGACAAGGCTGATTTGAAGAGGGAGGAACTGTTAGGACCCTTTTTCTAAGCTTTTGAATAATGTTTATTGAGTCTATTTAATCCAGTTGTTTATTGAGTCTATTTAGTTCAGTTAGAGTCAGGTAGAGGTTTATTTAATATTTATTTATTATTAAGAGTCCAAGTCTTGGTGGACTCTAGGTGGAACTCTATAAGTAGTGATGTAACTGCTTCTTTTTGGGAAATCAATGAATGAAATATTATTCCACTCTATGGACAAACCCTAGGAGGCCGATCCCCTCGAAGTGATCAAGGAGGGTCGATCCCCTCGAAGCGATCAAGGAGGGTCGATCCCCTCGAAGCGATCAAGGAGGGCCGATCCCCTCGAAGTGATCAAGGAGGCTGATCCCCTCGAAGCGATCATTATCTTATCATTTCTTTCCTTTTTTCCATGATAAGACCTAAGGGTCTTATCAGACTCGAGTAGAAATCGTATGGGTTTGATAGCACTATATCCGTTATACGGTCTCTAGGATATTAGATGGATGAATAACTATAGGTACATGGTAATTGAGGATAAACAGGTCCAATGGATTGGATTCCCCTGTATCGTCTAGGGACTACGACGTAGTGGCCTAGTACGACTGCAATTAATAAGTCGAGTGAATTATTATAGCGATAATAATTCACTAAGCCAAAAGGAGTTCTGATAGGTATGACTCACGTCCAGCTTGATATTGGGCTTAGAGGGTCACACACATATGGTAGGTGTTGCGATGAGTAGAGGTTCGGATATGAGATGTCCACAAGAGCCCCTGAATTATTGGATCCTATGGATAAGATCCAATAAGAGCTCATAAGAGATTATTGGATAGAGATCCACTAATCTAAGAGGCTTGGATAATTGGATGCAAATCCAATACCCAATAGGGGAGGATCCATTAGGGTTAGGCAAGGGACCTCTATAAATAGGAGGGATTTAATGGTTTATAGGCTAGAGCCTTTGCTTGCCTCTCCTATTCTCCTCTCCCTCTCCACCTCAGAGCAAGCCTAGAGTTTTGAGAAGCATCGTCGTAGCCCTACTGTGTGGATCACCGCTAGAGAGGAGGGCGCTTGACCTCCTTCACCCTCTCCTAGAGATCTACAAGGATTCAGGGATATACGATCTCCAAGATATACGATCTCCCTAGGTAATACAATTTATCTTATACTCAGTTTTCTATTTCATGAATTTTTGCGCACCAATCTTCGCATGACGACGAATATCTTTTTTGGAAAATTAGGGATTTTGTTTTTTGTTCTTCCATTGCATATGTGATGTCGCCCCTAGATTTCCCAACATCTCTCAACAAAATCCAACCACTTTTGTTAAAGGCCCTAACTTGCATGTATCACCCAACACCAAATGTAACTTTTGTTGCAAACTCGGACATGTTGCTCATAAATATCTGTTTAAGAGATATAGTCTATACAAATTGATTTAGGTTCCTAAAGGAATCGTAAAGAACTCTATGCAAAATAATAAGTTAAGTATATCATTTTTTGAGGCACCCAAGGCTAAATGGGTACCTAAAAATCACCCTTTTTTGTAGAAATGTTCACCATCAAAAGCTAGGAGCAAGAGATGGTACCTTGATAGTGGATGCTCAAGGCACATGACCAGAGATCCATCTCAATTCTCTAAGCTCACTAGCTTAGACGAAGGGTATGTTACCTTCGGAGGCAACAACAAGAGTAAAATCATTGGCAAAGGAAATATAGATAACAAATTTAACTTTTTGATTGAAGATGTGTTGTTGGTTGATGGCTTAAAGCATAATGTTTTGAGCATTAGTCAATTATGTGATAAAGGATACATCGTTAGATTTGAATCCAATACTTGCATTATTAAAAAACCACACAAAAATACATCTGTGATTGCCCTAAAATAAAATAATATATACACTATTGACATTCATGATCTTTGTAATGAAATGTGTTTTTTGGTTTTGAATGATGATGCTTGGCTTTGGCATAGGAGATTAGGTTATGCTAGCATGAAACTAATCTCTCAAATCTCATTTAAAGAACTTGTAAGAGGTATTCCTAACATTAAATTTGTTAATGTGTGATGCATGTCAACTAGGAAAACAAATAAAAGGTAGTTTCAAATCAAAGAATCAAATAAGCACCTCTAGACCATTGCAATTGATCCATATGAATTTTTTTGGGCCAATTGATACCAAAAGCCTAGGAGGCAGCAAATTCACCTTTATAATTGTAAATGATTATAGTAGATACTTCTTGACACACAAAAGTGATTGCTTTAAGTATTTTATGAAGTTTTGTAAACTTGTTCAAAATGAAAAAGACTTTATAATTTCATCAATTCGGAGTGATCACAGTAATAAATTTCAAAACCATAATTTCCAAAACTTTTGTGAATCTAATGGATACAATCATAATTTCTCTACTCCGAGAAATCCTCAATAAAATGTAGTAAAAAGAAAAAATAGGAGTTTATAAGAAATGACAAGAACCAAGTTGAATGAACATAGCCTACCCAAATATTTTTGGGTCGAAGCCATTAATATGACATGCTATATCATGAATAGGGTTCTAGTTGTTAGGAAAAGATCCGGTACTAAGAGGGGGGGGGGGGGGGTGAATTAGTGCAGCGGTAAAAACGTCGGTTTCATAAAATCTTCATACGATAAGAACCGAACTTAGAAGATAACTTAAAATATTGTATTCGTAAATGTATTAAAGGTAGTAGGCAAGTAAAGAGGTTTGTAGTAAGGTAAATTGAACAAGAGAAATGCAAACCGATTTATAGTGGTTCGGTCATCGTCGACCTACATCCACTCCTCCGATTCCTCTTCCATCGAGGCCACCGGCATCCACTATCTATCTTTTTTTAATAGGAGAAGATCAACCTCCTTCTTATACCCCTCTTCTCCTTTTCTCGGGTTTAGGATGTTAGGATCAAGAGCACTAAGAGGGGGGGGGGTGTTGAATCTCGGATTTTGATGATGAAGTCAATTGTCATGTTTTATCTAATCCATATGTTGAGATAAGTATGTAGGATTAACTACGAAAGCTTGAAGACATAAAGCGAGTCTACCGGAATCAAGTTCGATGGGTGTTTGAGAGTCCGAAGATTCATCGGAGATGCTGCCGGAACCAAGCGAAAAGAAATCGGGGACTTGTCGGAGTTTTCGGAAGTCCGTTGAAGAGATCATCGGAGGTTCGCAGAGATCACCGAGAAGGCTCGGCTACTCGTTGATTTCACCACAAGATCGGGAGCCAACTAGGACTCCGTCGGAAGAAATCCAAGGGCGTATCGGAAGTCCGTCGGAAGATCGTCGAAAAGCTCGCTGGAACAAGACTTGAAGTTCGCCGGTTAAAAACTTGCTTAGGATTATGTTTTTTTAGTTACGTAGTTTGCATGTAATTAAGGTTAGGATTAAGAAATAATCCTATATCTTGATTAGGGGCCAACTAGGCCCAAAATGAAACCTGGTGTGGGCCAGACTTAAAGCCCAACCAGTAACCAATAATATTGGGCGGTGGCACCGCCCAGCACCCGAGAGCCAGGCGGTGGCACCGCTGGACTGGGCGGTGCCACCGCCCAGTACACTGTCAGTGTCAAAACTGATAGGCGGTGGCACTGCTAGTTTCGGGAACCGAAGAGAATTCAAATTTTGGAGCCCAAATTTGAATCCTCTTGAGGCCTATAAATACCACTCTATTCTCAACTGAGATTACAACTTTTTGAGAAGCAATAGAGTAAAAAAAGGGTCTTAGCAAAGCCTTAGCAAGTCTTACTTTCAAATTGCTTGAGTGTTCACCTCCCTTTCTTTCTTGCTGAAATTTTGTAAGAGTGTGAACCACTTGTAAAGGTTGTAAGAAGGGTGTTTGTCCTTCCCCTTCAAAGTGATTTGCTAGTAGAAGTTGGGGGCCTCATCGAAGAAGGCTTCGCAAGTGGATGTAGGTCATTTTGACCGAACCACTTTAAATCTACGTGTTCCTTGAATGTGTGAGTTGTTATTTTTCTGCAATCATTATCTACATAGAAGCAAGTTTTTGTTCTTCACTTTACTCTAGTTACTATTGAACGAAATATCCTCACATTTTACGAAATCAGTTTCAAACCTACTAGTTTTAATCCGCTGCACTAATTCACCCCCCCTCTTAGTGCCACTCCGATCCTAACAATTGGTATCAGAGCAAGGCTCACTCTCATATTTGGTTTAATACCCAAGAGAGATGGCTTACTCCGGCATGCATGAGGGACATTCTATTACACGTCCACCTATGTTTAATGGGTCAGATTACACGTATTGGAAGACACGTATGAGAATCTTCCTCATTTCCATGGATTTCGAGCTTTGGACTATTGTTGAAAATGGATTTAAAAAATCTTCTCTTCCGATGAGCGAATGGAATGAATCGGAGAAGAAAGTTTTTGCTTTAAACACGAAGGCTATGAATGCCTTGTTTTGTGCACTAGACAAAAATGAATTTAACCGCGTTTCAATTTGTGATTCTGCTTTTGATATTTGGAGAACTCTTGAGGTCACTCATGAAGGCACTAGCCGAGTGAAAGTGTCCAAAATCAACATTCTTGTGCACTCTTACGAACTTTTCCGAATGAAACCAAGTGAGTCCATAGGAGACATGTACACCCGTTTCACGGATGTCATCAATGGACTCAAAAGCTCTTGGTAAAGATTTTTCTAACTTTGAACTAGTAACTAAAATCTTAAGATCCCTTCCTAAAAGTTGGGATCCAAAAGTTACTGCCATTCAAGAGGCTAAGGACCTTAAAATATTCCCTCTTGAAGAACTTATTGGGTCTCTAATGACCTACGAAATGACATGTCAAGCTCATGATGAGCTCGAGAACCCCCTTCCAAAGAACAGGAATGATATGACACTCAAATCACAAGAAGACCACTTGAAAGGAACATCAAGTGATGAGGACAGTGACAATGACATTGCACTTTTGACTCAAAAATTTAAAAAATTTATAAGAAAGAACAAATTTAAAAATAACACCAAAAATAAACATGAACATAAAAAGGACCTAGTGATATGCTATGAATGCAAGAAGCCGGGGCATTTCAAAAATGAATGTCCCCAAGCCAAAAAGAGAACATCAAAGAAGAAGGCGCTCAAAGCAACGTGGGATGATTCAAGCGCATCCGAAGAAGAGGAGTCCAACACCGAGCAAGTTGCTCATTATGCCCTAATGGCCATCGGAGAGAAGGTAACAAATTTAATTGATGCAGATTTATCTTATCATGAATTATTAAATGCCTTCCATGAGTTATTTGATGAATGCAAAACAATTAGTAGAAAATACAAATTGTTAAAAAAGGAGCATGATAGTCTTACTTGTAATTTTGATAAATTAAAAACTGAATATCATGATAGTTTAGCTTCATGCATAAAATGCCATGATCTAGAAACTCTCCAAAAGGAGAACTTGCTACTTAAGGACACCTTGAAGAAATTCGAGGTCGGTAGCAAGTCTTTGAACATGATCCTTACAAATAAGGGTCACGTTCCTAAAAGAAGTGGAATCGGATTTGTGAGAAGTTCTCACCAAAATCCAACCACCTTCATTAAAGGTCCTATCTTACATGTTCAACACCAAAGCAATTGCAACTTTTGTTGCAAATATGGACATAAAACTTATCAATGTCCATTCAAGAAAATTAGTCCGAACAAATTAATTTGGGTTCCTAAAGGACCACGATCAAGTCTATGCAACATGATAAACAAGTTAGATCAGTTTTTGAGACACCCAAAAGTAAATGGGTACCTAAAAATAATCCCTTCTTGTAGAAACATACACCATCACAAGCTAGGAGCAAGAGATGGTACCTTGATAGTGGATGCTCAAGGTATATGACCGGAGATCTATCCCAATTCTCCTAGCTCACTAGCATAGACGAAGGCTTTGTCACATTCGGAGACAACAACAAAGGCAAAATCATTGGCAAGGGAACCATAGGTAACAAATTAAACTTTTTTATTGATAATGTATTACTAGTTGATGGATTGAAACATAATCTCTTGAGTATTAGTCAATTATGCGATAAAGGTTATATCGTTAGATTTGAATCAAATGTGTGTATTATTGAAAAACCAAACAATAACATGACTATGATTGCATTAAAACAAAATAATGTCTACACCATCAATCTTGATGAACTAGGTAATGAAATGTGCCTCTCCGCTTTAAAAGATGATGCTTGGCTTTGGCATAGGAGATTAGGCCATGCAAGCATGAAACTAATATCTAAGATCTCATCTAGAGAATTAGTACGAGGGATTCCAAATATGAAGTTTGTTAAGGACAAAGTATGCGATGCGTGTCAACTAGGTAAACAAATAAAAACTAGTTTCAAACCAAAAAATCAAATTAGCACCACTAGACCATTACAATTGATCCATTTGGACTTATTTGGACCAATTGACACGACAAGTCTAGGAGGAAGCAAATACGCTTTTGTGATTGTAGATGATTATACTAGATACACTTGGACCTATTTCTTGGCTCACAAAAGTGATTGTTTCAAATGTTTCTCTAAATTTTGTAAACTCACTCAAAATGAAAAAGGTTTCATGATTTCATCAATTCGGAGTGATCACGGTGGCGAATTTCAAAACCGCGATTTCCAAAATTTTTGTGAAGTTAACGGATATAACCACAACTTCTCTACTCCAAGAAACCCTCAACAAAATGGAGTAATAGAAAGAAAAAATAGAAATCTACAAGAAATGGCAAGAACTATGTTGAATGAACATAGTCTACCCAAGTACTTTTGGGCCGAAGCCGTGAATACGGCTTGCTACATCATGAATAGGATTCTAATAAGACCATCTCTATCAAAAACTCCCTATGAATTATGGAATAACAAAACACCAAATATTTCTTATTTTAAAGTTTTCAGGTGCAAATGCTTTATTTTAAATGAAAAGGATGCCTTAGGAAAATTTGATGCTAAATCCGATGAAGGCATCTTTCTTGGTTACTCTTCCGTTTCTAAAGCTTTTCGTGTTTTTAACAAAAGAACCTTAGTTATAGAAGAGTCTATTCATGTAATTTTTAATGAAATTTCTGAGTTAAAGAAAAATGATTTTGATGATGATATTGGTTTTGAAAATTTGGATTTAAAGGAACCCCCTCCTCAAAATAGCAACTTGGATGCATCTTCTTCCAAAATCTCCTTACCAAGGAATGAAAGTATGTAGATACTTATCCAAAAGAGCAAATTATAGGAGATACATCATAAGGGGTTCAAACTCGTTCTTCTTTCAAGAATTTTTGTGCTAATGCTGCCTTTCTCTCTCAAATCGAACCTAAATGCATTGACGAGGCCTTGAAAGATGATTCTTGGGTCATTGCAATGCAAGAGGAATTGAATCAATTTGAGAGAAATGAGGTATGGAAGCTTGTTCCTAGACCTAGTGGCCATTTAGTCATTGGTACTAAATGGGTCTTTAGAAACAAGCAAGACGAATGTGGTATCGTGGTTAGAAACAAGGCTAGATTAGTGGCCAAAGGTTTCAACCAAGAAGAAGGTATCGACTACGAAGAAACCTTCACTCCTGTGGCAAGATTAGAAGCCATTAGGATGCTCCTTGCCTATGCTAGTAGTAATAATTTTAAACTATTTCAAATGGACGTCAAAAGTGCCTTCTTG
Organism: Musa balbisiana; assembly: GCA_004837865.1. Taxonomy (NCBI): domain Eukaryota; kingdom Viridiplantae; phylum Streptophyta; class Magnoliopsida; order Zingiberales; family Musaceae; genus Musa; species Musa balbisiana. Next base: position 18,395,018 of record CM017191.1, on the reverse strand, counting down.
AATGGTTTTATTTCGGAAGAAGTATATGTCGAACAACCTCCTGGATTTGAAAATTCTCTTCTTCCTAATCATATATTCAAATTGACTAAGGCTCTCTATGGTTTGAAACAAGCTCCTAGAGCTTGGTACGAAAGGCTTAGTTCCTTTCTTATTTTAAATAATTTTACCAAAGGCAAGGTTGATACTACATTGTTTATCAAACATTTTGAAAATAATTTTCTTATTGTGCAAATTTATATTGATGATATTATTTTTGGTTCTTCGGATGAATCACTATGTGAATCATTTGCCAAAAATATGAGTCATGAATTTGAAATGAGTTTAATGGGTGAATTAACATTCTTTTTAGGATTGCAAATCAAACAACTTAATGATGGTATATTTCTTAACCAATCTAAATATACATTAGAATTGTTAAAACGATTTAACATGGATAATTCAAAAGCAATAAACACCCCTGTGAGTACTTTGACTAAGTTAGATATGGATGAAAACAACAAAAATTTCGATCAAAAAACGTATAGGAGAATAATAGGTAGTCTACTCTACCTCACCGCGACTAGACCAGATATTATGTTTAGTGTGAGACTTTGCGCTAGGTTTCAATCTAATCCTAAATTATCTCATCTCAAGAGTGTTAAAAGAATATTTAGATATCTTAAAGGAACTCCAAATTTAGGACTTTAGTATCCGAAATCAGAAAAATTCGATTTAATAGCTTATGCAGATGCTGATTTTGGCGGATGCAGGATAGATAGAAAAAGTACATCCGGAACATGCCAATTTTTAGGACATGCACTTGTTTCTTGGACTTCCAAGAAACAAAATTCAGTTGCACTATCTACGACGGAAGCCGAATATATCGCTGCAAGTGCATGCTGTGCACAAATTGTTTGGATGAAAAATACATTAGAAGACTATGGAATTCACTTGAAAAACATTCCCATAAAATGTGATAATACAAGTGCCATATGTCTTACCAAAAATCCAATTCAGCACTCTAGAACTAAGCATATCAACGTTAGGTATCATTTCATACGCGATCATGTCCTTAACAATAATGTTGTTCTAGAATTCATTGACACAAAGCATCAATTGGCAGACATCTTTACAAAAGCCTTAAATGAAGATCAATTTGAATTTATTAGAAGGGAACTAGGCATGTTAAATTGTCCCTAAGAATGTACTTTCCGAAAAGTTTTTCATTCTCTTTCCGTTCCTTAGTAGATTTGATCATTCTCTTTCAATTCCAAAAGAAATGTTTATCCTAACATCTCTGAAAAATAAAATAAAAAATAAAAAATAAAAATAAAAATGGAAAAGGAATGAAATTTTTTTCGCGGTAGCCAGTGGTGGCACTGCCAGAACCGACGGTAGCACCGCCTGAGAGTTCGGTCGCTAGGCGGTGGCACCGCTCGGTTTGGTGGTGGCACCGCCCGAGAGCCCTTATTTAAATCCTAAGGGTTAGGGCCGGTGGTGACACCGCCCCCAACCCGTGAGAATCTGCCTCAACCCTCCCCCAACCTCTCTAAAGCCTCATTCTAACATTTAGAAGCCTTGGAAAGGGATTTTTGTTGGTCCAAGCTCTCCATCTTTCAAGAAATTTTCCATAAGGTAAAACCTAAAATTTTCTTCATTATTTTCCCTACCCTTTACAGTTTCATATTTTTGATCCATCATCTTGTCTAGATAATGGCTCCTAAGAGATCAAAAGGGAAAAGGATTGTAGGAGATTCATATGACCAAAATCTTTTTCAATCTAAAGAAGTAGCACTTAAATTTTCAAATTTTGAAACAAGAACTATACATAAGGGTAAACACGTTGATCTAAATGAACTAGGAAACCTAGAACCCATTAGGTGGTTTGCACATTTAGATGCCTTACCTCTCCTACAAATCAATGAACCAATTTATCCTAGGTTAGTTAGGCTATTTTATGCAAACTTGTGTGTGGACAACGAAAGCCTAAGTACTTACCTTTTAGGAACACAGATTAGAATCTTTGACAGCACTATTTGTGAATTAATTGGACTCACTGAAAAAGATAGGGGCTGTTATTTTAGAGGTAAATGGGATGTAAATGTAATCGGAGCAACTTACTTCAAAGCCGTAGAAACTATTTTTGCAAATCCGAACCTTGGCATACTACCCAAGAGTTGCGAACACTTACTACCCTTTAACTCTAAATTCTTCATCACATCATAACAAGCATCATATTTCTTAAACAATTTCATCTTGATGAAATAAGTCAAATAGAGATGAGCACAATGTATTGGATTATGACCGGTCAACATAACTGCTTTGGATACTCAATCCGGCAACACATGAAGGATATTATAGCTAGAGACGGTATGTTATCATATGGGGGGTTAATCACACGACTTATACTTGCCCATGACATTTATATCCCACCCGATGAAGAGACAATTCAAAGTGATCGATATAACATCATCAACATAAATCTATTGAAAAGACTTAGGTGCACTTTTAGCAACGGTATATGGGTGAGGCAACCTAGAAGGACTGATCCAATTCCCCCACCAGTAGAACACCCTGAAACACCAATTCTTAGGGGAAATGAATCTCCTCCTCCTAGTCCCTTTGGCGCAGCACCTTCAGCTCCTGCTTCCTCCTCTGAAGAACTTATTTTGGCAGAATTGTATCAGATCAAATCACAACAAGACCAACTCAAAACACAACAAGAGCAGATTCAAACTCAGTAATTTGAAATTTTACAGGAACTACGACAAATGAATCAAAAAATAGATGTCCTGTATTAGCACTATGCATTTCCTCCTAAAGATTAATCGATGTATCTTTTATATTGACATGCGATCTTTGTCATCTTCTTTCCTTGAATGATGTTGGACCTTCTTTTGCAATGTATTTTGAATGATGTTGAACCTTCTTTTGTGATGTATTTTGAATGAAAGATAAAGTTTTAATTCTAGATTATTTTTTTTTTCTAACTAAATTCTATAGTAGTGTTGAATTCCTTTGCTTTAACAATCACAAATTATACGCTTAAAGACGCTCTCCTTTTTGTTGATGACAAAGGGGGAGAAATATGGTAAATTGATAATTGCTATGCTATGATTGCCATATTTTCACTATGAAATGTTTGCATTATATGTTGATATCTTGCAATGATCACTATCATTCACGTTTGAAATATAAAACTTGAAAATGGTTGTCAAGTCTTGACATCATTTTCAGAAAGATACATCATGATAGGGAATCATGATGGGAGTATTGATAAGGTTTGACTTATCAATATGTCTCTTGAATTCAAAGGCTTTGAATTCAAGAATGACTTATCTCAAGTATGGCATATAGATAGGGGGAGTTAATGTTAACTCCATTATCAATTGATTGTCATCATCAAAAAGGGGGAGATTGTTGAATCTCGGATTTTGATGATGAAGTCAATTGTCATGTTTTATCTAATCCATATGTTGAGATAAGTATGCAGGATTAACTACGAAAGCTTGAAGACATAAAGCGAGTCTACCGGAATCAAGTTCGATGGGTGTTTGAGAGTCCGAAGATTCGTCGGAGATGCTGCCGGAACCAATCGAGAAGAAATCGGGGACTTGTCGGAGTTTTCAGAAGTCCGCCAAAGAGATCATCGGAGGTTCGCAGAGATCACCGAGAAGGCTCGGCTACTCGTTGATTTCACCACAAGATCGGGAGCCAACTGGGAGTCCGTCGGAAGAAATCCAAGGGCGTATCGGAAGTCCGTCGGAAGATCGCCGAAAAGCTCGCCGGAACAAGACTTGAAGTTCGTCGGTTAAAAACTTGCTTAGGATTATGTTTTTTTAGTTACGTAGTTTGTATGTAATTAAGGTTAGGATTAAGAAATAATCCTATATCTTGATTAGGGGCCAACTGGGCCCAAAATGAAACCTGGTGTGGGCCAGACTTAAAGCCCAACCAGTAACCAATAATAATGGGCGGTGGCACCGCCCAGCCCAGCACCCGAGAGCCAGGCGGTGGCACCGCCCAGCACCCGAGAGCCAGGCGGTGGCACCGCTAGCTTCGGGAACCGAAGAGAATTCAAATTTTGGAGCCCAAATTTGAATCCTCTTGAGGCCTATAAATACCCCTCTATTCTCAGCTGAGGTTAAAACTTTTTGAGAAGCAATAGAGTAAAAAAAGGGTCTTAGCAAGTCTTACTTTCAAATTGCTTGAGTGTTCACCTCCCTTTCTTTCTTGCTGAAATTTTGTAAGAGTGTGAACCACTTGTAAAGGTTGTAAGAAGGGTGTTTGTCCTTCCCCTTCAAAGTGATTTGCTAGTAGAAGTTGGGGGCCTCATCGAAGAAGGCTTCGCAAGTGGATGTAGGTCATTTTGACCGAACCACTTTAAATCTGCGTGTTCCTTGAATGTGTGAGTTGTTATTTTTCTGCAATCATTATCTACATAGAAGCAAGTTTTTGTTCTTCACTTTACTCTAGTTACTATTGAACGAAATATCCTCACATTTTACGAAATCAGTTTCAAACCTACTAGTTTTAATCCGCTGCACTAATTCACCCCCCCCTCTTAGTGCCGCTCCGATCCTAACAGGGGGTGAATTAGTGCCGCGAAAAACTTTCGACGATTTAAAACTATGTTAGTATGATAAAAACGATTTCGGTGTGAAAGCCAATTCAAAAATTACTTTAACATAAGATCAAGAGACGTGCAGTTAAAGTAAAGCTATGGAGGTAGTTGTAGTTAAGATAGAGAACAAAATGTAAATGCAAACCGAGATTTAGAGTGGTTCAGTCAATTCTGACCTACATCCACTTTTGGCTTCCTCCTTCGATGAGGTCATTGACGTCCACTAGAGGCCTTCCTTCCATAGGCGAAGGCCAACCACCCTTTCATAATTTCACTCCTTTTGATGGGCTTAAGAGACAACACTTATAGATTTTTCACTCCTCTCTTGAATGATCAAAAGTTGGAAGAAAAGAGGGAGAAGAACTTTTGCCCTTTACAACACTTTTAAGCTCTAAAAATCACAGAGTAAGATCAAGCTTTCAGTGCCCTTTCATGTAGGAAATGGTGGGGTATATGTAGGCCCCAAACTGGTTTGAATTTGGAGCTCAAAAATGTCATATCCCAGATTTTTGGGGTCCTGGCGGTACTACCGCCATAACTGGGTGGTACTACCGCTTGACAGAGCTCGGAGACCGAGCTCGGGCGGTATCACCGCCTGACAGGGGTAGTACCATCGCCCAGCCTCACTTAGAGACCGAGCCCAGGTGGTGTCACTGCCTGACATGGGCGGTTCCACCACCTAGCTTTCTTGGGAGACTCAGCTCCTGGGTGGTGCCACTGTCGGTTAGGAAATCTGGGTCCAAATGGGCTGATCCATTCGGCCCAATTTGGATCTATCAAGGGCCCAATTGCCCCAAGATTAAGTTAATGGGATCACCTCCCATTTCTAGCTTAATCATCATGCTAACTATGATATTTTAAGACATTTATATTATAGCTTGCTCTGATGCATCAATGGCTTCTTCCAGTGAGCTTTCGGCAAACTTCCGGCGAACATCCGACGAACCCTCAGCGATGCTCTGACAGACGTCCGGCAAACTCTTGGACTTGCGATGATCCACTTGGTGAGTTTCGATGAGCTTTGGCAAGCTCCTGGATTTCTCGGATTTGTTCCCACAGAACCTTCGATGACCGTTTGGACTTCCGTCGAACTCTCGAACTCCCAACGTGATCATAGTCTTGACTCCGGCACAACTTCTGCTACATATCTTACTTTCATTGTAGTTAATCCTGCACACTTCTCTCAACATATGGATTAGATAACAAATGACAATTGACTTCATCATCAAAATTTGAGATTCAACAATCTCTCCCTTTTTGATGATGACAATCAATTGATAACAGAGTTAACCTTAACTCCCCCTATCTATATGCCATACTCGAGATAAGTTATTCTTGAATTCAAAGCCTTTGAAATCAAGAGACATATTGATAAGTTAAGATTGTTTAATCTTATCAATACTCCCATCATGATTCTTATCATGATGTATCTCTCTGAAAATGATGTCAAGGCTTGACATCCATTTTCAAGTCTTACATTTCAAGTGTCAATGATAGTAATGGTAGCAATTCAAAATGTGGTAAGATATCAACATGTAAAATTACGATGTAAGCTTTTGATATCTTAACATGATGCATATATGGCATAATGCAAATATGGCAATCATAGCATTTCTATCATCAATTTACCATATATTTCAATGCAAGCTTCTTTTGATATCTTAACATAATTCAAATTCAAATATGGCACTCATAGCATCAATTCATATATTTTTCTCCCTTTGTCATTAATAAAAAGGAGAACGATATAAGCAAATTTTAAACATAGGTGCGGTAATGATTCATGCCATAACTAGGTTTATGTCATTTTTCAACAATGAGTGATAGGATACCAATTATACAAACATCTCAAGAAAAACATGACATGGAGATTACTTCTTCCTTTTTATTTGGAATTATCTGTTTGCATGAAGGAGGAAAGCCATTTGTGAGATTACTCGAATGAAGTTAAAATTAATAAGAGATTTAAATCACGTTTCATTTTTACAATGATCAAGATATGTATGTGAATCAAATCCTTACAAAAAAAAAATCTTCCTTTTTCAAGAAAGAATTTATAAGAGAGAATCATTTCATCAAATCCATTTCTCAAAAAAAATATTTTTCACACAATAAGTCTATGAGAGATACATTTGATTCTATATGTCCAAAATCAATGATATGAATTAAACTCTATATGACATACGCTTATGAAAACTGCATTAAGTCCGAAAGAGAATAATGTATCGTTAGAATCAAGAAAAATCCAAAAATAAAATTTAACACTTTCATGCATTCGGACAAGGTTTTGCTATAGATTTTCAAACACAATCATGTAGATAAAATATGCTTATTATAATGAAAATTTTTGTATCCAAAATACATAATTTCCAACATGTTATTAAGGCATGTAATCATGTAAAATCATCATAACAATTAAGTGATTTGATCATTGAATCAAGAACATCCGAAAAATAATTTTAATAAGTTCATGCATTCAGACACATTAACATTCCTAATTCTCTTCTAATGAAATCAAATTGTTCTTCACTTAAAGGCTTTGTAAAAATATCAGCTAGTTGATGTTTAATATCAATAAACTCTATAACTAAATCATGATTAGTGACATAATCTCATATAAAGTGATATCTAATATCAATATGTTTTGTTCTTGAGTGTTGAATGGGATTCTTTGTCAAATATATAGCACTTGTGTTATCACATTTAATGAGAATATTTTCAAGATGAACTTTATAATTTTATAAGGTATTTTTCAACCACACAACTTGTGTACAGCATGTACTAGCTGCAATATACTTAGCTTCGATTGTTGATAGTGCAACTGAGTTTTGTTTCTTAGATGACCAGAAAACTAGAGCATGTCCCAAAAATTGACATGTTCCTGATGTGCTTTTTTTATCTAGTCTACACCTAGCAAAATCTACATCAGCATAAGTAATTAACTCAAACTTCTCGATTTTTGGATACCATAATCCTAGATTTGTGGTACCTTTAAGATATCTAAGTATTCTTTTAACCGCTTTGAGATGAGATATCTTAGGATTCGATTGAAACCTAGCACAAAGTCCTACACTGAACATGATATCTGGTCTAGTTGCAGTGAGGTAAAATAAACTTCCTATCATACCCCTATAAGTTTTTTGGTCGAAGCTTTCTCTACTTTCATCAACTTCTAACTTAGTGGAGGTACTCATAGGAGTTTTAATAGCTTTTGAGCTTTCCATATTAAATCTTTTTAACAAATTTAAAGCATATTTAGTTTGACTAATAAAGATGTCATTTCTTAGTTACTTAATTTGTAAGCCTAAGAAAAAGGTTAATTCTCCCATCAAACTCATTTCAAATTCAAGACTCATGGTTTTAGCAAAAGATTCACAAAGAGATTCATTTGTAGAACTAAAGATAATATCATCAACATAAATCTGAACAATAAGAAAATTATTTTTAAAATTCTTGATAAATAATGTAGTATCGACCTTGCCTTTTGTGAAATTTTTTCAATAAGAAAATAAATAAGTCTCTCATACCAAGCCCTTGGGGTTTGTTTTAAACCATAGAGAGCTTTAGTTCAACATAAACTTCTTCGAAAATAAAGCCATTAAGAAAAGTGCTTTTAACATCAATTTGGAATAACTTAAAATTATTATTACTAGCATAGGCAAGGAGCATCCTTATGGCTTCTAATCTAGCCACAGGAGCGAAGGTTTCTTCGTAATCGATACCTTCTTCTTGGTTGAAACCTTTGGCTACTAATCTAGCCTTATTTCTAACCATAATACCATATTCATCTTGCTTGTTTCTAAAGACCCATTTAGTACCAATAACTAAATGGTCATTTGGCCTAGGAATAAGCTTCCACACCTTATTTCTCTCAAATGGATTAAACTCATCTTGCATTGTGATAATCCATGAATCATCTTTTATGGCTTCGTCAATACATTTAAGTTCAATTTGGGAGAGAAAAGCAGTGTTGGCACAAAAATTTTTAAGAGAAGAACGTGTTTGAAACCCCTTAGATGTGTCTCCTAGGATTAGCTCCTTAGGATGAGCATCTACATATGTCCAATCCTTGGGTAAGGATGTCTCGAAAGTGGATACATCCAAGTTACTAGTTGGAGAAGGGGTTTTATTTAAATTCAAAGAAACAAAATTAACATCATCATTAAAATCATTTTTCTTGATTTCAGAAATCTCATTAAAAACAACATGAATAGATTCTTTTATAATTAAAGTTCTTTTATTAAAGATACAAAAAGTTTTAGAAACTAAAGAATACCCATGGAAAATTCCTTCATCATATTTAGCATCAAGTTTTCCTAAGGCATCTTTTTCATTCAAGATAAAACACTTACACCCCCAAAAACTTTAAAATATGAAACATTGGGTTTTTTATTGTTCCACAACTCATAGAGAGTTTTGGTGAGTAAGGGTTTTACTAGAACTCTATTCAAAATATAGCATGCAGTGTTTACGGCTTCGGCCCAAAAATATTTAGGTAGGCTATGTTCATTCAACATGGTTCTCGCCATTTCTTGTAAATTTCTATTTTTTCTTTCTACTACTTCATTTTAATGAGGATTTCTTGGAGTAGAGAAGTTATGATTGTATCCATTAAATTCATAAAATTCTTAGAAATCATGGTTTTAAAATTCACCACCATGATCACTTCTAATTAACGAAATCATAGAACCCTTTTTATTTTGGACAAGTTTGTAAAACTTGGTAAAATATCTAAAGCATTCATTTTTGTGTTTTAAGAAATAAGTTCATGTGTATCTACTATAGTTATCTACAATGACAAAGGCGTATTTGCTACCTCTTAGGCTTGATGTAGAGATAGGTCCAAACAAGTCCATATGGATATAGATCAATTGAAAGGGCCTAGAGGTGCTTATTTGATTCTTAGATTTGAAACTACCCTTAATTTGTTTTCCTAATTGATAAGCATCATACACATTATCTTTGATGAACATGATATAAGGAATTCTTTTACAAGTTCTTTGGATGATATTTGAGTGATTAGTTTCATGCTAGCATGACCTAATCTCCTATGCTAAAGCCAAGCATCCTTGTTCAAAACTGAGAAACACATTTCATTGCAAAGATCATTGATGTCAATGGTGTATATATTATTTTGTTTTAATGCAATCATAGATATGTTTTTGTGTGGTTTTTTAATGATACATGCATTAGATTCGAATTTGACAATATAACCTTTATCACATAATTGACTAATGCTCAAGAGGTTATGTTTTAAACCATCAACTAATAAAACATCTTCAATAAAGATGTTGGATTTGTTACCTATGGTTCCTTTGCCAATGATTTTACCCTTGTTGTTGTCTCCGAAAGTGACATAGCCTTCGTCTATGCTAGTGAGCTTAGAGAATTGAGATAGATCTCCAGTCATATGCCTTGAGCATCCACTATCAAGGTACCATCTCTTGCTCCTATCTTGTGATGGTGTATGTTTCTCATCTCCGATGGCCATTAGGGTGTACTGAGCAACTTGCTCGGTGTTGGACTCCTCTTCTTCGGACACGCTTGAGTCATCCCACGTTACTTTGAGTGCCTTCTTCTTTGGTGTTTTCTTCTTGGCTTGGGGACAATTACTTTTGTAGTGTCCCGACTTCTTGCATTCATAGCAAATAACTGTTGAATCTCGGATTTTGATGATGAAGTCAATTGTCATTTGTTATCTAATCCATATGTTGAGATAAGTGTGCAGGATTAACTACGATGAAAGTAAGACATGCAGCAAGAGTTGCGCCGAAGTCAAGACTATGATCACGTTGGGGGTTCGAGAGTTCGACGGCAGTCCGGACAGTCATCGGAGGTTCTACGGGAACAAATCCGAGAAGTCCAGGAGCTTGCCAAAGAAGCTCATCGGAACTTGCCAAGTGGATCGTCGCAAGTCCAGGAGTTTGCCGGAAGTCCGCCGGAGCATCGCCGAGGGTTCGTCGGATGATCGCTGGAAGTTCGCCGGAAGCTCGACGGAAGAAGCGATTGACGCACCAGAGCAAGTTGCAGTAAATGTCTTGAAAAATATCATAGTTAGCATGATGATTAAGTTAGAAATGGGAGGTGATCCCATTAACTTAATCTTGGGGCAATTGGGCCGAATGGATCAGCCCATTCGGACCCAAATTCCCTGGCCGGCTGTGGCATCGCTTGGGTCGGCGGTGGCATCGCCCAGCTGCCGAGCCTCGGAGTGAGGCTGGGCGGTGGCACCGCCCCTATCAGGTGGTGGCACTGCCTAGGCTCAGTCTCGAAGTGAGACTGGGCGGTAGCACCGCCCCTGTCAGGCGGTGGCACCGCCTGGGCTCAGTCTCCGAGTGAGACTGGGTGGGCGGTAGCACCGCCCCTGTCAGGCGGGGGCACCACCTGGGCTCAGTCTCCGAGTGAGACTGGGCGGTAGCACCGCCCCTGACAGGCGGTGGTACCGCCCGAGCTCGGTCTCCGAGCTCTGTCAAGCGGTAGTACCGCCCATTTATGGCGGTAGTACCGCCAGGACCCCGAAAACATGGGAAATGACATTTTTGAGCTCTAAATTCAAATCAGTTTGGGGCCTATATAAACCCCACCCTTTCATGCATGAAAGGGCACCGAAACTTAGCATTTATTCTGAGATTTTGAGAGCTTAAAAGTGTTGTAAAAGGCTAGAAGTTCTTCTCCCTCTTTTCTTCAAAGTTTTGATCATTCAAGAGAGGAGTGAAAAATCTGTAAGGGTTGTCTCCGAAGCCCGTCAAAAGGAGTGAAACTGTAAAAGGGTGGTTGGCCTTCGCCTATTGAAGGAAGGCCTCTAGTGGATGTCGGTGACCTCATCGGAGGAGGAAGCCAAAAGTGGATGTAGGTCAAGATTGACCGAACCACTCTAAATCTTGGTTTGCATTTATATTCTGTCTCTATCTTAACTGCAATTACTTCCATAGTTTTACTTAACTGCACTTTGCTTGATCTTACGTTAAAGCAATTTCCGAATCGACTTTCATACCGAAATCGTTCTTATTGTACGAACATCATTTTAATCGTCAAAAGTTTTCCGCTGCACTAATTCACCCCCCCCCCTCTTAGTGCTCTTGATCCTAACAATTGGTATCAGAGCGGGGTTAACTTTCAAACGGATTAAAACCCAAGAGAGATGGCATACGCCGAAAACCAAGAGGGTCATTCTATCACACGTCCACCCATGTTCAATGGGACGGACTACACCTATTGGAAGACCCGAATGAGGATCTTCCTTATTTCAATGGATTTTGAACTTTGGAATCTTGTCGAAAATGGATTTTCGAAGTCTTCTCTTCCAATGATCGATTGGAATGAATTGGAGAAGAAGACTTTCGCTCTTAATGCAAAGGCTATGAATGCCTTATTTTGTGCGCTTGATAAAAACGAGTTCAACCGTGTTTCGGTTTGTGAAACCGCGTTTGATATTTGGCATACACTCGAAGTGACTCACGAAGGCACAAGTAGAGTGAAAGAGTCAAAAATCAACCTTTTGATACATTCATTTGAACTTTTCCGGATGAAACCGAGCGAGACTATTGGCGACATGTACACCCGTTTCACAGATGTCGTCAATGGTCTAAAAGGACTCGGTAAAAGTTTTTCGGATTTTGAGCTCGTAAATAAGATTCTAAGATCCCTTCCTAAGAGTTGGGACCCTAAAGTCATTGCTATTCAAGAGGCTAAAGATCTAAACAATTTCCCTCTTGAAGAATTAATCAGGTCATTAATGACCTACGAAATGACTTGCAAAGCTCATGAAGAGCAAGAAGACATCATTCCAAAGAACAGGAAGGATATGACACTTAGAACTCAAGAAGACCAATTGAGAGAGAACTCAAGTGATGAGGACTTTGACGATGACTTGGCACTTCTAACAAGAAGATTCAAAAATTCATTAAAAGAAACAAGTTTAAAAAGACACAAAAAAGGAAGTCCTCTGTAGGTGTCCTAAGCCTCGTCAGAGTAGAAATCCAAAATGGAT
>CM017191.1:17917336-18382325 GCA_004837865.1 Musa balbisiana | reverse complement strand
TTAGATTACCGAGCCCAGGTGTGTCACTGCCTGACATGGGCGGTTCCACCACCTAGCTTTCTTGGGAGACTCAGCTCCTTGGTGTGCCACTGTCGGTGTAGGAAATCTGGGTCCAAAGTGGGCTGATCCATGTCGGGCCCAATTTGGATCTATCAAGGGCCCAATTGCCCCAAGATTAGTTAATGGATCACCTCCCATTTCTAGCTTAATCATCATGCTAACTATGATATTTTAAGACATTTATATTATAGCTTGCTCTGATGCATCAATGGGCTTTCTTCCAGTGAGCTTTCGGCAAACTTCCGTCGAACATCCGACGAACCCTCAGCGATGCTCTGACAGACGTCCGGCAAACTCTTGGACTTGCGATGATCCACTTGGTGAGTTTCGATGAGCTTTGGCAAGCTCCTGGATTTCTCGGATTTGTTCCCACAGAACCTTCGATGACCGGTTGGACTTCCGTCGACTCTCGAACTCCCAACGTGATCATAGTCTTGGACTCCCGGCACAACTTCTGCTACATATCTTACTTTCATTGTAGTTAATCCTGCACACTTCTCTCAACATATGGATTAGATAACAAATGACAATTGACTTCATCATCAAAATTTGAGATTCAACAATCTCTCCCTTTTGATGATGACAATCAATTGATAACAGAGTTAACCTTAACTCCCCCTATCTATATGCCATACTCGAGATAAGTTATTCTTGAATTCAAAGCCTTTGAAATCAAGAGACATATTGATAAGTTAAGATTGTTTAATCTTATCAATACTCCCATCATGATTCTTATCATGATGTATCTCTCTGAAAATGATGTCAAGGCTTGACATCCATTTTCAAGTCTTACATTTCAAGTGTCAATGATAGTAATGGTAGCAATTCAAAATGTGGTAAGATATCAACATGTAAAATTACGATGTAAGCTTTTGATATCTTAACATGATGCATATATGGCATAATGCAAATATGGCAATCATAGCATTTCTATCATCAATTTACCATATATTTCAATGCAAGCTTCTTTTGATATCTTAACATAATTCAAATTCAAATATGGCACTCATAGCATCAATTCATATATTTTTCTCCCTTGTCATTAATAAAAAGGAGAACGATATAAGCAAATTTTAAACATAGGTGCGGTAATGATTCATGCCATAACTAGGTTTATGTCATTTTTCAACAATGAGTGATAGGATACCAATTATACAAACATCTCAAGAAAAACATGACATGGAGATTACTTCTTCCTTTTTATTTGGAATTATCTGTTTGCATGAAGGAGGAAAGCCATTTGTGAGATTACTCGAATGAAGTTAAAATTAATAAGAGATTTAAATCACGTTTCATTTTTACAATGATCAAGATAATGTATGTGAATCAAATCCTTACAAAAAAAAAATCTTCCTTTTTCAAGAAAGAATTTATAAGAGAGAATCATTTCATCAAATCCATTTCTCAAAAAAAATATTTTTCACACAATAAGTCTATGAGAGATACATTTGATTCTATATGTCCAAAATCAATGATATGAATTAAACTCTATATGACATACGCTTATGAAAACTGCATTAAGTCCGAAAGAGAATAATGTATCGTTAGAATCAAGAAAAATCCAAAAATAAAATTTAACACTTTCATGCATTCGGACAAGGTTTTGCTATAGATTTTCAAACACAATCATGTAGATAAATATGCTTATTATAATGAAAATTTTTGTATCCAAAATACATAATTTCCAACATGTTATTAAGGCATGTAATCATGTAAAATCATCATAACAATTAAGTGATTTGATCATTGAATCAAGAACATCCGAAAAATAATTTTAATAAGTTCATGCATTCAGACACATTAACATTCCTAATTCTCTTCTAATGAAATCAAATTGTTCTTCACTTAAAGGCTTTGTAAAAATATCAGCTAGTTGATGTTTAATATCAATAAACTCTATAACTAAATCATGATTAGTGACATAATCTCATATAAAGTGATATCTAATATCAATATGTTTTGTTCTTGAGTGTTGAATGGGATTCTTTGTCAAATATATAGCACTTGTGTTATCACATTTAATGAGAATATTTTCAAGATGAACTTTATAATTTTATAAGGTATTTTTCAACCACACAACTTGTGTACAGCATGTACTAGCTGCAATATACTTAGCTTCGATTGTTGATAGTGCAACTGAGTTTTGTTTCTTAGATGACCAGAAAACTAGAGCATGTCCCAAAAATTGACATGTTCCTGATGTGCTTTTTTTATCTAGTCTACACCTAGCAAAATCTACATCAGCATAAGTAATTAACTCAAACTTCTCGATTTTTGGATACCATAATCCTAGATTTGTGGTACCTTTAAGATATCTAAGTATTCTTTTAACCGCTTTGAGATGAGATATCTTAGGATTCGATTGAAACCTAGCACAAAGTCCTACACTGAACATGATATCTGGTCTAGTTGCAGTGAGGTAAAATAAACTTCCTATCATACCCCTATAAGTTTTTTGGTCGAAGCTTTCTCTACTTTCATCAACTTCTAACTTAGTGGAGGTACTCATAGGAGTTTTAATAGCTTTTGAGCTTTCCATATTAAATCTTTTTAACAAATTTAAAGCATATTTAGTTTGACTAATAAAGATGTCATTTCTTAGTTACTTAATTTGTAAGCCTAAGAAAAAGGTTAATTCTCCCATCAAACTCATTTCAAATTCAAGACTCATGGTTTTAGCAAAAGATTCACAAAGAGATTCATTTGTAGAACTAAAGATAATATCATCAACATAAATCTGAACAATAAGAAAATTATTTTTAAAATTCTTGATAAATAATGTAGTATCGACCTTGCCTTTGTGAAATTTTTTCAATAAGAAAATAAATAAGTCTCTCATACCAAGCCCTTGGGGTTTGTTTTAAACCATAGAGAGCTTTAGTTCAACATAAACTTCTTCGAAAATAAAGCCATTAAGAAAAGTGCTTTTAACATCAATTTGGAATAACTTAAAATTATTATTACTAGCATAGGCAAGGAGCATCCTTATGGCTTCTAATCTAGCCACAGGAGCGAAGGTTTCTTCGTAATCGATACCTTCTTCTTGGTTGAAACCTTTGGCTACTAATCTAGCCTTATTTCTAACCATAATACCATATTCATCTTGCTTGTTTCTAAAGACCCATTTAGTACCAATAACTAAATGGTCATTTGGCCTAGGAATAAGCTTCCACACCTTATTTCTCTCAAATGGATTAAACTCATCTTGCATTGTGATAATCCATGAATCATCTTTTATGGCTTCGTCAATACATTTAAGTTCAATTTGGGAGAGAAAAGCAGTGTTGGCACAAAAATTTTTAAGAGAAGAACGTGTTTGAAACCCCTTAGATGTGTCTCCTAGGATTAGCTCCTTAGGATGAGCATCTACATATGTCCAATCCTTGGGTAAGGATGTCTCGAAAGTGGATACATCCAAGTTACTAGTTGGAGAAGGGGTTTTATTTAAATTCAAAGAAACAAAATTAACATCATCATTAAAATCATTTTTCTTGATTTCAGAAATCTCATTAAAAACAACATGAATAGATTCTTTTATAATTAAAGTTCTTTTATTAAAGATACAAAAGTTTTAGAAACTAAAGAATACCCATGGAAAATTCCTTCATCATATTTAGCATCAAGTTTTCCTAAGGCATCTTTTTCATTCAAGATAAAACACTTACACCCCCAAAAACTTTAAAATATGAAACATTGGGTTTTTTATTGTTCCACAACTCATAGAGAGTTTTGGTGAGTAAGGGTTTTACTAGAACTCTATTCAAAATATAGCATGCAGTGTTTACGGCTTCGGCCCAAAAATATTTAGGTAGGCTATGTTCATTCAACATGGTTCTCGCCATTTCTTGTAAATTTCTATTTTTTCTTTCTACTACTTCATTTTAATGAGGATTTCTTGGAGTAGAGAAGTTATGATTGTATCCATTAAATTCATAAAATTCTTAGAAATCATGGTTTTAAAATTCACCACCATGATCACTTCTAATTAACGAAATCATAGAACCCTTTTTATTTTGGACAAGTTTGTAAAACTTGGTAAAATATCTAAAGCATTCATTTTTGTGTTTTAAGAAATAAGTTCATGTGTATCTACTATAGTTATCTACAATGACAAAGGCGTATTTGCTACCTCTTAGGCTTGATGTAGAGATAGGTCCAAACAAGTCCATATGGATATAGATCAATTGAAAGGGCCTAGAGGTGCTTATTTGATTCTTAGATTTGAAACTACCCTTAATTTGTTTTCCTAATTGATAAGCATCATACACATTATCTTTGATGAACATGATATAAGGAATTCTTTTACAAGTTCTTTGGATGATATTTGAGTGATTAGTTTCATGCTAGCATGACCTAATCTCCTATGCTAAAGCCAAGCATCCTTGTTCAAAACTGAGAAACACATTTCATTGCAAAGATCATTGATGTCAATGGTGTATATATTATTTTGTTTTAATGCAATCATAGATATGTTTTTGTGTGGTTTTTTAATGATACATGCATTAGATTCGAATTTGACAATATAACCTTTATCACATAATTGACTAATGCTCAAGAGGTTATGTTTTAAAACCATCAACTAATAAAACATCTTCAATAAAGATGTTGGATTTGTTACCTATGGTTCCTTTGCCAATGATTTTACCCTTGTTGTTGTCTCCGAAAGTGACATAGCCTTCGTCTATGCTAGTGAGCTTAGAGAATTGAGATAGATCTCCAGTCATATGCCTTGAGCATCCACTATCAAGGTACCATCTCTTGCTCCTATCTTGTGATGGTGTATGTTTCTCATCTCCGATGGCCATTAGGGTGTACTGAGCAACTTGCTCGGTGTTGGACTCCTCTTCTTCGGACACGCTTGAGTCATCCCACGTTACTTTGAGTGCCTTCTTCTTTGGTGTTTTCTTCTTGGCTTGGGGACAATTACTTTTGTAGTGTCCCGACTTCTTGCATTCATAGCAAATAACTGTTGAATCTCGGATTTTGATGATGAAGTCAATTGTCATTTGTTATCTAATCCATATGTTGAGATAAGTGTGCAGGATTAACTACGATGAAAGTAAGACATGCAGCAAGAGTTGCGCCGAAGTCAAGACTATGATCACGTTGGGGGTTCGAGAGTTCGACGGCAGTCCGGACAGTCATCGGAGGTTCTACGGGAACAAATCCGAGAAGTCCAGGAGCTTGCCAAAGAAGCTCATCGGAACTTGCCAAGTGGATCGTCGCAAGTCCAGGAGTTTGCCGGAAGTCCGCCGGAGCATCGCCGAGGGTTCGTCGGATGATCGCTGGAAGTTCGCCGGAAGCTCGACGGAAGAAGCGATTGACGCACCAGAGCAAGTTGCAGTAAATGTCTTGAAAAATATCATAGTTAGCATGATGATTAAGTTAGAAATGGGAGGTGATCCCATTAACTTAATCTTGGGGCAATTGGGCCGAATGGATCAGCCCATTCGGACCCAAATTCCCTGGCCGGCTGTGGCATCGCTTGGGTCGGCGGTGGCATCGCCCAGCTGCCGAGCCTCGGAGTGAGGCTGGGCGGTGGCACCGCCCCTATCAGGTGGTGGCACTGCCTAGGCTCAGTCTCGAAGTGAGACTGGGCGGTAGCACCGCCCCTGTCAGGCGGTGGCACCGCCTGGGCTCAGTCTCCGAGTGAGACTGGGTGGGCGGTAGCACCGCCCCTGTCAGGCGGGGGCACCACCTGGGCTCAGTCTCCGAGTGAGACTGGGCGGTAGCACCGCCCCTGACAGGCGGTGGTACCGCCCGAGCTCGGTCTCCGAGCTCTGTCAAGCGGTAGTACCGCCCATTTATGGCGGTAGTACCGCCAGGACCCCGAAAACATGGGAAATGACATTTTTGAGCTCTAAATTCAAATCAGTTTGGGGCCTATATAAACCCCACCCTTTCATGCATGAAAGGGCACCGAAACTTAGCATTTATTCTGAGATTTTGAGAGCTTAAAAGTGTTGTAAAAGGCTAGAAGTTCTTCTCCCTCTTTTCTTCAAAGTTTTGATCATTCAAGAGAGGAGTGAAAAATCTGTAAGGGTTGTCTCCGAAGCCCGTCAAAAGGAGTGAAACTGTAAAAGGGTGGTTGGCCTTCGCCTATTGAAGGAAGGCCTCTAGTGGATGTCGGTGACCTCATCGGAGGAGGAAGCCAAAAGTGGATGTAGGTCAAGATTGACCGAACCACTCTAAATCTTGGTTTGCATTTATATTCTGTTCTCTATCTTAACTGCAATTACTTCCATAGTTTTACTTTAACTGCACTTTGCTTGATCTTACGTTAAAGCAATTTCCGAATCGACTTTCATACCGAAATCGTTCTTATTGTACGAACATCATTTTAATCGTCAAAAGTTTTCCGCTGCACTAATTCACCCCCCCCCCCTCTTAGTGCTCTTGATCCTAACAATTGGTATCAGAGCGGGGTTAACTTTCAAACGGATTAAAACCCAAGAGAGATGGCATACGCCGAAAACCAAGAGGGTCATTCTATCACACGTCCACCCATGTTCAATGGGACGGACTACACCTATTGGAAGACCCGAATGAGGATCTTCCTTATTTCAATGGATTTTGAACTTTGGAATCTTGTCGAAAATGGATTTTCGAAGTCTTCTCTTCCAATGATCGATTGGAATGAATTGGAGAAGAAGACTTTCGCTCTTAATGCAAAGGCTATGAATGCCTTATTTTGTGCGCTTGATAAAAACGAGTTCAACCGTGTTTCGGTTTGTGAAACCGCGTTTGATATTTGGCATACACTCGAAGTGACTCACGAAGGCACAAGTAGAGTGAAAGAGTCAAAAATCAACCTTTTGATACATTCATTTGAACTTTTCCGGATGAAACCGAGCGAGACTATTGGCGACATGTACACCCGTTTCACAGATGTCGTCAATGGTCTAAAAGGACTCGGTAAAAGTTTTTCGGATTTTGAGCTCGTAAATAAGATTCTAAGATCCCTTCCTAAGAGTTGGGACCCTAAAGTCATTGCTATTCAAGAGGCTAAAGATCTAAACAATTTCCCTCTTGAAGAATTAATCAGGTCATTAATGACCTACGAAATGACTTGCAAAGCTCATGAAGAGCAAGAAGACATCATTCCAAAGAACAGGAAGGATATGACACTTAGAACTCAAGAAGACCAATTGAGAGAGAACTCAAGTGATGAGGACTTTGACGATGACTTGGCACTTCTAACAAGAAGATTCAAAAAATTCATTAAAAGAAACAAGTTTAAAAATGACACAAAAAATAAATTTGAACCCAAGAAGGACCAAGTTATTTGCTACGAATGCAAGAAACCGGGACACTACAAAAGTGAATGTCCCCAAGTCAAGAAAAGAACACCAAAGAAAAAGGCGCTCAAAGCAACGTGGGATGACTCAAGCGCGTCCGAAGAAGAGGAGTCCAACACCGAGCAAGTTGCTCACTATGCCCTAATGGCCATCGGAGAGGAGGTAACCAATTTAATTGATGCAGATTTATCATTTGATGAATTATTAAATGCCTTCCATGACTTATTTGATGAATGCAAAACTATTAGTAGAAAATACAAATTGCTAAAAAAGGAGCATAATAGTCTTACTTGTAATTTCGATAAATTAAAATCTGAATATCATGATAGTTTAGCTCCATGTATAAAATGCCATGATCTAGAAACTCTCCAAAAGGAGAACTTGCTACTTAAGGACACCTTGAAGAAATTCGAGGTTGGTAGCAAGTCTTTGAACATGATCCTTACAAATAAGGGTCACATTCCTAAAAGAAGTGGAATCGGATTTGTGAGAAGTCCTCAACAAAATCCAACCACCTTCATAAAAGGCCCTATCTTACATGTTCGGCACCAAAGCAAATGCAACTTTTGTTGCAAATATGGACATAAAACTTATCAATGTCCATTCAAGAAAACTAGTCCGAACAAACTGATTTGGGTTCCTAAAGGAACCATAATCAATTCAATGCAACATGATAAACAAGTTAGATCAGTTTTTGAGGCACCCAAAAGTAAATGGGTTCCTAAGAATAATCCTTTCTTGTAGAAACATACACCATCACAAGCTAGGAGCAAGAGATGGTACCTTGATAGTGGATGCTCAAGGCATATGACCGGAGATCCATCTCAATTCTCTAAGCTCTCTAGCATAGACGAAGGCTATGTCACCTTTGGAGACAACAACAAGGGTAAAATCATTGGCAAAGGAACCATAGGTAACAAATCCAACTTCTTTATTGAAGATGTTTTGTTAGTTGATGGTTTAAAACATAACCTCTTGAGCATTAGTCAATTATGTGATAAAGGATATATTGTCAAATTTGAATCTAATGCTTGCATCATTGAAAAACCATACAAAAACACATCTATGATTGCATTAAAACAAAATAACATATACACTATTGACATCAATGATCTTTGTAATGAAATGTGTTTCACGGTTTTGAATGAGGATGCTTGGCTTTGGCATAGGAGATTAGGTCATGCTAGCATGAAACTAATCACTCAAATATCATCCAAAGAACTTGTAAGAGGAATTCCTCATATCAAGTTCATAAAAGATAATGTGTGTGATGCTTGTCAATTAGGAAAACAAATTAAGGGTAGTTTCAAATCTAAGAATCAAATAAGTACCTCTAGGCCCTTACAATTGATCCATATGGACTTGTTTGGACCTATCTCTACATCAAGTCTAGGAGGTAGCAAATACGCCTTTGTCATTGTAGATGACTATAGTAGATACACATGGACTTATTTCTTAAAACATAAAAATGAATGCTTTAGATATTTTACCAAGTTTTGCAAACTTGTCCAAAATGAAAAAGGTTCTATGATTTCGTCAATTAGAAGTGATCATGGTGGTGAATTTCAAAACCATGATTTTCAAGAATTTTGTGAATTTAATGGATACAATCATAACTTCTCTACTCCAAGAAATCCTCAACAAAATGGAGTAGTAGAAAGAAAAAATAAAAATTTACAAGAAATGGCAAGAACCATGTTGAATGAACATAGCCTACCCAAATATTTTTGGGCCGAAGCCGTAAACACTACATGCTATATTTTGAATAGAGTTCTAGTAAGACCCTTACTCACCAAAACTCCCTATGAGTTGTGGAACAACAAAAAACCCAATGTTTCATATTTTAAAGTTTTTGGGTGTAAGTGTTTTATCTTGAATGAAAAGGATGCCTTAGGAAAATTTGATGCTAAATCCGATGAAGGAATTTTCCTTAGTTATTCTTCGGTTTCTAAAGCTTTTCGTATCTTCAATAAAAGAACTTTAATTATAGAAGAATCCATTCATGTTGTTTTCAATGAGATTTCCGAAATCAAGAAAAATGATTTTGATGATGATGTTAATTTTGATTCTTTGAATTTAAATGAAACCCCTTCTCCAACTAGCAACTTGGATGCATCCACTTCCGAAACATCCTTACCCAAGAATTGGAAATATGTAGATGCTCATCCTAAGGAGCTAATTCTAGGAGACACATCTAAGGGGGTTCAAATACGTTCTTCTCTTAAAGAATTTTGTGCCAACGTCGCTTTTCTCTCCCAAATTGAACCTAAATGTATTGACGAAGCCATGAAAGATGATTCATGGATTATCGCAATGCAAGATGAGTTAAATCAATTTGAGAGAAATGAGGTGTGGAAGCTTGTTCCTAGGCCAAATGACCATTTAGTTATTGGTACTAAATGAGTCTTTAGAAACAAGCAAGATGAATATGGTATCGTGGTTAGAAACAAGGCTAGATTAGTGGCCAAAGGTTTCAACCAAGAAGAAGGTATCGATTATGAAGAAACCTTCGCTCCTGTGGCTCGATTAGAAGCCATAAGGATGCTCCTTGCCTATGCTAGTAATAATAATTTTAAGTTGTTTCAAATGGATGTTAAAAGTGCTTTTCTAAATGGCTTTATTTCCGAAGAAGTTTATGTTGAACAACCTCCCGGATTTGAAAATAATAGCCTCCCTAATCATGTGTTTAAATTAACTAAAGCTCTCTATGGTTTAAAACAAGCCCCTAGGGCTTGGTATGAGAGACTTAGTTCTTTTCTTATTGAAAATAATTTCACAAAAGGCAAGGTTAATACTACATTGTTTATCAAGAATTCTGAAAATAATTTTCTCATTGTTCAGATTTATGTTGATGATATTATCTTTGGCTCTACAAATGAATCTCTTTGTGAATCTTTTGCTAAAACCATGAGTCTTGAATTTGAAATGAGTTTGATGGGAGAATTAACCTTTTTCTTAGGCTTACAAATTAAGCAACTAAGAAATGACATCTTTATTAGTCAAACTAAATATGCTTTAGATTTGCTAAAAAGATTTAATATGGAAAGCTCAAAAGCTATTAACACTCCTATGAGCACCTCCACTAAATTAGAAGTTGATGAAAGTGGAGAAAGTTTCGATCAAAAAACTTATAGGGGTATGATAGGAAGTTTACTTTATCTCACTACAACTAGACCAGATATCATGTTCAGTGTAGGACTTTGTGCTAGGTTTCAATCGAACCCTAAGATATCACATCTCAAAGCGGTTAAAAGAATACTTAGATATCTTAAAGGTACCACAAATCTAAGATTATGGTATCCAAAAACCGAGAAGTTTGAGTTAATTGCTTATGCTGATGCAGATTTTGGTGGGTGTAGATTAGATAGAAAAAGCACATCAGGAACATGTCAATTTTTGGGACATTATCTTGTTTCCTGGTCATCCAAGAAACAAAACTCGGTTGCACTATCAACAACCGAAGCTGAGTATATTGTAGCTAGTGCATGCTGTGCATAAGTTGTGTGGATGAAAAACACCTTAGAAGATTATAAAGTTCATCTTAAAAATATTCCCATTAAATGTGATAACACAAGTGCTATATGTTTAACAAAGAATCACATTCAACACTCAAGAACAAAACATATTGATATTAGACATCACTTTATACGAGATCATGTCACTAATCATGATATAGTTATAGAGTTCATTGATACTAAACATCAACTAGCTGATATTTTTACAAAGCCTTTGAGTGAAGAACAATTTAATTTCATTAGAAGAGAATTAGGAATGTTAATGTGTCCGAATGCTTGAACTCATTAAATCTATTTTTCGGATTCAATAATCAAATCACTTAATTACTATGATGATTTTACATGATTATATGCCTTAATAATATGTTGGAAATTATGTGTTTTGGATATAAAAATTTCCATGATAATGAGCATGTTTTATCTCCATGATTATATTGGAAAATCTATAGCAAAACCTTGTCCGAATGCATGAAAGTGTTAAATTTTATTTTTGGATTTTCTTGATACCTTATTCTCTTCCGAACTTAATAAGCATATGTCATATCGAGTTTAATTCATATCATTGATTTTTGACATATGAAATCAATTAGCAAATACATCTTTCATAGGCTTATAATGTTAAAAATATTTTCGAGAAATGGATTTGATAAAATGATTCCTTCTTATAATTTCCTTTTTGAAAAAGGAAGATTTTTTACTTGCAAGGATATTGATTCACATACATATCTTGATCCTTGTGAAAATAAAGCATGATTTAATCTTTCCTTGAGATGTTTGTATAATTGGTATCCTATCACTCATTGTTGAAAAATTACCTTTCACTCACTTGTGTTTAAAATTTGCTTATATCGTTCTCCTTTTTGTTGATGACAAAGGGGGAGAAATATATGAATTGATGCTATGAGTGCCATATTTGAATTTGAATTATGTTAAAAAAGCTTGCATCGAAATATATGGTAAATTGATAATAGAAATGCTATGATTGCTAAACACTTTGAAATATTTGCATTATGTTAAGATATCAAGAACTTGCAACGTAATTTTACATGTTGATATCTTACCATATGATGAATTGCTACCATTACTATCATTCACATTTGAAATGTAAAACTTGAAAATGGATGTCAAGCCTTGACATCATTTTCAAAGAGATACATCATGATAGGAATCATGATGGAAGTATTGATAAGGTTAAACAATCTTAACTTATCAATATGTCTCTTGAATTCAAAGGCTTTGAATTCAAAAATGACTTATCTTGAGTATGTCATATAGATAGGGGGAGTTAAAGTTAACTCCGTTATCAATTGATTGTCATCATCAAAAAGGGGGAGATTGTTGAATCTCGGATTTTGATGATGAAGTCAATTGTCATTTGTCATCTAATCCATATGTTGAGATAAGTGTGCAGGATTAACTACGATGAAAGTAAGACATGCAGCAGGAGTTACGCCGAAGTCAAGACTATGATCACGTTGGGGGTTCGAGAGTTCGACGGAAGTCCGGACAGTCATCGGAGGTTCTGCGGGAACAAATCCGAGAAGTCCAGGAGCTTGCCAAAGAAGCTCATCGGAACTCACCAAGTGGATCGTCGCAAGTCCAGGAGTTTGCCGGAAGTCTGCCAGAGCATCGCCGAGGGTTCGTCGGATGATCGCCGAAAGTTCGCCAGAAGCTCGACGGAAGAAGCGATTGACGCACCGGAGCAAGTTGCAGTAAATGTCTTGAAAAATATCATAGTTAGCATGATGATTAAGTTAGAAATGGGAGGTGATCCCATTAACTTAATCTTGGGGCAATTGGGCCCTTAACATACCCAAATTGGGCCGAATGGATCAGCCCATTCGGACCCAAATTCCCTGGCCGGCGGTGGCACCGCCCAACTGCCGAGCCTCGGAGTGAGGCTGGGCGGTGGCACCGCCTAGGCTCAGTCTCGGAGTGAGACTGGGCGGTAGCACCGCCCCTGTCAGGCGGTGGCACCGCCTGGGCTCAGTCTCCGAGTGAGACTGGGTGGGCGGTAGCACCGCCCCTGTCAGGCGGTGGCATAGCCTGGGCTCAGTCTCCGAGTGAGACTGGGTGGTAGCACCGCCCCTGACAGGCGGTGGTACCGCCCGAGCTCGGTCTCCGAGCTCTGTCAGGCGGTAGTACCGCCCATTTATGGCGGTAGTACCGCCAGGACCCCGAAAACATGGGATATGACATTTTTGAGCTCCAAATTCAAATCAGTTTGGGGCCTATATAAACCCCACCCTTTCATGCATGAAAGGGCACCGAAACTTAGCATTTATTCTGAGATTTTGAGAGCTTAATAGTGTTGTAAAAGGCTAGAAGTTCTTCTCCCTCTTTTCTTCAAAGTTTTGATCATTCAAGAGAGGAGTGAAAAATCTGTAAGGGTTGTCTCCTAAGCCCGTCAAAAGGAGTGAAACTGTAAAAGGGTGGTTGGCCTTCGCCTATTGAAGGAAGGCCTCTAGTGGATGTCGGTGACCTCATCGGAGGAGGAAGCCAAAGGTGGATGTAGGTCAAGATTGACCGAACCACTCTAAATCTCGGTTTGCATTTACATTCTGTTCTCTATCTTAACTGCAATTACTTCCATAGCTTTACTTTAACTGCACTTTGCTTGATCTTAAGTTAAAGCAATTTCCGAATCGACTTTCATGCCGAAATCGTTCTTATCGTACGAACATTGTTTTAATCGTCAAAAGTTTTCTGCTGCACTAATTCACCCCCCCCCCCTCTTAATGCTCTTGATCCTAACAATAACTTGGTCCTTTTTGGGTTCAAATTTATTTTTTGTGTTATTTTTAAACTTATTTCTTTTAATGAATTTTTTGAATTTCCTTGTTAGAAGTGCCAAGTCATCGTCACAGTCTTCATCACTTGAGTTTTCCCTCAAATGGTCTTCGAAAGTTCTTAGTGTCATATCCTTCTTGTTCTTTGGAAAGATGTCTTCTTGCTCTTCATGAGCTTTGCAAGTCATTTCGTAGGTCATTAATAACCCAATTAATTCTTCAAGAGGGAAGTTCTTTAAATCTTTAGCCTCTTGAATAATAGTGACTTTAGGGTCCCAACTCTTAGGAAGGGATCTTAGAATCTTATTTACGAGCTCAAAATCTGAAAACCTTTTGCCGAGTCCTTTTAGACTATTGACGACATCCGTGAAATAGGTGTACATGTCGCCAATAGTCTCGCTCAGTTTCATTCGGAAAAGTTCAAAAAAATGTATCAAAAGATTGATTTTTGACTCTTTCATTCTACTTGCACCTTCATGAGTCACTTCGAGTGCATGCCAAATATCAAATGCGGTTTCACAAATCGAAACACGATTGAACTCGTTTTTATCAAGCGAACAAAATAAGGTATTCATAACCTTTGCATTAAGAGCGAAAGTCTTCTTTTCCAATTCATTCCAATCGATCATTGGAAGAGAAGACTTCGAAAATCCATTTTTGACAAGATTCCAAAGTTCAAAATCCATTGAAATAAGGAAGATCCTCATTCGAGTCTTCTAATAGGTGTAGTCCATCCCATTGAACATGGGTGGACGTGTAATAGAGTGGCCCTCTTGATTCTCAGCGTATGCCATCTCTCTTGGGTTTTAATGCGATTGAGAGTTAACCCTGCTCTGATACCACTTATTAGGATCAAGAGTAATAAGAAGGGGAGGGGGTGAATTAGTGCAGCGGAAAACTTTCGACGATTTAAAACTACGTTTGTATGATAAAAATGATTTCGGTATAAAATCCAATTTGAAAATTACTTTAACTTAAGATCAAGTGAAGTGCAGTTAAAGTAAAGCTATGGAGGCAGTTGCAGTTAAGATAGAGAACAAAATGTAAATACAAACCGAGATTTAGAGTGGTTCGGTCAATCTTGACCTACATCCACTTTTGGCTTCCTCCTCCGATGAGATTACCGATGTCCACTAGAGGCCTTCCTTCAACAGGCGAAGGCCAAATACCCTTTTACAATTTCACTCCTTTTGATGGGCTGAGGAGACAACCCTTACAGATTTTTCACTCCTCTCTTAAATGATCAAAACATGGAAGAAAAGAGGGAGAACAACTTTTGCCCTTTACAACACATTTGAGCTCTAAAAATCATAGAGTAAGATCAAGCTTTCGGTGCCCTTTCATGTAGGAAAGGGTGGGGTATATATAGGCCCCAAAGTGGTCTGAATTTGGAGCTCAAAAATGTCATATCCCGGATTTCCGGGGTCCTAGCAGTACTACCGCTTAATAGAGCTCGGAGACCGAGCTCGGGTGGCACCACCGCCTAGCCTCACTCGGAGACCAAGCCCAGGCAGTGCCACTGCCTGACATGGGCGGTTCCACTGCCCAGCTTTCCTAGGAGACTCAGCTCTTGGGCGGTGCCACCGCCGGCTAGGAAATTTGGGTTCGAATGGGCTGATCCATTCGACCCAATTTGGGTCTATCAAGGGCCCAATTGCCCCAAGATTAGGTTAATGGGATCACCTCCCATTTCTAACTTAATCATCATGTGAACTATGATATTTTAAGACATTTATACTGTAGCTTGCTCTAGTGCATCAATCGCTTCTTCCGGTGAACATCCGACAAACCCTCGACGATGCTCCGGCAGACTTCCGACAAACTCCTGGTCTTGTGACAATCCACTTGGTGAGTTCCAATGAGCTTCTTTGGCAAGCTCCTAGACTTCTTGGATTTATTCCCGCAGAACCTCCGACGACCGTCCGGACTTTCGTCGAACTCTTTAACTCCCAATGTGATCATAGTCTTGACTCCTGCACAACTCCTGCTATATGTCTTACTTTCATCGTAGTTAATCCTGCACACTTATCTTAACATATGGATTAGATAATAAATGACAATTGACTTCATCATCAAAATCCAAGATTCAACATAGGAGACAACTCTTACAAGCACTCACTCCTCTCTAAACAGAATTTTAAGTTTAAGCTAGAGGAGGGATTTCTCAAGTGGTTTCTATAGCATTTTCTCACTTTAAAACTTTCTGTGCTTATCTATTTTACTCAGGGATGAGAGGGATATTTATAGGTTTTAATTGGATTCAAACTTGGAGCCTAAAAATATCTCATCCCGGGTTTCCCGATTGCAAGCGATACCACTACCTATGCTGGGTAGTACCACCGCCCAATAGTTCTGACACTAGGTGGTACCACCACCCAGTTTGGCAGTACCACCACCTAATAGTAGGTGGTACCACCACTTGCAGCCTTCTCGAAGGCTCTCTGGGCGGTACCACCACCTAGACCGATGGTACCACTGCCTAACACAGTCTCAAAGACTGTGCCACGATAGTGCTACCACTTGGGTCACTATTTGGGCCTCTTATTGGGCCCAACACTGTCCTTATATGGGCCCAACTGACCCCTAATTGGGTTGGCCCAATTCCAATCCCAATTATGTGCTAACTACGAATCCTAAGACATTTTCTAAGCTAAACAAGTCCGTAAGTATAGTTTCTTCCGGTGAGCTTTCGGTGATCTTCCAACGATCTCTCAACAATGTTTTGGCAGACTCCCAGCAAGCTCCTAGACTTCAAGATGATCTTCTTGGAAAGTTTTGATGAGCTTCTTTCGGCAAGCTCTTGGACTACTCGACTGGTTCCTGTAGAACTTCCGATGAACGTCTAGACTTCTGACGAACTCTTGAACTCCTAACGAAATCGCGTCTTTGACTCCGGGACTTCATTTTGCTTTATGTCTTGCTATCATAGTTAATCCTACACTTGTAAAAACACACTTCGATCTAGATAATTAATACTAAGCATTAATCATGTTGTCTAGCATGTTATTGGTCACTCGACGCTTTGTCCGATTCTTCGACGTATCGTCCTCTCTTGTGGCTTATTGCCCAATTGGCCAATTGACTCTAGAACTCCGATATCATTAGCATAATATCCACTCTTCTTTGCCCGATGCTAGAATCCATGGGCCGAAGCCTTCTGTTGATACGTCGATCGATCCTTTAGCTCGACATCCAATCTTCTAACATGTTTTCCTCTGGCACAACATGATTCTTCTTGTTTTAATTGTCTTATCCTGATTGAAGCATCCTATGTCACTCAAAACGTAGATTAAAACATAAACACTTATCAATTGGTTTCATCATCAAAATATGAGATTCGATAATCTCCCCCTTTTTGATGATGACAACCAATTGATGATGGAGTTAAAACAAATTCCCCCTATCAATATGGCATATTTATAAAACTCTTGTATTCACAAATCCAAGCAACATATTATCATAAAATTATGCATAACATCATCATACTTCACCCCCTTTGTCATCAACAAAAAGGAGAAGTTCAATCATCAAGTGTTTTAGGCAAACAAGTTCAGGTCATTACATAATAAACATAATTTTCAGTTTTATCATTATGCAAGCTAGCAATAATTAAATATCTGTAAATTTAGTATGTTTGCATTTCTTGATATAGGCAAAATAGCACTTTTGCTTCTTTTGAGATAACAACTCATTGTTTCTCTTTAGATTACAAGCTAGCAATTCTAGCAAATTTTACATCATGCAAGATAGCAAATTTTTGATGATGTTCAAGATATCAAGTTCTTCTCCTTGCAATTTATAAGCTAACAAATTTA
The DNA here is from genome assembly GCA_004837865.1 of Musa balbisiana. Lineage (NCBI taxonomy): Eukaryota > Viridiplantae > Streptophyta > Magnoliopsida > Zingiberales > Musaceae > Musa > Musa balbisiana. The sequence goes on along the minus strand of CM017191.1, from coordinate 18,364,848 downwards.
CATTATTTAAAACAAAATATAAGCTAGCAATATTTGAGATGTTCAAGAAGGCAACTTTTGCTACTGGAAATATGAAAGCAACCTTTACTTCCTTCTTGTATTGTGCAAGCTAGTATGTTTTTCTCCCCCTTTGTCATTGTCAAAAAGAAGGGAAGAATACAATTTTTAATATGATAATTTATGACAAGGGTAAGGTATCAATCTTATTCGTTTTCCCTTTACAATAATTTTCAAATCATGACAAGGATAAATAACAAGGATGAACAATTAAGTCATGAATGTCAAAACAATTTTTCATCATGAATGTTTCATCATTGCATGCATCATTATCATAAATTGAAGTATTGCATACTAAATCATAAATACTTTACATCATGATGGTATTAATTTGTCAAATTCATTGACATCCTGCCAAGCATGACCATAACTTCTCATTTGCATGTATCGAAAGAATATTATGAGTATTGCATAATTTCATATCATCATATGAAGAATATCAAGAAGATTTAATTGGGCGATGAGATAAATATTTCATGAATACAATGAATTGTACATAAAAGTCATATCATGATTTATTAGAATATGTCTTCTTTTTAGTGAATAGCAAATAAATATCAATTCATGCATATCAATAAATATGTGAATAGCAAATAAATATCAATTCATGCATATCAATAAATATGATTTACTTTGACAAATCTAATTTTTAGTAAATAACAAAAAAGGAATATGAGAGTTTGAAAACAAGATCTTGATTCATAGAAAAATTTCAAGTATCAATATTGAGAATTCAAGATCATGATATAGATGAAGACATTCCTATAGCAAAAAGATGTCATGAGAGAACACGTAAACGATCTCGATTCATGTATAATATCTCTCAATTTATTATGAATCATAAAATTTATAATTCCAAAAAATCATGATTCATTTGGATAATTTTCAATAAGAAGATAAAATAACACATAATAGGAGATCTTGATTCATAAATGATTTTAAGTTATAAATCATGAGAAATCAAGATCATGATTTTGGTAAAATCCATTAAATTTAAATCATTTTCATAATCTATGAGATTTACAAAATCATAATATACATGGATTCATTAATGAAAAATCAATAAGATAGAGATGGAAAATGTATTCCTCTTTTATGTGTTACGTTCGAAGTTGTTTGTTTCATATAAGCATGCCTTTGTCTTTTTTATGCCAAATAAAAATATATATCATCATTTAAAACAAAAGTGCAAGATTTATTATAAAAATCATCAAGATCAATAAGTCACAAAAATCATCATGTATAACTTTAAATTCTCATGCATAAACTCATCAATCATGGTATCAAAACATTTAATATTTTCATTACATCATTATATCATTAAATATATAATTGTCAAGCATAACACTTACACTATTTTATATACGCATGCCTTTTTCATTTATTCCAAATAAAAACATGCATCATTTTCAAAACTGAAAAAGCTACTTTCATTACCATAAAAATCGATAATATATAAATCGTATGAATCATCATGCATAATTTTGGAAAATAAATTTATTAGGCATGATATCATCAAACATGATTTCATAAGGCATTTTTAATGAAAATCATTTTGTTTACCATAAACATGTAATTTTCATGATTATTTTCAAAATTACTAGATAAGCATGATTCCTAATTTTTTATATTTTTATTTATTAAACATGTAATTTTTAAGAAAAATAATTATTCTAAACTAAATTAAAAATAACTCATGAAAAGCATTATGTAATTTTGAAATAAATTAAGGGGATTTTAGTTACCTCGTCGTCGAAAGCCATTAAGGCGTAGTTTGCCACCTCACCTTTGTTGATTTTCTCCTCGTCTTTGGAGGAGCTTAATTCGTCCAAGATTGCTTCCTTCTTCTTGCGTTCAAAGCAAGTAGTTCCATTCTTCTTATTCTTTAATTTTTATTTCATGAACTTTTTAAATTTCATGAGTAGTTCAAGTTCACCATCACTTGAGCTTGTGCTCGAGTGGTCTTGGATTGTTCTTAGTCCGAAATCATTCCTATTCTTTGGAAGGTAGTTCTAAAGTTTTTTACGTTCATTGCATGTCATTTTATAGGTCATTAGAGACCCGATAAGTTCTTTGATAAAAAAAGTATTCAATTTTTTTTAATCTTGAATAGCTATTATTTTCGAATCCCAAGTTTTAGAAAGTAAGCGTAAAACTTTACTAGCAAGTTCAAAATTCGAAAAAGTTTTACCAAGAGCTTTTAAACCATTGACAACATCCATAAAATGGGTGTACATGTCAACAATGGTTTCACTTGGTTTTATTCAAAAAAGTTCAAAATCATGCATTAAAAGGTTAATTTTCAAATCTTTAACTTTCTTACTTCCTTTATGTGTGATTTCAAGAGTACGCCAAATATCGAAAGCCGTTTCGCAAGTAAAAACCCGATTAAACTCAGTTTTGTCTGAAGCGCAAAATAGAGCATTCATAGCTCTAGAATGTAAAGAAACGACTTCTTCTCCAAATCATTCCAGTGGTTCATTGGAAGAGAAGACATTTGAAAACCAAATTCGACTATATGTCATAAATCGAGATTCAACAAAAGCAAGAAAACTCTCATTCGAGTTTTCCAATAAGTGTAGTCCTTCCCATTGAAAAAGGGAGGACGAATGAGAGAGTGACCCTCTTGAAAGCCGAAAAAAGCAATTTCTATTTGGGTGTTAAACTAAATTATAAAACGAGGCTCTGATACCAATTGTTAGGAAAAGATCTAGCACTAAGAGGGGGGGCTGAATTAGTGCAGCAATAAAAACATTGGTTTCATAAAATCTTCGTATGATAAAAATCGAACTTAGAAGATAACTTGAAATCTCATGTTCATGAATATAATGAAGGCAATAAGCAAGTAAAGAGGTTTGCAGTAAGGTAAATTGCACAAGAGAAATGCAAACCGATTTATAGTGGTTCGGTCATCGTCGATCTACATCCACTCCTCCAATTCCTCTTCCGATGAGGCCACCCGCATCCACTATCGATCTTCCTTTAATAGGCAAAGATCAACCTCCTTCTTACACCCCTCTTCTCCTTTTCCCGGGTTTAGGAGACAACCCTTACAAGCACTCACTCCTCTCTAAACAAAATTCTAAGTTTAAGCTAGAGAAGGGATTTCTCAAGTGGTTTCTATAGCGTTTTCTCACTTTAAAACTTTCTATGCTTGTCTATTTTACCTAGGGATGAGAGGGGTATTTATAGGCTTCAAGTGGATTCAAACTTGGAGCCTAAAAACATCTCATCCTGGGTTTCTCGGGTGCAGGCGGTACAACCACCTGCAACCTTCTCGAATGCTGTGTTTGGGCGGTACCACCGCCTGACACAGTCTTGAATACTGTGCCATAATAGTACTGCCTCTTGGGTCACTATTTGGGCCTCTTATTGGGCCCAACACTGTCCTTACATGGGCCCAACTGACCCCTAGTTGGGTTGGCCCAATTTCAATCCCAATTACGTGCTAACTACGAATCCTAAGACATTTTCTAAGCTAAACAAATCCGTAAGTGAAGTTTCTTCCGGTGAGCTTCCGGCGATCTTCTGGTGAACTTCCGACGATCTCTCGACAATGTTTCAGCGGACTCCCGACAAGCACCTGGACTTCAAAATTATCTTCTTGGCGAGTTCTGATGAGCTTCTTCTGGCAAGCTCTTGGACTACTCGGCTGGTTCCTGCAGAACTTTCGACGAACATCTGGACTTTCGACGAACTCTCGAACTCCTAATGAAATCGCGTCCTTGACTCTGGGACTTCATATTGCTTTATGTCTTGCTATCGTAGTTAATCCTGCACATGTAAAAATGTACTTCGATCTAGATAATTAATACTAAGTATTAATCATATTGTCCGACATGTCATTGGTCCCTCGACGCTTTGTCCGATTCTTCGGCGCATTGTCTTCTCTTGCGGCTTATTGCCCAATCAGCCAATTGACTCCGCAAATCTGATATCCTTGGCACAATATCCTCTCTTCTTGGCCCGATACATGAATTCATGGCCTGAAGCCTTCTATCGATACGTCGACTGATCCTCCAGCTCGACATCCAATATTTTAACATATTTTCCTCCGGCACAACATGATTCTTCTTCCTTTAATTGTCTCATCCTGATCAAAATATCCTACGTCACTCTAAACATAGATTAAAATATAAATACTTATCAATTAATTTCATCATCAAAATATAAGATTCAACAATCTCCCCCTTTTTGATGATGACAACCAATTGATGACGGAGTTAAAACAAACTCCCCCTATTAATATGGCATATTTATAAAACTCTTGGATTCACAAATCCAAGCAACATGTTATCATAAAATTATCCATAATATCATCATACTTCTCCCCCTTTGTCATCAATAAAAAGGTGAAGTTCAATCATCAAGTATTTTAGGCAAACAAGTTCAAGTCATTACATAATAAACATAATTTCCAGTTATATCATTATGCAAGCTAGCAATAATTAAATATGTGCAAATTTAACATGTTTGCTTTTCTTGAGATAGGCAAAATAGCACTTTTGCTTCTTTTTAGATAACAACTCTTTGTTTCTCTATAGATTGCAAGCTAGCAATTCTAGCAAATTTTACATCATGCAAGATAGCAAATTTTTGGTGATGTTCAAGATATCAAGTTCTTCTCCTTGCAATTTGTAAGCTTGCAAATTTACATCATTTAAAACAAAATATAAGCTATCAATATTTGAGATGTTCAAGAAGGCAACTTTTGCTTCTTGAAATATGAAAGTTGGCAATCTTTGCTTCCTTCTTGTATTGTGCAAGCTAGTAAGTTTTTCACCCCCTTTGTCATTGTCAAAAAGAAGGAAAGAATACAATTTTTAATATGACAATTTATGACAAGGGTAAGGTATCAATCTTATTCATTTTCCCTTTACAATAATTTTTAAATCATGACAAGGATAAATAACAAGGATGAACAATTAAGTCATGAGTGTCAAAACAATTTTTCATCATGAATGTTTTATCATTGCATGCATCATTTTCATAAATTGAAGTATTGTATACCAAATCATAAATACTTCACATCATGATGGTAACAATTTGTCAAATTCATTTACATCCTACCAAGCATGATCATAACTTCTCATTTGCATGTATCAAAATAATATTATGAGTATTGCATAATTTTATATCATCACATGAAGAATATCAAGAAGAATTAATTGAGCGATAAGATAAATATTTCATAAATACAAGGAATTGTACATAAAAATCATATCACGATTTATTAGAATAAGTCTTCTTTTTAGTGAATAGCAAATAGATATCAATTCATGCATATCAATAGATATGATTCACTTTGACAAATCTCATTTTTAGTAAATAACAAAAAAGGAATAAGGGAGTTCAAAAACAAGATCTTGATTCATAGAAAAATTTCAATTATCAATATTGAGAATTCAAGATCATGATATAGATGAAGACATTCCTATAGCAAAAAGATGTCATGAGAGAACACGTAAACGATCTCAATTCATGTATAATATCTCTCAATTTATTATGAATAATAAAAATTATAATTCTGAAAAATCATGATTCATTTGGATAAATTTCAATAAGAAGATACAAGAACACATAATAGGAGATCTTGATTCATAAATGATTTCAAGTTATAAATCATGAGAAATCAAGATCATGATTTCGATAAAATCCATTAAATTTAAATCATTTTCATAATCCATGAGATTCACAAAAGCATATTATACTATTATACATGGATTCATAATGAAAAATCAATAAGATAGAGATGGAAAATGTATTCCTCTTTTATGTGTTTCATTTGAAGTTGTTTGTTTCATACAAGTATGCCTTTGTCTTTTTTATGCCGAATAAAAATATATATCATCATTTGAAACAAAAGTGCAAGATTTATTACAAAAATCATCAAGATCAATAAATCACAAAAATCATCATGTATAACTTTAAAATCTCATGCATAAACTCGGTAATCATGGTATCAAAACATTTAATATTTTCATTATATCATTATACATCATTAAACATCATTAAATATACAATTGTCAAGCATAACACTTACACTATTTCATATACGCATGCCTTTTTCATTTATTCTAAATCAAAACATGCATCATTTTCAAAACTGAAAATCCACTTTCATTACCATAAAAATCGATAATACATAAATCGCAAGAATCATCATGCATAATTTCAAAAAATAAATTTATTAGGCATGATATCTTCAAACATGATTTCATAAGGCATTTTTAATCAAAATCATTTTGTTTATCATAAACATGTAATTTTCATGATTATTTTCAAAATTACTAGATAAGCATGATTCCTAATTTTTTACATTTTTATTTGTTAAACATGTAATTTTTAAGAAAAATAATTATTCTAAACTAAATTAAAAATAACTCATGAAAAGCATTATGTACTTTTGAAATAAATTAAGGGGATTTTGGTTACCTCATCATCGAAAGCCGTTATGGCATAGTTTGCCACCTCACCTTTGTTGATTTTTTCCTCGTCTTCAGAGGAGCTTGATTCGTCCAAGATTGCTTCCTTCTTCTTGCGTTCAAAGCAAGTAGTTCCATTCTTTTTGCTCTTTAATTTTTGTTTCATGAACTTTTTAAATTTCATGAGTAGTTCAAGTTCACCATCACTTGAGCTTATACTCGAGTGGTCTTTGATTGTTCTTAGTCCAAAATTATTCATGGTCTTTGGGAGATGGTTCTCAAGTTCTTTACGTGCATTATTGTATGTCATTCCATAGGTCATTAGAGACTCAATAAGTTCTTTGATAAAAAAATTATTCAAATTTTTTGATTCTTGTATAGCCATTATTTTTGAATCACAAGTTTTAGAAATTGAGCATAAAACTTTACTAACAAGTTCAAAATTCGAAAAAGTTTTACCAAGAGCTTTTAAACCATTGACAACATCCGTAAAATGGGTGTACATGTCAACAATTGTTTCACTTGGTTTCATTCGAAAAAGTTCAAAATCATACATTAAAAGGTTAATTTTCAAATCTTTAACTTTGCTACTCCCTTTATGTGTGATTTCAATAGTACACCAAATATCGAAAGTCGTTTTGCAAGTAAAAACACGATTAAACTCAGTTTTGTCTGAGACACATAACTCTAGAATTTAAAGAAAATGTCTTCTTCTCCAAATTATTCCAATTGTTCATTGGAAGAGAAGACATTTGAAAACCAAATTTGACTGTGTCATAAATCAAGATTCAACGAAAGCAAGAACTCTCATTCAAATTTTCCAATAAGTGTAGTCCGTCCCATTGAAAAATGGAGGATGAATGAGAGTGTGACCCTCTTGAAAGCCAAAAAGAGCCTTTTCTATTTGGGTATTAAACAAAATTAGAAAACGAGGCTCTGATACCAATTGTTAGGAAAAGATCTGGCACTAAGAGGGGGGGGTGAATTAGTGCAGCGGTAAAAACATTGGTTTCGTAAAATCTTCATATAATAAAAACTGAACTTAGAAGATAACATGAAATCTCATTTTCATAAGTGTATTGAAGGCAATAAGCAAGTAAAGAGGTTTGTAGTAAGGTAAATTGCATAAGAGAAACGCAAACTGATTTATAGTGGTTCGGTCATCATCGACCTACAACCACTCCTTTGATTCCTCTTCCGATGAGGCCACCTGCATCCACTATCAATCTTCCTTTAATAGGCAAAGATCAACCACTTTCTTACACCCCTTTTCTCCTTTTCCCGGGTTTAGGAGACAACCCTCACAAGCACTCACTCCTCTCTAAACAGAATTCTAAGTTTAAACTAGAGGAGGAATTTCTCAAGTGGTTTCTACAGCATTTTCTCACTTTAAAACTTTCTGTGTATGTCTATTTTACCCACGGATGAGAGGGGTATTTATAGGCTTCAAGTGGATTCAAACTTGGAGCCTAAAAACATCTCATCCCGGGTTTCTCGGGTGCAGGCAGTACCACCGCCTATGTTGGGTGGTACCACCACCTGCAACCTTCTCGGAGGCTGTGTTTGGGCAGTACAACCGTCTGACATAGTCTCAAAGATTGTGCCACGATGATATTGCCTGTTAGGTCACTGTTTAGGCCTCTTAGTGGGCCCAACACTATCCTTACATGGGCCCAACTAACCTCTAATTGAGTTGGACAAATTCTAATCCCAATTATGTGCTAACTACGAATCCTAAGACATTTTCTAAGCTAAACAAGTCTGTAAGTGAAGTTTCTTTCGGTGAGCTTCCGGCGATCTTCCGGCGAACTTCCGACGATCTCTCGACAATGTTCCGGTGGACTACCTAGCAAGCTCCTAGACTTCAAGATGATCTTCTTGGCGAGTTTCAATGAGATTCTTCTGGCAAGCTCCTGGACTTGTCAGCTGGTTCCTGCAGAACTTTTGACGAACGTCTGGACTTCCGACGAACTCTCGAACTCCCAACGAAATCGCGTCCTTGACTTCGGGACTTCATTTTGCTTTATGTCTTACTATCGTAGTTAATCTTGCACATGTAAAAATGCACTTCGATCTAGACAATTAATGCTAATATTAATCATGTTGTCCGGCATGTCATTGGTCCCTTGACACTTCATCTGATTCTTTGGTGCATCGTCTTCTCTTGTGGCCTATTACCCAATCGGCCCATTGACTCCACAACTCTGATATCCTTGGCGCAATATATGCTCTTCTTGGCCTGATGCCCGAATCCATGGCCCGAAGACTTCTATCGATACATCGACCGATCTTCCGGCTCGACGTCCAATCTTTTGATATGTTTTCCTCCGACACAACAAGATTCTTCCTGCTTTAATTGTCTCATCCTGATTGAAGCATCCTGCATCACTCAAAATACAGATTAAAATATAAACACTTATCAATTGGTTTCGTCATTAAAATACAAGATTCAACACTAGTAAGACCATTACTTTCCAAAACTCCTTATGAATTGTAGAATAACAAAAAATCTAACATTTCATATTTTAAAGTTTTCGGTTGTATATGTTTTATCTTGAATGAAAAAGATGCCTTAGGAAAGTTTGATGCAATATCCGATGAAGGCATTTTTCTTGGTTATTCTTCTATTTCTAAAGTCTTTCATATCTTTAACAAAAAAAACTTTTGTTATAGAAGAGTCTATTCATGTTGTCTTTAATGAAGTTTCCGAATTTAAGAAAAATGATTTTGATGATGATCTTAATTTTGATGCTTTGAATTTGAATGAAACCTTTCCTCCAACTAGTAACTTGGATGCATCTTCTTCCGAAACATCCTTACCTAAGGAATGGAAGTATGTAGATGCTCATCCTATGGAGCGAATTAAAGGAGACACATCGAAGGGTATTCAAACTCATTATTTTCATAAAAATTTTTGTGCCAATGCCGCTTTTCTTTCTCAAATTGAACCTAAATGCATTGATGAGGCCTTGAAAGATGATTCATGGGTTATCGCAATGCAAAAAAAGTTGAACCAATTTGAGAGAAATGAGATGTGGGAGCTTATTCTGAGACCTAGTGACCATTTAGTTATTAGTACTAAATAGGTCTTTAAAAACAAGCAAGATAAATTTAGTATCGTGGTTAGAAACAAGACTAGATTAGTGGCCAAGGGTTTCAACCAAGAAGAAGGTATCGATTATGAAGAAACCTTCACTCTTGTGGCAAGATTAGAAGTCATAAGGATGCTCTTTGCCTATGCTAGTTGTAATAACTTTAAGTTATTTCAAATAGATATTAAAAGTACTTTTCTTAATGGCTTTATTTTAAAAAAAGTTTATGTTGAACAACATCTCAGATTTAAGAATGATAATTCTCTAAATCATGTGTTTAAATTGACTAAAACTCTCTATGGATTAAAATAAGCCCCAAGGGCTTGGTATGAGAGACTTAGCTCCTTTTTATCCAAAATAATTTCTCTAAAGGTAAGGTCGATACTACATTGTTTATTAAAAATTTTAAAAATAATTTTTATGCTGTTCAAATTTATGTTGATGATATTATTTTTGGTTCTACAAATGAATCCTTATGCAAATCGTTTGCCAAGAGTATGAGCCAAGAGTTTAAAATGACTTTAATGGGCGAATGAACTTTCTTTTTGGGCTTACAAATCAAACATCTTAGTGATGATATTTTTCTTAGTCAAACAAAATATGCATTAGACTTGCTAAAATGATTTAATACTCCATAGATAGTTCAAAGGCTATCAATACTCCTATGAGTACCTCCACTAAGTTAGACATTGACAAAAGTGGAGAAAACTTTGATCAAAAAGCTTATAAGGGTATGATAGGTAGTTTACTATACCTTATCGCAACTAGATCGAATATCATGTTTAGCGTAGGACTTTATGCTAGGTTTCAATTTAATCCTAAGTTTTCTCATCTTAAAGCAGGTAAAAGAATTCTTAGATATCTTAAAGGAACCACTAATCTAGGATTATGATATCCAAAATCTGAAAACTTTGAATTAATTACTTATGTTGATGCGAATTTTGCTAGATGTAGAATAGATAAAAAAAGCACATTTGGAACATGTCAATTCTTTGGTCATGCACTTATCTCTTAGTCTTCTAAGAAATAAAACTCGGTTGCACTATCTACGACCGAAACCAAATACACAACAGCTAGTGCATATTGTGCATAAGTTGTATGGATGAAAAATACATTAGAAAATTATAAAATTTATCTTAAGAATATTATCATAAAATGTGATAACACATGTACAATATTTTTAACAAAAAATCCTATTCAACACTCTAGAACTAAATATATTGACATTAGGCATCACTTTATACGAGATCATGTTAATAATCATGATATAATCTTAGAGTTCATTGATATTAAATATCAATTAGCTAATATCTTTACAAAACCTTTAAATAAAGAATAATTTGATTTTAATTGGAAGAGAGGTAGGCATGTTAAACTGTCCGAATACATGAGTTTGTTATATTTTTTTTTTCCAAACTATCTTCCTCTTAATTTATTTCATGAATAGAGCTTTTATGAATTTATTTTGTTTTTATCTTCCTCTTAACTTGGTATCAAATTTACCTCGTACCCTTACTCCATCACTTAATGATTTTTGATACACTTAATCACTTCACTCATAGATTTTATTGACAAATACATCTCTCACGAATTTCACTCTTGTAAATTTTTAATGAGAAATGGTTTTTCTTGACTTGCAAACTTTTGCAAAGATCATGAATTCATTTGATAGAAACAACTTTCACAAACTTTATTCATGAATTTTTCTTTCATAAAAGAACATTCACGAATTCTACATCATGAAATGATACATCTTTAGTTCTTATTGTGAATCTCTCTTGGTGAAATAAATTTTCAATCACTCATTGTTTCTCCTTTTATTATTCATGAACTTTTAATATCTCAATTATTCTTGATAAATGTACTATTCATGGACTTTTCCTTCTCTTTTCCCTTTCAAGAAGAATCCTATCACCATAAGTAAAATTTTTGCTTAAAACGATTACTCATTTCCTTTTTGTTGATGACAAAGGTGGAGAAATATGACAAATTGATGACAACTTGGCATTATAAATGTTTGAAATATATCATGAATGCTTGAAACACATCATAATATGGTATGGATACTTATAAATGTTTCACTCTTAAAATCATGCTTAATTAAATATCAAAATGATGAATATATATCATTATGATGAGGTATTGAACTTATCATGCTTAATTTCCTACTTACAATTGATATCATGCCTCGGATTGATAATTGTCATCTTTTATCAAAATTAAAATTTGAATCTTGCTAAATTTCATATTTGAAGTTTGTATCATACTTGAAAATTATGATTGTCTATCATCATTGGACTTAGAAATGGACGTCATGCCTTGACATCATTTTTATTATGATAAAATACATGGTATCATAGTTTAAGATGATAAATCATGACTAGTATCATGATGAGTATGTCAATAAGCTTTAAATGCATATATCTTATCAATTTGATACTTGAATTCAAAGACCTAGAATTCAAGAGTGTATTTTCATAAGTATGGCATATAGATAGGGAGAGTTAAGGTTAACTCCATCATCAATTGATTGTCATCATCAAAAGGGGTAGATTGTTGAATCTCAGATTTTGATGACGAAATCAATTAGTAAATTATTTGATCTAATCTATATGTTGAGATAAGTGTGTAGGATTAACTACAATAGCGTTAAGGCATAAAGCGGATGTTGGGCCGGAGTCAAAGATCGGACGGTACATCGAAGATTCGGATGATGTGCCGGAAGTTTGCTGAAAGCTCGCCGAGAGTTCATCGAGAGTTCGCCAAGAGAATAATTGATATACTGGATAGAGATTACTTAGTTAAATGTCTTAATTATCATAGTTAAACTATAAGTTGAGTTAGGATTGGGAGGTAATCCCACTAACTCAGTTAGGGGCCAACTTAGCCCTTAATAGGGCTAAATTAGGCTGGTTGAATAGCCCATTTAGTACTTGAAGTCACGATCGACGGTGGCACTGCTTGGGACTCAGTATCCTAGGTGGTTTGGGTGGTGGTATTGCCCAGACGGGGTGGTGGTACCGCCCAAACTGGACAATGGTATCGCCAGCAGTTAGTGCTAGTAGGCGGTGGTACTGCCTTGTAAGGCGATAGTACCGCCACACTCTTTTTCAAGATTGGTTTTAAAGAACAAATATTTTCCAAAACTGATGAATTTGTCACTACACTAATTCCCGCCCCCCCCCCCACCCCCCCAAGTGATGACTTGGTCCTAACATGTTCATGTTCAATTCATAATGAAGTAGGAAAAGGAATCTAATAGGAACTGAAGTATAAGATCAATGCACAGGTTATCATCTAGGACCATTCCTAGACCTGTGAGTTTCTTAATCTACTCTATTATTTTTAGGACATGGTTCTGAACTGATGCCCCCTCAGTCATCCTAACATAGAAGAGTCTCTTAGATATCTCATATTCTCGAGTTTTTCCCTGCTCCTCAAACAGTTTGCGAAGATGCAAGAGTATGGATCTGACATCTATGTTTTCATGTTCTTTGTAACTCAGGAGTCATAGAGGCCAACATATAATACTAAGTGAGAGTAGAATCATATATATACTTCTCATATCGGGTAAACTCTTCCTGAGGTGCTCTTGCCTTCAGCTCTAGTATGATCGTATCTAGGACATATGCAATTTTTTCTACTATGAGAACTATTCACAAGTTATTAAGCCAATCCATATAGTTTAAACCAGTGAGGCAGTTGGCGTCAAGTATGTCACATAGAGGGTTTGATGGTGACATATTTCTGATAAGCAGGAGATGTAGCATAAATAAATAGAGTGTAGATTTTGTAGAAAAATAAACAATCAAGATATAAACTTCTACCTTGATGTACTCCCACTATTTTTCTAGCAAGTCATGTGACTCCCTCAGCACATGAAACGGAAATCTCCAATAGACTTCTAGTGGAGATTAAGATCCAATCGGTATCTTAGTGTAACCTCGAGGGACTCAACTAATCACACTAAGCCCAAAAGGTAGGCAACTCTTACCAATCACAACACCTTGTGATTCTTGTCCTGTTTGGCCTCCAAACCATCCTGTTCTCGAGGGACTCGACCAAACCATGATGTTCAATTAAGTCATCACCATCATTACAAGATGAGTATGATGATGATACCCTCGAGGGACTCGACTCAACTAATCACACTAAGCCCAAAAGGTAGGCAACTCTTACCAATCACAACACCTTGTGATTCTTGTCCTGTTTGGCCTCCAAACCATCATGTTCTCGAGGGACTCGACCAACCATGATGTTCAATTAAGTCATCACCATCATTACAAGATGAGTATGATTGATGATACCCTCGAGGGACTCAACTAATCACACTAAGCCCAAAAGGTAGGCAACTCTTACCAATCACAACACCTTGTGATTCTTGTCCTGTTTGGCCTCCAAACCATCATGTTCTCGAGGGACTCGACCAACCATGATGTTCAATTAAGTCATCACCATCATTACAAGATGAGTATGATTGATGATACCCTCGAGGGACTCAACTAATCACACTAAGCCCAAAAGGTAGGCAACTCTTACCAATCACAACACCTTGTGATTCTTGTCCTGTTTGGCCTCCAAACCATCATGTTCTCGAGGGACTCGACCAACCATGATGTTCAATTAAGTCATCACCTATAATGATGGAAGGCCACGTGGGTCAATCTAATTGCCTCAAGCTTACTAATTAATATTATCATAGGAGGGGATTTAGATTCGATCTTCTAATATGATGTGTCGCACACCTTAATATTAATATATATTTACATCGCATGCACACTAATACTATCTAGTAGGTGTATAGCAATCCACATGCCTAAACACACCAGTGATCATGGACACCAACCTACTATGATTAGGCCTAAGCTAGAGGCATAATCATTTACATCAGGATCTATGTGTGCATTAGCGCATCCCCCATGCGTGGTGATCATCCATCTCATCATCGTCGGGGATCTACTAGCACTCGACGCATCTCCAAGCGTCGTGATCATCTAAATTGGCCTCGAGGGTCCCGTTGCCACCTCCAGGCTTTCGTCGTGCCTCTCGTGTAATTACAAGCACATAGACCTAACAATAAACAAAATGCTCGTTGGCCCCAATAATTAATAATCATATATACACATCACACAGTCCATGATCATCTTCCCATATCATACATCACATGTAAATATCATTGTGTAGGATTACTAGATAAATAATATGTTGAATCTCGGATTTTGATGATGAAATCGATTGGTAAATTATTTGATCTAATCTATATGTTGAGAAAAGTGTGCAGGAATAACTATGATAGTAGTAAGACATAAAGCAAATTTTGTGTCAGAGTCAAGATTGAAATTTCATTGGGAGTTCGAGAGTTCGTCGGAAGTTCGGACGTTCATCAGAAGTTCTACCGGAAGTGACCAAGACATCCAAGTGCTTGGCAAAAAAGCTCATCGAAACTCACCAAGAAGATCATCATAAAGTCTAGAAGCTTTCCGAGTGTCCGTTGGAACATGTCCGAGAGATCGTTAGAAGTTTACCGGAAAAATGCCAGAAGCTCACTAGAGGAAATCAAGACTGACAAAATTTATTTTGCTTAAAATATGTCTTAAGAATTATAGTTAGTATATAATTAGAGTGTGATTTGGGAGGTAATCCCATCAACTCTATTAGGGGCCAATTGGGCCCGAAGTTAGGTTAGTTTAGGCCGGATTCAAGGCCCAACCAGGATGCTGGACCTTGTCGAGCGGTGGCAGCGCCAGACTGGGGCAGTGGTACTGCCTGAGACTTGGTCTCCCTGGTGTTCTGGGTGGTGGTATCACCTAGACTGGGCAGTGGTATCGCCGATAGTTAATGCTGTTAGGCGACAGTACCACCCCTGTCAAGCGGTGGTATCGCCAGAGCTTGATTTTCGAGCTCTGTCAAGCGGTGGAACCGCTCAGACTGAGCAGTGGAACCACCCAGTGTCAGTCTGTAGGTGGTAGTACCGCCTAATAATGGCGGTGGTACCGCTAGTACCTTGAAATCCGGGGAAGTGACACTTTTTGGCTCCAATTATGAAGCCATTGGGACCTATATTTTCCCCACCCTTTTTTGCATGAAAGGGTAACAAAGTGCAATCGAAAGTGTGAAAAAATTCTAAGTGTTTAGGGTATTAAAAGTGTTGTAAAAGTGAGAAGAGTCCTCCTCCTCCCTCTCTTAGATTTGTAACCATTTAAGAAAGAGGAGTGAGGCTTGTAAGAGTTATCTCCTAAACCCGATAAAAGGAGAAAGAGCTGTAAAAGGTGGTTGGTTTTTGCCTATTGAAGGAAGGTCATTAGTGGATGCTGGTGACCTCAACGGAGGAGGAATCAGAAGTGGATGTAGGTCACAATGACCGAACCACTCTAAATTTTGGTTTGCTTTTCTATTTATGTAATTTACATTACTGCAAACTTCCTTAACCTTCTCTTTACACTCTTATGAAGGCTTTCAAGTTCAATATCTTTCCAAAATGAATTGAATCGAAATAAATATTTTTCAAAATCAATGATTTTTTCACTACACTAATTCACCCCCCCTCTTAGTGCCGCTCTTGATCCTAACAATTGGTATCAGAGCAAGGTCACTCTCATTTGGTTTGAAACTCAAGAGAGATGACATTTGACGGCAATCAAGAGGGTCACTCAATTACATGTCCGCCCATGTTCAATGGAATGGATTATACCTATTTGAAGACTAGAATGATGAATTTTCTAATTTCTATGAATATCAAATTATGGAACATTATAGAAAATGACTTTCAAAAGTCTTATCTTCCAATGAATAATTGAAATGAGTTGGAGAAGAAAACTTTTACTCTAAATGCCAAGGCTATGAATGCCTTGTTTTATGCTTTAGATAAAAATGAGTTCAATTGAGTATCGATTTGTGAAACAACTTTTGATATTTGGCACACAGTTGAAGTTACTCACGAAGGCACTAGTAAAGTAAAGGAGTCAAAAATTAATCTTTTAGTCCATACTTATGAGTTGTTTCGGATGAAACCGAGTGAAACCATTGGAGACATGTACACCCGACTTACGAATGTCATCATTAGTCTAAAAGGACTTTGTAAAATTTTTTCAGATTTTGAACTTATTAATAAAATCTTAAGATCCCTTCTAAAGAGTTGGGACCCTAAAGTAATGGCCATTTAAGAGGCCAAGGATTTAAATAACTTTCCTCTCGAAGAATTAATCAGGTCAGGTCACTGATGACCTATGAGATGACTTATAATGCTTATGAAGAGCTTGAGAATAATTTTTCAAAGAACAAGAAGGATATGGCACTAAGAACTCAAGAAGACCACTTTTACGAAAATTCAAGTGATGAGGATTATGATGATGACTTAGCTCTCTTGATAAGAAAGTTCAAAAAATTCATAAAAAGGAATAAATTTAGAAATGACATTAAAAATAAATTTGAACCCAAGAAAAAATAAGTCATATACTACGAATGCAAGAAGTCGGGATATTTCAAAACGAATATCCCCAAGCAAAGAAGAAACAACCAAAGAAGAAGAAAACTCTTAAAGCAATATGGAATGACTCAAGTGCATCCGAAGAAGAGGAGCAAACCAACACCGAGCAAGTTGCTCACTATGCACTAATTGCTATTGGAGATGAGGTAAGCAGTTCGTTAGATGCAAATTTATCTTTTGATGAATTACTAAGTACTTTTCATGATTTATTCAATGAATGCAAATTAGTTAGTAAAAAATATAAATTGTTAAAAAAGGAGTATGCTTCTCTTGTTAATAATTTTGATAGATAAAAAATTGAGTATGATGATAGTTTAGCTCCTTACACAAAATACAATGAATTAAAAACGCTTAGAAAGTAAAACTTGCTACTCAAAGAAACCTTAGAAAAGTTTTGAGGTTAGTAGTAAGTCATTGAACATGATCCTTGCCAATAAGGGTCACGTTCATAGAAAAGACAGAATTGGATTTGTGAGTAGCTCACCAAAATCCAACCACCTTTGTTAAAGGCCCTACCTTATATGTTTTACCCTAAAACAAATGCAACTTTTATTGCAAATTTGGACGTATTGCGTACAAATGTCCATTTAAGAGATATAGTCCACATAAATTGATTTGGGTTCCTAAAGGAACCTCAAATGACCCAATACAACATGATAAGTTGTGTAGATCGATTTTTGAGGCACCCAAGGTCAAATGGGTACCTAAAAATCATCCTTTTTTATAGAAATGTTTATCGTCACAAGCTAGGAGCAATAGATGGTACCTTGATAGTGGATGCTCAAGGTATATGATTAGATATCCATCTCAATTCTCTAAGCTCACTAGCCTAGACGAAGGATATGTCACCTTCGGAGACAACAACAAGAGTAAAATCATTGGCAAAGGAATCATAGGTAATAAATCCAACTTCTTTATTGAAGATGTGTTGTTAATTGATGGCTTAAAGTATAACCTTTTGAGCATTAGTCAATTGTGTAATAAATGATACATCATTAGATTTGAATCCAATGCTTGCATTATTAAAAAACCATACAAAAATACATCTATGATTGTCCTAAAACAAAATAATGTATACACTATCGATATTGATGATCTTTGTAATGAAATATATTTTTTGGTTTTGAATGACGTTACTTGGCTTTAGCATAGGAGAATAGGTCATGTTAGCATAAAACTAATCTCTCAAATCTCATCTAAAGAACTTATAAGAGGAATTTCTCACATTAAGTTCATTAAAGACAATGTATGTGATGCATGTCAACTAGGAAAACAAATAAAAATAGTTTCAAACAAAAGAACCAAATAAGCACTTCTAGACCATTGCAATTAATTCATATGGACTTGTTCAAATCAATTGCTACATCAAGCCTAGGAGGTAGCGAATACACCTTTGTCATCGTGGATGATTATAGTAGATACACTTGGACTTACTTCTTGGCACATAAAAGTGATTGCTTTAGGTATTTTACTAAGTTTTGTAAACTTATTCAAAATGAAAAGGGTTTTATGATTTTATCAATTCGATGTGATCACGGTGGTGAATTTCAAAACTGTGATTTTCAAGATTTTTGTGAATCTAATGGATACAACCACAATTTCTCTACTCCAAGAAATCCTTAACAAAATGGAGTAGTAGAAAGAAAAAATAGAAACTTACAAGATATAGCAAGAACCATGTTAAATGAATATAGCCTACCCAAATATTTTTGGGCCGAAGTTGTAAATATGACCTGCTATGTCATGAATAGAGTTCTAGTACGACCATTACTTTCCAAAACTCCTTATGAACATAGCCTGCCCCCGCGGCTACTTTTGCTCGTAGGCACAACACTCGCAGGCACCGCTGCCTGCTAATAGCCCGCATGCTATTGGCCGCAAGTGGTTGGCTATTGCCCGCTGGCCACCTACAAGCAGGTGGCCAAGCCTCGTCCAAGGCTGCAAGCAGCTATTGGCCAACCTACGAGGGTAGCAATAGTTGTTACCCTCTCTCACCTTTTGCATTAAAAATTTTGATTTTCTAAAACATAACACACATAGTCTAAAACTAATCATTCTCATGAACAACGTGGCTCTGATACCACTATTGGGAATTCTATGGGCGACATCATATATATAGTGGAAGAATAGAAAATAAAATATCTAAATTTCCCATAAATTATGTTCGTTGTCATGCGAAGATTGGTATGCAAAATCCATAAAATTGAAAACTATGTATATGAAATATTGTGTTTTACCTAGGGAGATCATATATCCTAGAATCCCTGTAGATCTTTAGGAGAGGATAAAGGAAGTCGATCACCCTCATTTCTAGTAGTGATCCATACAGCAGGGTTGCGACGATGCTCCTCAAATCTTCAGGCTAGCTATTTGAGGAGGAGAAGGGGAGAGGAGAATAGAAGATGATAATCAAGAGAAGCTCTAGCCTATGAACCTTTGGTTCCCTCCTATTTATAGAGGCTATTTGTTGAATCTCGGATTTTGATGATGAAGTCAATTGTCATGTTTTATCTAATCCATATGTTGAGATAAGTATGCAGGATAAACTATGAAAGCTTGAAGACATAAAGCGAGTCTACCGGAATCAAGTTTGATGGGTGTTTGAGAGTCCGAAGATTCATCGGAGATGCTGCCGGAACCAATCGACAAGAAATCGGGGACTTGTCGGAGTTTTCGGAAGTCCGCCGAAGAGATCATCGGAGGTTCGCAGAGATCACCGAGAAGGCTCGGTTACTCGTTGATTTCACCACAAGATCAGGAGCCAGTTGGGAGTCCGTCGGAAGAAATCCAAGGGCGTATCGGAAGTCCGCCGGAAGATCGCCGGAAAGCTCGCCGGAACAAGACTTGAAGTTCGCCGGTTAAAAACTTGCTTAGGATTATGTTTTTTAGTTACGTAGTTTGTATGTAATTAAGGTTAGGATTAAGAAATAATCTTATATCTTGATTAGGGGCCAACTGGGCCCAAAATGAAACCTGGTTTGGGCCGGACTTAAAGCCCAACCAGTAACTAATAATGCTGGGCGGTGGCACCGCCCAGCACCCGAGAGCCTGGCGGTGGCACCGCCCAGCACCCGAGAGCCTGGCGGTGGCACCGCCCAGCACCCGAGAGCCTGGCGGTGGCACCGCCCAGCACCCGAGAGCCTGGCGGTGGCACCGCCCAGCACCCGAGAGCCTGGCGGTGGCACCGCCCAGCACCCGAGAGCCTGGCGGTGGCACCGCCCAGCACCCGAGAGCCTGGCGGTGGCACCGCCCAGCACCCGAGAGCCTGGCGGTGGCACCGCCCAGCACCCGAGAGCCTGGCGGTGGCACCGCCCAGCACCCGAGAGCCTGGCGGTGGCACCGCCCAGCACCCGAGAGCCTGGCGGTGGCACCGCCCAGCACCCGAGAGCCTGGCGGTGGCACCGCCCAGCACCCGAGAGCCTGGCGGTGGCACCGCCCAGCACCCGAGAGCCTGGCGGTGGCACCGCCCAGCACCCGAGAGCCTGGCGGTGGCACCGCCCAGCACCCGAGAGCCTGGCGGTGGCACCGCCCAGCACCCGAGAGCCTGGCGGTGGCACCGCCCAGCACCCGAGAGCCTGGCGGTGGCACCGCCCAGCACCCGAGAGCCTGGCGGTGGCACCGCCCAGCACCCGAGAGCCTGGCGGTGGCACCGCCCAGCACCCGAGAGCCTGGCGGTGGCACCGCCCAGCACCCGAGAGCCTGGCGGTGGCACCGCCCAGCACCCGAGAGCCTGGCGGTGGCACCGCCCAGCACCCGAGAGCCTGGCGG
The DNA here is from genome assembly GCA_004837865.1 of Musa balbisiana. Taxonomy (NCBI): domain Eukaryota; kingdom Viridiplantae; phylum Streptophyta; class Magnoliopsida; order Zingiberales; family Musaceae; genus Musa; species Musa balbisiana. The sequence continues at coordinate 18,344,020 of CM017191.1, read as the reverse complement.
TGGCACCGCCCAGCACCCGAGAGCCTGGCGGTGGCACCGCCCAGCACCCGAGAGCCTGGCGGTGGCACCGCCCAGCACCCGAGAGCCTGGCGGTGGCACCGCCCAGCACCCGAGAGCCTGGCGGTGGCACCGCCCAGCACCCGAGAGCCTGGCGGTGGCACCGCCCAGCACCCGAGAGCCTGGCGGTGGCACCGCCCAGCACCCGAGAGCCTGGCGGTGGCACCGCCCAGCACCCGAGAGCCTGGCGGTGGCACCGCCCAGCACCCGAGAGCCTGGCGGTGGCACCGCCCAGCACCCGAGAGCCTGGCGGTGGCACCGCCCAGCACCCGAGAGCCTGGCGGTGGCACCGCCCAGCACCCGAGAGCCTGGCGGTGGCACCGCCCAGCACCCGAGAGCCTGGCGGTGGCACCGCCCAGCACCCGAGAGCCTGGCGGTGGCACCGCCCAGCACCCGAGAGCCTGGCGGTGGCACCGCCCAGCACCCGAGAGCCTGGCGGTGGCACCGCCCAGCACCCGAGAGCCTGGCGGTGGCACCGCCCAGCACCCGAGAGCCTGGCGGTGGCACCGCCCAGCACCCGAGAGCCTGGCGGTGGCACCGCCCAGCACCCGAGAGCCTGGCGGTGGCACCGCCCAGCACCCGAGAGCCTGGCGGTGGCACCGCCCAGCACCCGAGAGCCTGGAAGTCTTATCTTTCAAATTGCTTGAGTGTTCACCTCCCTTTCTTGTTGCTGAAATTTTGTAAGAGTGTGAACCACTTGTAAAGGTTGTAAGAGGGGTGTTTTGTCCTTCCCCTTCAAAGTAATTTGCTAGTGGAAGTTGAAGGCCTCATCGAAGAAGGCTTCGCAGTGGATGTAGGTCATTTTGACCGAACCACTTTAATCTGCGTTTTCCTTGAATGTGTGAGTTGTTATTTTTCTGCAATCATTATCTACATAGAAGCAAGTTTTTGTTCTTCACTTTACTCTAGTTACTATCGAACGAAATATCCTCGCATTTTATGGAATCAGTTTCAAACCTACTAGTTTTAATCCACTGCACTAATTCACCCCCCCCTCTTAGTGCCGCTCCGATCCTAACAATTGTATCAGAGCAAGGCTCACTCTCATATTTGGTTTAATACCCAAGAGAGATGGCTTACTCCGGCATGCATGAGGGACACTCCATTACATGTCCACCTATGTTTAATGGGTCGGATTACACGTATTGGAAGACACGTATGAGAATCTTCCTCATTTCCATGGATTTCGAGCTTTGGACTATTGTTGAAAATGGATTTCAAAAATCTTCTCTTCCGATGAGCGAATGGAATGAATCGGAGAAGAAAGTTTTTGCTTTAAACGCAAAGGCTATGAATGCCTTATTTTGTGCACTAGACAAAAATGAATTTAATCACGTTTCAATTTGTGATTCTGCTTTTGATATTTGGAGAACTCTTAAGGTCACTCATGAAGGCACTAGCCGAGTGAAAGAGTCCAAAATCAACATTCTTGTGCACTCTTATGAACTTTTCCGAATGAAACCAAGTGAGTCCATCGGAGACATGTACACCCGTTTCACGGATGTCATCAATGGACTCAAAGCTCTTGGTAAAGATTTTTCTAACTTTGAACTAGTAACTAAAATCTTAAGATCCCTTCCTAAAATTGGGATCCAAAGTTACTGCCATTCAAGAGGCCAAGGACCTTAAAACATTCCCTCTTGAAGACTTATTGGTCTCTAATGACCTACGAAATGACATGTCAAGCTCATGACGAGCTCGAGAACCCCCTTCCAAAGAACAGGGAAGGATATGGCACTCAAATCACAAGAAGACCACTTGAAAGGAACATCAAGTGATGAGGATAGTGACAATGACATTACACTTTTGACTCAAAAATTTAAAAAATTTATAAGAAAGAACAAATTTTAAAAATAACACCAAAAACAAACTTGAACATAAAAAGGACCAAGTGATATGCTATGAATGCAAGAAGCCGGGGCATTTCAAAAATGAATGTCCCCAAGCCAAAGAGAACATCAAAGAAGAAGGCGCTCAAAGCAACGTGGGATGATTCAAGCGCATTCGATGAAAGAGTCCAAAATCAACATTCTTGTGCACTCTTATGAACTTTTCCGAATGAAACCAAGTGAGTCCATCGGAGACATGTACACCCGTTTCACGGATGTCATCAATGGACTCAAAGCTCTTGGTAAAGATTTTTCTAACTTTGAACTAGTAACTAAAATCTTAAGATCCCTTCCTAAAATTGGGATCCAAAAGTTACTGCCATTCAAGAGGCCAAGGACCTTAAAACATTCCCTCTTGAAGAACTTATTGGGTCTCTAATGACCTACGAAATGACATGTCAAGCTCATGACGAGCTCGAGAACCCCCTTCCAAAGAACAGGAAGGATATGGCACTCAAATCACAAGAAGACCACTTGAAAGGAACATCAAGTGATGAGGATAGTGACAATGACATTACACTTTTGACTCAAAAATTTAAAAAATTTATAAGAAAGAACAAATTTAAAAATAACACCAAAACAAACTTGAACATAAAAAGGACCAAGTGATATGCTATGAATAAATCCCTTCTTGTAGAAACATACACCATCACAAGCTAGGAGTAAGAGATGGTACCTTGATAGTGGATTTTCAGGGCATATTACCGGAGATCCATCCCAATTCTCCAAGCTCACTAGCATAGACGAAGGCTATGTCACCTTCGGAGACAACAACAAAAGCAAAGTCATTGCAAGGGAACCATATGTAACAATTAAACTTTTCTATTGATAATGTATTACTAGTTGATGGATTGAAAACATAATCTCTTGAGTATTAGTCAATTATGTGATAAAGGTTATACGGTTAGATTTGAATCAAATGTGTGTATTGATTGAAAAACCAACAATAATATGACTATGATTGCATTAAAACAAAATAATGTCTACACCATCAATCTTGATGAACTAGGTAATGAAAGTGCCTCTCCGCTTTAAAGATGATGCGTGGCTTTGGCATAGGAGATTAGGCCATGCAAGCATGAAACTATATCTAAGATCTCATCTAGAGAATTAGTACGAGGGATTCCCAATATGAAGTTTGTTAAGGACAAGTATGCGATGCGTGTCAACTAGGTAAACAAAGAAAAACTAGTTTCAAACCAAAAAATCAAATTAGCCCACTAGACCGTACAATTGATCCATTTGGACTTATTTGGACCAATTGACACGACAATCTAGAAGGAAGCAAATACGCTTTTATGATTGTAGATGAGTATACTAGATACACTTGGACCTATTTCTTGGCTCACAAAAGTGATTATTTCAAATGTTCTCTAAATTTTGTTAAACTCACTCAAAACGAAAAAGGATTCATGATTTCATCAATTCGGAGTGATCACGGTGGCGAATTTCAAACTGCGATTTCCAAAATTTTTGTAAAGTTAATGGATTGAAACATAATCTCTTGAGTATTAGTCAATTATGTGATAAAGGTTATATCGTTAGATTTGAATCAAATGTGTGTATTATTGAAAAACCAAACAATAATATGACTATGATTGCATTAAAACAAAATAATGTCTACACCATCAATCTTGATGAACTAGGTAATGAAATGTGCCTCTCCGCTTTAAAAGATGATGCTTGGCTTTGGCATAGGAGATTAGGCCATGCAAGCATGAAACTAATATCTAAGATCTCATCTAGAGAATTAGTACGAGGGATTCCCAATATGAAGTTTGTTAAGGACAAAGTATGCGATGCGTGTCAACTAGGTAAACAAAGAAAAACTAGTTTCAAACCAAAAAATCAAATTAGCACCACTAGACCATTACAATTGATCCATTTGGACTTATTTGGACCAATTGACACGACAAGTCTAGAAGGAAGCAAATACGCTTTTATGATTGTAGATGATTATACTAGATACACTTGGACCTATTTCTTGGCTCACAAAAGTGATTATTTCAAATGTTTCTCTAAATTTTGTAAACTCACTCAAAACGAAAAAGGATTCATGATTTCATCAATTCGGAGTGATCACGGTGGCGAATTTCAAAACTGCGATTTCCAAAATTTTTGTGCTAATGCTGCCTTTCTCTCTCAAATCGAACCTAAATGCATTGACGAGGCCTTGAAAGATGATTCTTGGGTCATTGCAATGCAAGAGGAATTGAATCAATTTGAGAGGAATGAGGTATGGAAGCTTGTTCCTCGACCTAGTGACCATTTAGTCATTGGTACTAAATGGGTCTTTAGAAACAAGCAAGACGAATGTGGTATCGTGGTTAGAAACAAGGCTAGATTAGTGGCCAAAGGTTTCAACCAAGAAGAAGGTATCGACTACGAAGAAACCTTCGCTCCTGTGGCAAGATTAGAAGCCATTAGGATGCTCCTTGCCTATGCTAGTAGTAATAATTTTAAACTATTTCAAATGGACGTCAAAAGTGCCTTCTTAAATGGTTTTATTTCGGAAGAAGTATATGTCGAACAACCTCCTGGATTTGAAAATTCTCTTCTTCCTAATCATGTATTCAAATTGACTAAGGCTCTCTATGGTTTGAAACAAGCTCCTAGAGCTTGGTACGAAAGGCTTAGTTCCTTTCTTATTTTAAATAATTTTACCAAAGGCAAGGTTGATACTACATTGTTTATCAAACATTTTGAAAATAATTTTCTTATTTTGCAAATTTATGTTGATGATATTATTTTTGGTTCTTCGGATGAATCACTATGTGAATCATTTGCCAAAAATATGAGTCATGAATTTGAAATGAGTTTAATGGGTGAATTAACATTCTTTTTAGGATTGCAAATCAAACAACTTAATGACGGTATATTTCTTAACCAATCTAAATATACATTAGAATTGTTAAAACGATTTAACATGGATAATTCAAAAGCAATAAACACCCCTATGAGTACTTCGACTAAGTTAGATATGGATGAAAACAACGAAAATTTCGATCAAAAAACGTATAGGGGAATGATAGGTAGTCTACTCTACCTCACCGCGACTAGACCGGATATTATGTTTAGTGTGGGACTTTGCGCTAGGTTTCAATCTAATCCTAAATTATCTCATCTCAAGAGTGTTAAAAGAATATTTAGATATCTTAAAGGAACTCCAAATTTAGGACTTTGGTATCCGAAATCAGAAAAATTCGATTTAATAGCTTATGCAGATGCCGATTTTGGCGGATGCAGGATAGATAGAAAAAGTACATCCGGCACATGCCAATTTTTAGGACATGCACTTGTTTCTTGGACTTCCAAGAAACAAAATTCAGTTGCACTATCTACGGCGGAAGCCGAATACATCGCTGCAAGTGCATGCTGTGCACAAATTGTTTGGATGAAAAATACATTAGAAGATTATGGAATCAAAAGTGCCTTCTTAAATTTTAAACAACCTCCTGGATTTAAAAATTCTCTTCTTCCTAATCATGTATTCAAATTGACTAAGGCTCTCTATGGTTTGAAACAAGCTCCTAGAGCTTGGTACGAAAGGCTTAGTTCCTTTCTTATTTTAAATAATTTTACCAAAGGCAAGGTTGATACTACATTGTTTATCAAACATTTTGAAAATAATTTTCTTATTGTGCAAATTTATGTTGATGATATTATTTTTGGTTCTTCGGATGAATCACTATGTGAATCATTTGCCAAAAATATGAGTCATGAATTTGAAATGAGTTTAATGGGTGAATTAACATTCTTTTTAGGATTGCAAATCAAACAACTTAATGACGGTATATTTCTTAACCAATCTAAATATACATTAGAATTGTTAAAACGATTTAACATGGATAATTCAAAAGCAATAAACACCCCTATGAGTACTTCGACTAAGTTAGATATGGATGAAAACAACGAAAATTTCGATCAAAAAACGTATAGGGGAATGATAGGTAGTCTACTCTACCTCACCGCGACTAGACCGGATATTATGTTTAGTGTGGGACTTTGCGCTAGGTTTCAATCTAATCCTAAATTATCTCATCTCAAGAGTGTTAAAAGAATATTTAGATATCTTAAAGGAACTCCAAATTTAGGACTTTGGTATCCGAAATCAGAAAAATTCGATTTAATAGCTTATGCAGATGCCGATTTTGGCGGATGCAGGATAGATAGAAAAAGTACATCCGGCACATGCCAATTTTTAGGACATGCACTTGTTTCTTGGACTTCCAAGAAACAAAATTCAGTTGCACTATCTACGGCGGAAGCCGAATACATCGCTGCAAGTGCATGCTGTGCACAAATTGTTTGGATGAAAAATACATTAGAAGATTATGGAATTCACTTGAAAAACATTCCCATAAAATGTGATAATACAAGTGCCATAAGTCTTACCAAAAATCCAATTCAGCACTCTAGAACTAAGCATATCGACGTTAGGCATCATTTCATACGCGATCATGTCCTTAACAATAATGTTGTTCTAGAATTCATTGACACAAAGCATCAATTGGCAGACATCTTTACAAAAGCTTTAAATGAAGACCAATTTGAATTTATTAGAAGGGAACTAGGCATGTTAAATTGTCCCTAAGAATGTACTTTCCAAAAAGTTTTTCATCCTCTTTCCGTTCCTTGGTAGATTTGATCATTCTCTTTCAATTCCAAAAGAAATGTTTATCCTAACATCTCTGAAAAATAAAAAAAAAAAAAAAAAAAAAAAAAAAAAAAAAAAAAAAAAAAAAAAAAAAAAAAAAAAAAAAAAAAAAAAAAAAAAAAAAAAAAAAAAAAAAAAAAAAAAAAAAAAAAAAAAAAAAAAAAAAAAAAAAAAAAAAAAAAAAAAAAAAAAAAAAAAAAAAAAAAAAAAAAAAAAAAAAAAAAAAAAAAAAAAAAAAAAAAAAAAAAAAAAAAAAAAAAAAAAAAAAAAAAAAAAAAAAAAAAAAAAAAAAAAAAAAAAAAAAAAAAAAAAAAAAAAAAAAAAAAAAAAAAAAAAAAAAAAAAAAAAAAAAAAAAAAAAAAAAAAAAAAAAAAAAAAAAAAAAAAAAAAAAAAAAAAAAAAAAAAAAAAAAAAAAAAAAAAAAAAAAAAAAAAAAAAAAAAAAAAAAAAAAAAAAAAAAAAAAAAAAAAAAAAAAAAAAAAAAAAAAAAAAAAAAAAAAAAAAAAAAAAAAAAAAAAAAAAAAAAAAAAAAAAAAAAAAAAAAAAAAAAAAAAAAAAAAAAAAAAAAAAAAAAAAAAAAAAAAAAAAAAAAAAAAAAAAAAAAAAAAAAAAAAAAAAAAAAAAAAAAAAAAAAAAAAAAAAAAAAAAAAAAAAAAAAAAAAAAAAAAAAAAAAAAAAAAAAAAAAAAAAAAAAAAAAAAAAAAAAAAAAAAAAAAAAAAAAAAAAAAAAAAAAAAAAAAAAAAAAAAAAAAAAAAAAAAAAAAAAAAAAAAAAAAAAAAAAAAAAAAAAAAAAAAAAAAAAAAAAAAAAAAAAAAAAAAAAAAAAAAAAAAAAAAAAAAAAAAAAAAAAAAAAAAAAAAAAAAAAAAAAAAAAAAAAAAAAAAAAAAAAAAAAAAAAAAAAAAAAAAAAAAAAAAAAAAAAAAAAAAAAAAAAAAAAAAAAAAAAAAAAAAAAAAAAAAAAAAAAAAAAAAAAAAAAAAAAAAAAAAAAAAAAAAAAAAAAAAAAAAAAAAAAAAAAAAAAAAAAAAAAAAAAAAAAAAAAAAAAAAAAAAAAAAAAAAAAAAAAAAAAAAAAAAAAAAAAAAAAAAAAAAAAAAAAAAAAAAAAAAAAAAAAAAAAAAAAAAAAAAAAAAAAAAAAAAAAAAAAAAAAAAAAAAAAAAAAAAAAAAAAAAAAAAAAAAAAAAAAAAAAAAAAAAAAAAAAAAAAAAAAAAAAAAAAAAAAAAAAAAAAAAAAAAAAAAAAAAAAAAAAAAAAAAAAAAAAAAAAAAAAAAAAAAAAAAAAAAAAAAAAAAAAAAAAAAAAAAAAAAAAAAAAAAAAAAAAAAAAAAAAAAAAAAAAAAAAAAAAAAAAAAAAAAAAAAAAAAAAAAAAAAAAAAAAAAAAAAAAAAAAAAAAAAAAAAAAAAAAAAAAAAAAAAAAAAAAAAAAAAAAAAAAAAAAAAAAAAAAAAAAAAAAAAAAAAAAAAAAAAAAAAAAAAAAAAAAAAAAAAAAAAAAAAAAAAAAAAAAAAAAAAAAAAAAAAAAAAAAAAAAAAAAAAAAAAAAAAAAAAAAAAAAAAAAAAAAAAAAAAAAAAAAAAAAAAAAAAAAAAAAAAAAAAAAAAAAAAAAAAAAAAAAAAAAAAAAAAAAAAAAAAAAAAAAAAAAAAAAAAAAAAAAAAAAAAAAAAAAAAAAAAAAAAAAAAAAAAAAAAAAAAAAAAAAAAAAAAAAAAAAAAAAAAAAAAAAAAAAAAAAAAAAAAAAAAAAAAAAAAAAAAAAAAAAAAAAAAAAAAAAAAAAAAAAAAAAAAAAAAAAAAAAAAAAAAAAAAAAAAAAAAAAAAAAAAAAAAAAAAAAAAAAAAAAAAAAAAAAAAAAAAAAAAAAAAAAAAAAAAAAAAAAAAAAAAAAATGGAACTCGGCATAAAACTCAAGAGCTGCGAACACTTACTACCCTTTAACTCTAAAATTCTTCATCACATCATAACAAGCATCGTATTTCCTAAACAATTTCATCTTGATGAAATAAGTCAAATAGAGATGAGCACAATGTATTGGATTATGACCGGTCAACATAACTGCTTTGGATACTCAATCCGGCAACACATGAAGGATATTATAGCTAAAGACGGTATGTTATCATATGGGGGGTTAATCACACGACTTATACTTGCCCATGACATTTGTATCCCACCCGATGAAGAGACAATTCAAAGTGATCGATATAACATCATCAACATAAATCTATTGAAAAGACTTAGGTGCACTTTTAGCAACGGTATATGGGTGAGGCAACCTAGAAGGACTGATCCAATTCCTCCACCAGTAGAACACCCTGAAACACCAATTCTTAGGGGAAATGAATCTCCTCCTCCTAGTCCTTTTGGCGCAGCACCTTCAGCTCCTGCTTCATCCTCTGAAGAACTCATTTTGGCAGAATTGTATCAGATCAAATCACAACAAGACCAACTCAAAACACAGCAAGAGCAGATTCAAACTCAGCAATTTGAAATTTTGCAGGAACTACGGCAAATGAATCAAAAAATAGATGTCCTGTATCAGCACTATGCATTTCCTCCTAAAGATTAATCGATGTATCTTTTATCTTGACATGCGATCTTTGTCATCTTCTTTCCTTGAATGATGTTGAACCTTCTTTTGTGATGTATTTTGAATGATGTTGAACCTTCTTTTGTGATGTATTTTGAATGAAAGATAAAGTTTTAATTCTGGATTTTTTTTTAACTAAATTCTATAGTAGTGTTGAATTCCTTTGCTTTAATAATCACAAATTATACGCTTAAAGACGCTCTCCTTTTTGTTGATGACAAAGGGGGAGAAATATGGTAAATTGATAATTGCTATGCTATGATTGCCATATTTTCACTATGAAATGTTTGCATTATATGTTGATATCTTGCTATGATCACTATCATTCACGTTTGAAATATAAAACTTGAAAATGGTTGTCAAGTCTTGACATCATTTTCCAGAAAGATACATCATGATAGGAATCATGATGGGAGTATTGTAGGTTGACTTATCAATATGTCTCTTGAATTCAAAGGCTTGAATTCAAGAAGGACTTACTCAAGTATGGCATATAATGGGGGAGTTAATGTTAACTCCATTATCAATTGATTGTCATCATCAAAAAGGGGGAGATTGTTGAATCTCGGATTTTGATAATGTAGTCAATTGTCATGTTTATCTAATCCATATGTTGAGATAAGTATGCAGGATTAACTACAAAAGCTTGAGACATAAAGCGAGTCTACCGGAATCAAGTTCGATGGGTGTTTTTGAGAGTCCGAAGATTCATCGGAGATGCTGCCGGAACCAATCGAGAGAAGAAATCGGGGACTTGTTGAGTTTTCGGAAGTCCGCCGAAGAGATCATCGGAGGTTCGGCAGAGATCACCAAGAAGGCTCGGCTACTCGTTGATTTCACCACAAGATCGGGAGCCAACTGGGAGTCTGTCGGAAGAAATCCAAGGCGTATTGGAAGTCTGCCGGAAGATCGCCGGAAAGCTCGCCGGAACAAGACTTGAAGTTCGCCGGTTAAAAACTTGCTTAGGATTATGTTTTTAGTTACATAGTTTGCATGTAATTAAGGTTAAGATTAAGAAATAATCCTATATCTTGATTAGGGGCCAACTGGGCCCAAAATGAAACCTGGTTTGGGCTGGACTTAAAGCCCAACCGGTAACCAATAATGCTAGGCGGTGGCACCGCCCAACACCCGAGAGCCAGGCGGTAGCACTGCCAGTCTGGGCGGTGGCACCGCCCAGCACCCGAGAGCCTGGCGGTGGCACCGCTGGACTGGGCGGTGGCACCGCCCAGTACACTGTCTGTGTCACAATTGACAGGCGGTGGCCACCGCTAGCTTCGGGAACCGAAGAGAATTCAAATTTTGGAGCCCAAATTTGAATCCTCTTGAGGCCAATAATACCCCTCTATTCTCAGCTGAGATTACAACTTTTTGAGAAGTAATAGAGTAAAAAAAAGGGTCTTAGCAAAGCCTTAGCAAGTCTTACTTTCAAATTGCTTGAGTGTTCACCTCCCTTTCTTTCTTGCTGAAATTTTGTAAGAGTGTGAACCACTTGTAAAGGTTGTAAGAGGGGTGTTTGTCCTTCCCCTTCAAAGTAATTTGCTAGTGGAAGTTGGAGGCCTCATCGAAGAAAGCTTCGCAAGTGGATGTAGGTCATTTTGACCGAACCACTTTAAATCTGCGTGTTCCTTGAATGTGTGAGTTGTTATTTTTCTGCAATCATTATCGACATAGAAGCAAGTTTTGTTCTTCACTTTACTCTAGTTACTATCGAACGAAATATCCTCGCATTTTACGGAATCAGTTTCAAACCTACTAGTTTTAATCCGCTGCACTAATTCACCCCCCCCTCTTAGTGCCGCTCCGATCCTAACATTATTAGGATCAATATGACACTAAGAGTGGGGGGAATGAATTAGTGCAGCGATAAAAAATTAGTTGATTCGAAAAATTTCTTTTGATACAATCATTTCGACAAAGCCCGTATCGGTAAATAATGAAAATAATGACTTAGAGTAAATGCAAAGTATAGAATACATCAAAGTAGTGAAAGAAAGCAGTAAGGAAAGAATAGTCCTGGATTTATAGTGGTTCGGTTGTTGTGACCTACATCCACTTTCGATGTCTCCTCCGTTAAGGTCACCAGCGTCGACTAATGATCTTCTTTCAATAGGTGAAGACCAACCACCTTCTTACAAAGCTTTCTCCTTTTCATGGGTTTAAGAGACAACCCTCACACATCTTCTCTAATGATAATAAAGCTAAAGAAAGAGAAGAGGAGGACACTTAGCACTTTTACAATTCTTCACACCCCAAAACTTTAATATTTTGTTCATAATTTGATACCCTTTAGTGTAGAAAGGAATGGGGTATTATAGGCCTTAATGGCTTTAAAAGTTGAAGCCAAAAAGGGGTCTCATCCTAGGTTTCTGAGGTATTAGTGATACCACGGCTAGTGCTGGGCGGTACTATCGCTTGACACTCTGACACTGGGGTACCACCACCTAGTCTAGCGGTACTACTACCTGACAGAGCCTCAAAGACTGGGCTCTGGTAGTACCACCACCTGATAAGGCGGTACCACCGCTTGGTAGCATTAACTACCGACGATACCACCACCTAGTCTAGGTCGTACCATCGCCTAGACAACTTGGGTGACTGAGTCTCAGGCGTGGCTATCGCCAACTCTAGATTGGGTCACTGAATGAGCCTTTCTCTTAGCCATAGTTCATCCTAATTTAGGCCTTGGCCCCTAACTGAGTTAGTGGGATTACCTCCCAATTTTAGCTCAATCTAAGTTCTAACTACAATAATTAAGGCATTAACTAGCAATTTTTATTTGGTATGTCAATTATTCTTCTAATGAAGTCTTAACGAACTTCCGGTGAACTCTCGGTATGCTTTTGGGTGAACTCCCGATGACTCTTGGCGAACTCTCGATGAACTCTCGGCGAGTTCTCGACAAACTCTTGGTAAACTCCCAATGAACTCTCGACGAGCTCCCAATGAACTCTCAGCGAGCTCCCGAATCTCTCAGAGAGCTTTCGACACATCATCCATCAGATCATCCGATATTTGACTCCGACCCAATATTTGCTTTATGCCTTATCTATTATCATAGTTAATCCTGCAACACTTATCTCAATATATGGATTAGATTGTTAATTTATCAATTGATTTTATCATCAAATTTGAGTTTCAATAATCTTTCCTTTTTTTTTTTTTTTTTTTTTTTTTTTTTTTTTTTTTTTTTTTTTTTTTTTTTTTTTTTTTTTTTTTTTTTTTTTTTTTTTTTTTTTTTTTTTTTTTTTTTTTTTTTTTTTTTTTTTTTTTTTTTTTTTTTTTTTTTTTTTTTTTTTTTTTTTTTTTTTTTTTTTTTTTTTTTTTTTTTTTTTTTTTTTTTTTTTTTTTTTTTTTTTTTTTTTTTTTTTTTTTTTTTTTTTTTTTTTTTTTTTTTTTTTTTTTTTTTTTTTTTTTTTTTTTTTTTTTTTTTTTTTTTTTTTTTTTTTTTTTTTTTTTTTTTTTTTTTTTTTTTTTTTTTTTTTTTTTTTTTTTTTTTTTTTTTTTTTTTTTTTTTTTTTTTTTTTTTTTTTTTTTTTTTTTTTTTTTTTTTTTTTTTTTTTTTTTTTTTTTTTTTTTTTTTTTTTTTTTTTTTTTTTTTTTTTTTTTTTTTTTTTTTTTTTTTTTTTTTTTTTTTTTTTTTTTTTTTTTTTTTTTTTTTTTTTTTTTTTTTTTTTTTTTTTTTTTTTTTTTTTTTTTTTTTTTTTTTTTTTTTTTTTTTTTTTTTTTTTTTTTTTTTTTTTTTTTTTTTTTTTTTTTTTTTTTTTTTTTTTTTTTTTTTTTTTTTTTTTTTTTTTTTTTTTTTTTTTTTTTTTTTTTTTTTTTTTTTTTTTTTTTTTTTTTTTTTTTTTTTTTTTTTTTTTTTTTTTTTTTTTTTTTTTTTTTTTTTTTTTTTTTTTTTTTTTTTTTTTTTTTTTTTTTTTTTTTTTTTTTTTTTTTTTTTTTTTTTTTTTTTTTTTTTTTTTTTTTTTTTTTTTTTTTTTTTTTTTTTTTTTTTTTTTTTTTTTTTTTTTTTTTTTTTTTTTTTTTTTTTTTTTTTTTTTTTTTTTTTTTTTTTTTTTTTTTTTTTTTTTTTTTTTTTTTTTTTTTTTTTTTTTTTTTTTTTTTTTTTTTTTTTTTTTTTTTTTTTTTTTTTTTTTTTTTTTTTTTTTTTTTTTTTTTTTTTTTTTTTTTTTTTTTTTTTTTTTTTTTTTTTTTTTTTTTTTTTTTTTTTTTTTTTTTTTTTTTTTTTTTTTTTTTTTTTTTTTTTTTTTTTTTTTTAATCATAGTGATCAAATGCAATATATTATATCAAAATTTCAATACGTTGTATATCATTAAAACATGCACAATTTCAAACTTTACATTTTATCATTACTTCATGCATTAAATCAACATTTTGATCATGATACCAAAAATAAATCAATCATCACTATAAGAATATCATACATAATACTCAAGCATTCATAATATATATTATATATATATATATATATATATATATATATATATATATATATATATATATATATATATATATATATATATATATATATATATATATATATATATATATATATATATATATATATATATATATATATATATATATATATATATATATATATATATATATATATATATATATATATATATATATATATATATATATATATATATATATATATATATATATATATATATATATATATATATATATATATATATATATATATATATATATATATATATATATATATATATATATATATATATATATATATATATATATATATATATATATATATATATATATATATATATATATATATATATATATATATATATATATATATATATATATATATATATATATATATATATATATATATATATATATATATATATATATATATATATATATATATATATATATATATATATATATATATATATATATATATATATATATATATATATATATATATATATATATATATATATATATATATATATATATATATATATATATATATATATATATATATATATATATATATATATATATATATATATATATATATATATATATATATATATATATATATATATATATATATATATATATATATATATATATATATATATATATATATATATATATATATATATATATATATATATATATATATATATATATATATATATATATATATATATATATATATATATATATATATATATATATATATATATATATATATATATATATATATATATATATATATATATATATATATATATATATATATATATATATATATATATATATATATATATATATATATATATATATATATATATATATATATATATATATATATATATATATATATATATATATATATATATATATATATATATATATATATATATATATATATATATATATATATATATATATATATATATATATATATATATATATATATATATATATATATATATATATATATATATATATATATATATATATATATATATATATATATATATATATATATATATATATATATATATATATATATATATATATATATATATATATATATATATATATATATATATATATATATATATATATATATATATATATATATATATATATATATATATATATATATATATATATATATATATATATATATATATATATATATATATATATATATATATATATATATATATATATATATATATATATATATATATATATATATATATATATATATATATATATATATATATATATATATATATATATATATATATATATATATATATATATATATATATATATATATATATATATATATATATATATATATATATATATATATATATATATATATATATATATATATATATATATATATATATATATATATATATATATATATATATATATATATATATATATATATATATATATATATATATATATATATATATATATATATATATATATATATATATATATATATATATATATATATATATATATATATATATATATATATATATATATATATATATATATATATATATATATATATATATATATATATATATATATATATATATATATATATATATATATATATATATATATATATATATATATATATATATATATATATATATATATATATATATATATATATATATATATATATATATATATATATATATATATATATATATATATATATATATATATATATATATATATATATATATATATATATATATATATATATATATATATATATATATATATATATATATATATATATATATATATATATATATATATATATATATATATATATATATATATATATATATATATATATATATATATATGGCTTTAAGTCTAGCTAACGGAGTGAATGTTTCTTTATAATCAATACCTTCTTAGTTAAAACTTTTGACCACTAATCTAGCCTTATTTCTAACCATGATATCAAGTTCATCTTGCTTGTTTCTATAGACCCATTTAGTACCAATTACGAAATGGTCACTAGATTTAGGAACAAGCTTCCACGTCTCATTTCTCTCAAATTGATTTAATTCCTCATACATTGCGATAACCCATGAATAATCTCTTAAGACTTTATCAATGCATTTAGGTTCAATTTGAGATAAAAAGGCTACGGATGAGCATCTATATACTTTCAATTCATAGGTAAGGATTCTTTGGAAAAGATGTATCTAAGTTGCTATTGGTAGGAGAGAGTTCACTCAAATTTAAACCATCAAAATCAATATCATCATCAAAATCATTTTTCTTAGATTCGGAAACCTAATTGAAAACAACATGAATAGATTCCTCTATAACTAAAGTTCTTTTATTAAACACATGAAATACTTTAGAAGTAGAAGAATAACCAAGAAAAATGTCTTCATCGGATTTTGCATCAAATTTTTCTAAGGCATCTGTTTCATTTAAAACAAAATATTTACAACCAAAAACTTTAAAATATGAAACCTTAGGTTTTTTGTTATTACACAACTCATAAGGAGTTTTGGAAAGTAATGGTCTTACTAGAACCCTATTCATGACATAGCATGCCATGTTAATGGCTTTAGCCCAAAAATATTTGAGTAGGCTATGTTCATTTAACATGGTTCCTGCTATTTCTTGTAAGTTTCTATTTTTTTTTTTTTTTTTTTTTTTTTTTTTTTTTTTTTTTTTTTTTTTTTTTTTTTTTTTTTTTTTTTTTTTTTTTTTTTTTTTTTTTTTTTTTTTTTTTTTTTTTTTTTTTTTTTTTTTTTTTTTTTTTTTTTTTTTTTTTTTTTTTTTTTTTTTTTTTTTTTTTTTTTTTTTTTTTTTTTTTTTTTTTTTTTTTTTTTTTTTTTTTTTTTTTTTTTTTTTTTTTTTTTTTTTTTTTTTTTTTTTTTTTTTTTTTTTTTTTTTTTTTTTTTTTTTTTTTTTTTTTTTTTTTTTTTTTTTTTTTTTTTTTTTTTTTTTTTTTTTTTTTTTTTTTTTTTTTTTTTTTTTTTTTTTTTTTTTTTTTTTTTTTTTTTTTTTTTTTTTTTTTTTTTTTTTTTTTTTTTTTTTTTTTTTTTTTTTTTTTTTTTTTTTTTTTTTTTTTTTTTTTTTTTTTTTTTTTTTTTTTTTTTTTTTTTTTTTTTTTTTTTTTTTTTTTTTTTTTTTTTTTTTTTTTTTTTTTTTTTTTTTTTTTTTTTTTTTTTTTTTTTTTTTTTTTTTTTTTTTTTTTTTTTTTTTTTTTTTTTTTTTTTTTTTTTTTTTTTTTTTTTTTTTTTTTTTTTTTTTTTTTTTTTTTTTTTTTTTTTTTTTTTTTTTTTTTTTTTTTTTTTTTTTTTTTTTTTTTTTTTTTTTTTTTTTTTTTTTTTTTTTTTTTTTTTTTTTTTTTTTTTTTTTTTTTTTTTTTTTTTTTTTTTTTTTTTTTTTTTTTTTTTTTTTTTTTTTTTTTTTTTTTTTTTTTTTTTTTTTTTTTTTTTTTTTTTTTTTTTTTTTTTTTTTTTTTTTTTTTTTTTTTTTTTTTTTTTTTTTTTTTTTTTTTTTTTTTTTTTTTTTTTTTTTTTTTTTTTTTTTTTTTTTTTTTTTTTTTTTTTTTTTTTTTTTTTTTTTTTTTTTTTTTTTTTTTTTTTTTTTTTTTTTTTTTTTTTTTTTTTTTTTTTTTTTTTTTTTTTTTTTTTTTTTTTTTTTTTTTTTTTTTTTTTTTTTTTTTTTTTTTTTTTTTTTTTTTTTTTTTTTTTTTTTTTTTTTTTTTTTTTTTTTTTTTTTTTTTTTTTTTTTTTTTTTTTTTTTTTTTTTTTTTTTTTTTTTTTTTTTTTTTTTTTTTTTTTTTTTTTTTTTTTTTTTTTTTTTTTTTTTTTTTTTTTTTTTTTTAAGTATATCTATTATAATCATCAACAATTACAAAGGTGTATTTACTACCTCCTAGGCTATTGTATTAATTGGTCCAAATAAATCCATATAGATCAATTGTAATGGTCTAGAGGTGCTTATTTGATTCTTTGACTTGAAACTACCTTTTATTTATTTTCCTAGTTGACATGCATTTCACACTTTGTCTTTGACAAATTTGACGCTAGGGGTTCCTCTTACAAGTTCTCTAGATGAAATTTGGGAAATTAGTTTCATGCTAGCATGACCTAACCTCCTATGCCAAAGCCAAGCATTATCGTTTAAAATTGAAATGCAAGTTTCATTACAAAACTCATCAAGATCAATGGTATAGACATTGTTGGTCTTTAAGGCAATCAAAGATTTATTCATGTGTGGTATTTCTATAATGCAAGTATTAGATTCAAACTTGATGTTGTGACCTTTATTACATAATTGACTAATGCTTAACAAGTTATGCTTTAAAATATCTACTAACAAAAGATTTTCAATCAAAAGGTTTGATTTGTTACCTTTTTTTTTCTCGATAATTTTTCCTTTATTATTGTCTCCGAAGGTGATAAATCATTGTCTTGCTAGTGAGCTTGGAGAAGTATGTTGGATCTCCGATCATGTGCCTTAAGCATCCACTATCAAGGTACAATCTCTTGCTCCTAGCTTGAGATTGTAGACATATCTACAAGAAAGGGGGTTTTCTTTTAGGTACCCATTTTACCTGGGTTCCTCATAAATAGATCTACCTAACTTATCATTTTGCAATGTATCATTTAGGGTTCCTTTAGAGACCCAAATTAACTTATGTGGATTATACCTCTTAAATTGACATTTATGAGCATAATGTCCAAATTTATAATAAAAGTTACATTTGTTTTGAGGTGAACATGCAAAGTTAGGCCTTTAACAAAGATGGTTGGCTTTTGGTGAGTAATACTCACAAAAGCCGATTCCATCTCTTCTATGAGCATGATCCCTTTAGCAAGGATCATATTTGAGGATTTCTTCTCATGTCAAAATTTTCCAGGGTCTCATGTAGTAATAAGTTTTTCATTTTAAGTATCTCTAATTCTTCACATTTGTGCAAGGAGGCAATAGTTCATTATCATGATTAATCTTTAATCTATCAAATTCACTACAAGAGAAGCATGCTCATTTTTTAATAATTTATACTTTTTACTAAGTAATTTACATTCATTAAATAAATCATGAAAATTATTCAACAATTCATCAAAGGATAAATGGGTTTCGATGAAGTTACTTACCTCGTCGCCAAGCGCCATTAAGGCGTAGTTAGCCACTTCTTTGTTGGTTAGCTCCTCATCTTCGGATGTGCTCGAATCGACCCAAGTAGCTTTAGCACCTTTATCTTCTTGGTTGCTTCTTCTTCACTTGGCGACATTCACTTTTGAAGTTCCTCAGCTTTTTACATTCATAGCAAATTATTTGGTCCTTTTTTAATTCATTTTTATTTTAGTGTCGTGTTAGTTTTGTTTCTTTTAATGAATTTTTAAAATGTTCTTGTTAGAAGTGCAAAGTCACCATCCTCATTATCATCCGTCACTTGAGTTTTCTCTCAAGTGATCTTCTTAAGTTTTAAGTGTCAAATCCTTCTTGTTCTTTAGAAGGTTATTCTCAGTTCTTCATGTGCATTGCAAATTATTTCGTAGGTCATCAAAGACCCGATAAGTTCTTCGAGTGGAAAGTTGTTCAAGTCCTTAGTTTTTTGAATTGCCATTACTTTAGGATCCCAACTCTTTGGAAGGGATCTTAATATTTTGTTAACAAGTTCGAAATTAGAAAAGTTTTTACAAAGTGCTTTTAGACCATTGACGACATCCGTAAACTGGGTGTACATGTCTCCAATAGTCTCACTTGGTTTCATACGAAATAATTTATAACTATGAACTAAAAGATTGATTTTTGACTCCTTAACCCTACTTGTGTCTTTATGTGTGATGTCAAGTGTATGCCAAATGTCATAAGCCATTTTTATCCAAGATACAAAACAAAGCATTCATAGCTTTGGCATTCAAAGAGAAAATCTTCTTCTCCAAATTATTCCAATTGTTCATTGGAAGAGAATACTTTTGAAATCCTTTTTCAACAACGTTCCATAACTCAAAATTCATAGAAATAAAAAATCCTTATTCTCATTTTCCAATATGTGTAATCCGTCCCATTGAACATGAGAGGACGTGTGATAGAATGACCCTTTTAATTACCGACAAAAGCTATCTCTTTTGGGTTTTAAACCAAATTGAAAGTAACCTTGCTCTGATACCAATTGTTAGGATCAATACGACAGTAGGGGGGTTGAATTAGTACAACGATAAAAATTTCGTTAATTCAAAAAATATCTTTTGATATAATCATTTCGACAAAGCCTGTATCGGAAAGTAATGAAAATAATGACTTAGAGTAAATGCAAATTGTATAATACATCTAAGTAGTGAAAGAAAGTAGTAAGGAAAGAACACATTGGATTTATAGTGGTTCGGTCATTGTGACCTACATCAACTTTCGATTTCACCTTTGTTGAGGTCACCAACATTCACTAATGGTCTTCTTTCAATAAGCAAAGACCAACCACCTTCTTACAAAGCTTTCTCCTTTTCACGGGTTTAGAAGACAATCCTTACAACACTCACACCTCTTCTCTAATGATAACAAAGCTGAAGAAAGAGAAGATGAGGACACTTAGCACTTTTACAATTCTTTCACACCCTAACTATTAGGAAATCTTGGAGGGGGTGGGGGGGAGGGGGTGGGCATCACATGTGAAGTGGAAGAATTTAAAATAAAATCTCCAATTCCCAAAGATATGTTCATCGTCATGCGAAGATTGGTGCGAAAAATTAAAATCACGTGTGAGAGATTGTGTTACCTAGGGAGATCGTATATCCTTGAATCCCTATAGATCTCTAGGAAGGGTGAAGGAGGTCAAGCGCCCTCCTCTCTAGCAGTGATCCACATAGCAAGGCTGCAACAATGCTCTTCAAAACTCCAAGCCTACTCTGAGGTGGAGAGGGGGAGGAGAATAGGAGAGGCAAGCAAAAGGCTCTAACCTTAAACCATTGATTCCCTCCTATTTATAGAGGTCCCCTATCAACTTAACCCTAATGGATCCTCCCCTATTGGGTATTGGATCTCCATCCAACTACCCAAGTCTCTTAGATTAGTGGATCTCTATCCAATAATATCATATGGGCTCCTATTGGATCTCATCCATAGGATCCAATAATTCAAGGGCTTATTGGATATCCAATAAGATAGGGGTTCTGGTGGATATCTTATATCCAAACCTCTACTCATCACAATGTCTACCATATATGTGTGACCCTCTAGACCCAATATCAAGCTGGCCGTGAGTCAACCTATCAGAACTCCTTCTGGCTCAGTGAATTATTATCTCCATAATAATTCACTTGACTCATCAACTGCGGACGTACTAGGCCACTTCATCGCAATCCCCAAATGATACAGGGGAATCTGATCCATTGGACTTGTTTGTCCTTAATTACTATATACCTATAGTCCCTCATCCATCTAATATCTCAAAGATTGTATATTAGGCATGGTATTGTCAGACCTATACGGTTTCTACTCGAGTCTCGCTCTAATCGGTTTTTACTCGAGTTTGGTATCAAAAAATGGAGCACTCATATAGGACATCCATGGTGTCTCAAGTCTAAGGACCATATACACCACTGAGACTATGGAATCGTTGTTTGACAATAAAGCATCATCAACCATTCAGCATTCCGTAAGCAGATCAATCAATGAACTCATTCTCCAATGAACACTTGTACTATATCCCTAGTGTCCCCACACGAGCATCTATGAGACTAGCTACATCCATCATATGGATGGGTATACAGCACACTAGTTTGTCTGGTTATCTCGATGTCCCTCTCAAGTAACCTATGACCAAGATTATTTAGAATTTACGTTTAAAGGCAAATCGATCTCCTTATCGTGATCTCGTCACGATCCGATTCTCATTGCATAGATCCAATGATATCACAATATATATACATATATGTAATAAGTAATATATATAGTGATAAATGTCAAAATATAATAAGTAAAAAAACTACGTGTCAAGTCACATGTGTCATCACTCACGTGATGGGCTTGTAGGGCACATATGACTAGCACTAACTCTTTAAGATTTTGTTCATAGTTTGATACCCTTTCATGTAGAAAGGAATGGGGTATTTATAGGCTCTAATAGCTTCAAAATTGGAGCCATGTCTCATCCTAGGTTTCCGGGGTGCTAGCGGTAGCACTGCTAGTACTAGGTGGTACTACCGCTTGACACTTTGACACTATGCGGTACCACCACCTAGTCTAGTAGTACTATCACTTGATAGAGTCTTGGAGACTAGGCTTTGGCAGTACCATCACCTGACAGGGTGGTACCACTGCCTGGCAACATTAATTGCCGATGGTACCACCACCCATATAACCTAGGAGACCGAGTCTTAGGTGGTGCCATCATCGGCCTTAGTTTGGGTCATTGAATGAGCCTTTCTCTTGGCCTAATTCAGTCCTAATTTGGGCCTAGTTAGCCCCTAACTGAGTTAGTGGGATTACCTCCCAATCCTAGCTCAATCTAAGTTCTAACTACGACAATTAAGGCATTAACTAAGCAATCTTTGTCTGGTATGTCAATCATTCTTCTAACGAAGTCTTAATGAAATTCCAGTGAACTCTCGACATGCTTTTGGTGAACTCCTAAAGAACTCTCAGCGAGCTCCCGAATCTCTTAGCGAGCTTCTGGCACATCATCCGAATCTTCATCATATCGTTTGATCTTTGACTTCGGCCCAATATCTACTTTATGCCTTATCTATTATCGTAGTTAATCCTGCAACACTTATTTCAATACATATATATATATATATATATATATATATATATATATATATATATATATATATATATATATATATATATATATATATATATATATATATATATATATATATATATATATATATATATATATATATATATATATATATATATATATATATATATATATATATATATATATATATATATATATATATATATATATATATATATATATATATATATATATATATATATATATATATATATATATATATATATATATATATATATATATATATATATATATATATATATATATATATATATATATATATATATATATATATATATATATATATATATATATATATATATATATATATATATATATATATATATATATATATATATATATATATATATATATATATATATATATATATATATATATATATATATATATATATATATATATATATATATATATATATATATATATATATATATATATATATATATATATATATATATATATATATATATATATATATATATATATATATATATATATATATATATATATATATATATATATATATATATATATATATATATATATATATATATATATATATATATATATATATATATATATATATATATATATATATATATATATATATATATATATATATATATATATATATATATATATATATATATATATATATATATATATATATATATATATATATATATATATATATATATATATATATATATATATATATATATATATATATATATATATATATATATATATATATATATATATATATATATATATATATATATATATATATATATATATATATATATATATATATATATATATATATATATATATATATATATATATATATATATATATATATATATATATATATATATATATATATATATATATATATATATATATATATATATATATATATATATATATATATATATATATATATATATATATATATATATATATATATATATATATATATATATATATATATATATATATATATATATATATATATATATATATATATATATATATATATATATATATATATATATATATATATATATATATATATATATATATATATATATATATATATATATATATATATATATATATATATATATATATATATATATATATATATATATATATATATATATATATATATATATATATATATATATATATATATATATATATATATATATATATATATATATATATATATATATATATATATATATATATATATATATATATATATATATATATATATATATATATATATATATATATATATATATATATATATATATATATATATATATATATATATATATATATATATATATATATATATATATATATATATATATATATATATATATATATATATATATATATATATATATATATATATATATATATATATATATATATATATATATATATATATATATATATATATATATATATATATATATATATATATATATATATATATATATATATATATATATATATATATATATATATATATATATATATATATATATATATATATATATATATATATATATATATATATATATATATATATATATATATATATATATATATATATATATATATATATATATATATATATATATATATATATATATATATATATATATATATATATATATATATATATATATATATATATATATATATATATATATATATATATATATATATATATATATATATATATATATATATATATATATATATATATATATATATATATATATATATATATATATATATATATATATATATATATATATATATATATATATATATATATATATATATATATATATATATATATATATATATATATATATATATATATATATATATATATATATATATATATATATATATATATATATATATATATATATATATATATATATATATATATATATATATATATATCCTGCCCTATTGGGTATTGGATCTCTATTCAATTACCCAAGCCTCTTAGATTAGTGGATTTCTATTCAATAATCTCTCATTGGATCTCATCCATAGGATCTAATAATTCAAGGGCTTATTGAATATCTAATAAGATAGAGGCTCCGACGGATATCTTATATCCGAACCTCTACTTCTCACAATGCCTACCATATGTGTATGATCCTCTAGGCCCAATATTGAGCTGGCTTTGAGTCATACCTATCAGAACTACTTATAGCTCAGTAAATTATTATCTCGATAATAATTCACTCGACTCATCAACTACAAATGTACTAGGCCACTATGCATAGTCCCTAGACGATAAAGGGGAATCCAATCTATTGGACATGTCTATCCTTAGTTACAATTTATCTATAATCCCTCATCCATCTAATATCTTAGAGACCATATATCTAATATCCTAGAGACTCTTTCTCTCTCAATCTGAACGACTCTAGCTAGGGATTTGTTTGAGCAAGAACGCATGGGATATTTCTCTCTTAATATTGAGCATGGATGATCTATATCGATACTCAATATCCCTTGTAAGGTTGGCAACCACTCCCGTTGACTGGCTATGCTAGATCTGGAACTTCTAGACCTAAATCTAGTATCAAAGAGTAGAGTACTTATACAAGACATTCTTGGTGTCTTAAGTCTATGGACCAGATATACCACTAGGACAATGGAATCATTGTCTGATAATGAGGTATCATTAACCATCCAGCATTCCGTGAGCGGATCAATCAATGAACTCATTCTCTAATGAGCACCTGCACTATAGCCCTAGTGTCCCCACGTGAGCAACTATGAAACCAACCGCCTTGATCGTATATACAGGTATATAGTATACTAATTTATTCGATTATCTCGATGTCCCTCTTGAGTAACCTATGACCGAGATTGCTTAGGATCTGTGTTTAAAGGCAAATCGATCTCATTATTATTATCTAATCACGATTTGATTCCCACTGCACAGATCCATAGACTTCACTATATATATATATATATATATATATATATATATATATATATATATATATATATATATATATATATATATATATATATATATATATATATATATATATATATATATATATATATATATATATATATATATATATATATATATATATATATATATATATATATATATATATATATATATATATATATATATATATATATATATATATATATATATATATATATATATATATATATATATATATATATATATATATATATATATATATATATATATATATATATATATATATATATATATATATATATATATATATATATATATATATATATATATATATATATATATATATATATATATATATATATATATATATATATATATATATATATATATATATATATATATATATATATATATATATATATATATATATATATATATATATATATATATATATATATATATATATATATATATATATATATATATATATATATATATATATATATATATATATATATATATATATATATATATATATATATATATATATATATATATATATATATATATATATATATATATATATATATATATATATATATATATATATATATATATATATATATATATATATATATATATATATATATATATATATATATATATATATATATATATATATATATATATATATATATATATATATATATATATATATATATATATATATATATATATATATATATATATATATATATATATATATATATATATATATATATATATATATATATATATATATATATATATATATATATATATATATATATATATATATATATATATATATATATATATATATATATATATATATATATATATATATATATATATATATATATATATATATATATATATATATATATATATATATATATATATATATATATATATATATATATATATATATATATATATATATATATATATATATATATATATATATATATATATATATATATATATATATATATATATATATATATATATATATATATATATATATATATATATATATATATATATATATATATATATATATATATATATATATATATATATATATATATATATATATATATATATATATATATATATATATATATATATATATATATATATATATATATATATATATATATATATATATATATATATATATATATATATATATATATATATATATATATATATATATATATATATATATATATATATATATATATATATATATATATATATATATATATATATATATATATATATATATATATATATATATATATATATATATATATATATATATATATATATATATATATATATATATATATATATATATATATATATATATATATATATATATATATATATATATATATATATATATATATATATATATATATATATATATATATATATATATATATATATATATATATATATATATATATATATATATATATATATATATATATATATATATATATATATATATATATATATATATATATATATATATATATATATATATATATATATATATATATATATATATATATATATATATATATATATATATATATATATATATATATATATATATATATATATATATATATATATATATATATATATATATATATATATATATATATATATATATATATATATATATATATATATATATATATATATATATATATATATATATATATATATATATATATATATATATATATATATATATATATATATATATATATATATATATATATATATATATATATATATATATATATATATATATATATATATATATATATATATATATATATATATATATATATATATATATATATATATATATATATATATATATAGGTCCTAGCGTCCACCGTTGTGTAGGTGGTCCCACGCTGCAGCATTGACACTAGTGTACCACCCCCAGTCTAGTAGTAACACCCATCCTGGGAGGACTATATCTGGTGGTATCCCCACTGCTCGGACTAGTTGTACCACCGCCAACAGACATTAGGTGTACCACGCCTAGTCTCTGGTAGCACCACTGATAGTCTCCAAGACTGTGCCACAATGATGGACTTGGTGGTCATTGTTTGGGCCTTTCACTTGGCCTAACCACAATCCTCCATTGGCCAAACCAGCCCTAATTCGGTTTGCTCAATTTAAATCTCAATTGTGTGCTAATTTAAATCTCAATTTAAATCTCAATTTAAATCCATACACTAAGCTAAACAAGTTTGGTAAGTTTAGGTTTCTTCCGGTGAGCTTCCAGCGATCTTCTAGTGAACTTCCAATAATCTCTCAGCAATGTTCCAGTGAAGTCCGAGCAACTCCTAGACTTCACGATAATCTTCTTGGCGAGTTCAAGCTTCTTTGATGAGCTTCTGGACTTCTTAGTCAATTCCGATAGAACTTCCGACGAACATTCGGACTTCAGACAAACTCTCGAACTCCCAACGAAGTCTCATTCTTGACTCTTGGACTTTATTTTGCTTTATGCCTTGATCACTATCATAGTTAATCCTACACAAATAAAACCTACTTCGATCTAGACAATTATTATCAAGCTTGAATTATATTGTCCGGCATATCATTGGTTCATCGACTCTTCGTCCGATTCTTCGGCGCATCATTCTCTCTTACGGCCTATTGCCTAATCGGCTAGTTGACCTTTGTAACTCTGATTTCCTCAGCACAATTTCTGCTCTTCTTGGCCCGATACACGAACTCATGGCCTGAAGCCTTCTGCCGATACATCAATCGATCCTCCAGCTCGACGTCCAATCTTCTGATATGTTCCACTTTGGCCTAACTTGATTTTTCATGCTTTAATTGTCTCTCCTTGATCGAAGTTTCCTATGTCACTCAAAACATAAATTAAATTATAAGCTCTATCAATTGGTCTCATCATCAAAATTTGAGATTCAATAATCTCCCCTTTTTTATGATGGCAATTAATTGATGACGGAGTTCACCTTAACTCCCCCTATCAATATGTTATATTGATAGAACTCTTGGATTCAAAAATCCAAGCAACATGTCATGATAAAATCATGCATAACATCATACTTCTCCCCCTTTTTCATCAACAAAAAGGAGAAGTTCAATTATCTAAGTGTTTGGACATACAAGTTCAAATCATTGCATAATCTCCAGTTTTATCATCATGCAAGTTTTATAACATACAGCTAGCAAATTTGTTCATCACCTTACAACATGCATAATCACCAAATCATCATCAATTTTAAAGATGTGCAAGATTGCAAATTATGGAAGTTTGCATTTTTGCTTCTTAAGATAGGAAAGCTATCAATTTTTGGTGATGTTCAAGATAGCAAGTTTTTTCTTCTCGTTTAAGAAGTGCAATTTTTTGCTTTCTTTTCAATGCACAACACAAGTTAGCAATTTTTGCTTTCTTTTTGAATTATGCAAGCTAGCATCTTTTATCTTCCCCTTTGTCATTGTCAAAAAGAAGGGAAGACCCTTTACATCAATTTTCAAATTATGACAAAGGTAAAGTTTCAATCTTATTTCAATATATTTATGCATCATTATAATTTCAAATTAAAACATGCACAATTTCAAAACCTTACATTTCATCCTTACTTTATGCATGATAAAAAATAAATCATCATTATGAGCATATTATAGATGATACATCATTTTAGCAAGTATTGCATGCATCATTCCAAATCATAAATAATTCAAATTATGATGGTATCAAAATGTCAAATTACATTATATCCTATCATGCATGATCATAACTTCTCATTTGTACGCATCAAAATAAATTCACGAGTATTTCATGCATAATTTCATATCATCACATAAAAAATATCAAGAGAATTTTGGTGATGAGATATACAAATAATGAAGACAAATTGGGAATATCAAGAGATATATTATGATTCTTTTTGGATAACTTAAAAAGTGAAAAGAAAGAATTATAGTAAACAATCTTGATTTATAGAAAGAATTCTTTAGTTATAATATGTAGATCTTGTTAGGACCGGAGCGGCACTAAGAGGGAGGGGTGAATTAGTGCAGCGGTAAAGAACGATAAACTTTCGATGATTTAAACACTTTCGGAAACTTCGTACGATAAAAGCAACGTTTCGTTTGAAACCGTTTCGATTGCGTTTTAACTTGAAGGCATACGTATGAAGGAGACAAAGAAGTAGAGCATCAAAGTGAAGATGGTTTGCAGTAATGTAAATGACAATGAGAAAAACGCAAACCGATTTATAGTGGTTCGGTCATGCGACCTACATCCACTTGCGAAGCCTTCTTCGATGAGGCTCCCAACTTCCACTAGCAAATCACTTTGAAGGGAAAGGACAAATACCCCTCTTACAACCTTTACAAGTGGTTCACACTCTTACAAAATTTCAGTAAGAAAGAAAGGGAGGTGAACACTCAAGCAATTTGAAAGTAAGACTTGCTAAGGCTTTGCTAAGACTTTTTTTCACTCTATTGCTTCTCTAAAAGTTGTGATCTCAGCTGAGAATAGAGGGGTATTTATAGGCCTTAAGAGGATTCAAATTTGGGCTCCAAAATTTGAATTCTCTTCGGTTCCCGAAGCTAGCGGTGCCACCGCCTGTCAGTTTTGACACTGACATTGTACTGGGCGGTGCCACCGCCCAGTCCAGCGGTGCCACCGCCTAGCTCTCGGGTGCTGGGCGGTGCAACCGCCTAGACTGGCGGTGCCACCGCCTGGCTCTCGGGTGCTGGGCGGTGCCACCGCCCAGACCGGCGGAGCCACCGCTTGGCTCTTTTAGCTCACTAGTTGGGCTCCAAACTTAGCCCAAACTAGTCCGAACTTGGGCCCAATTGGCCCCTACTTGGGTTATAAGATTAACACCTAATCCTAACCCTAATTAATGTGCTAAATACGAATTTAAAGACATTTCCTAAGCTATTACAATGTCCGCAAGTCAAGACTTCTTCCGGCGAGCTTCCGGCGAACTTCCGGCGGTCTTCCGAAAAACTCTCGGAAACCATTCTGCGGACTCCCGGCAAGCTCCAAGACTTCACGATTTGATCTTGGCGAGTTTCGACAAGCTTCTTTGGTAAGCTACGATCTTTCTCGGTGATCTCCGTGAACTTCCGACGAACCTTTCGGCGAGCTTCCGAAAACCCTTCGGCAAGCTCCCTACTCATTCTCAGCTAGTTCCGACAGCATTCCTGACGAACCTTCGGACTTCCGTCGAACTCTTGAACTCCCAACGAATCCTTCGCGCTTGACTTCGGCACTTTGTTTCACTTTATGTCTTCTTCGTTATCGTAGTTAATCCTGCACACACAAGCCAAAACTCTACTCCGATCTAGACAATTATTACAATGCGAATTGACATGCTGTTGCCCGGCACGTCATTGGTTGGCGCTTCGTCCGATTCTTCAGCGCATCGTCCTCTCTTGCGGCTTATTGCCCAATCGACGGTTGACCTCCGCAACCCCGATATCCTTGGTGCAATTCCGCTCTCCTTGGCCCAATGCCCAACGTCGGAAGCATTCTGCCATCCAATATCCTGATGTGATCTCCTCCGGCGCAACGTCAATTCCTCCTGCGTCAACTGTCTAATCCTGATCGAGTAGACCTGCATCACTCAAAATGCAGTTAAACATCTAAACACAATCAATTAGTTTCATCATCAAAATCCGAGATTCAACATATCTCAAGAGTCACCATGATTCATTTTAACAAATCTCCTCTTAAATAAATAATGAAAAGAATTCTTAGGAGATCATGAAAAAATCTTTATTCATATAAAGAGAATCTCATCTTATCACGATTTGATAAATATTCTCTTAAAAGAGTGAATCATATGTGCATCACGAAAGATATTTCATGTTAAATATATCATATGTCATAAATATGATAAATGATTTAGTTGGATATATTATCTCATTAGTCATACGAAAATAGATCTAAAATCATCATCAAAATTATTTTTCGAAAAATTCAATGAAGACAACATAGATAGATTCACATGAGAACTTGATTCATACATAATGTCTCAATTAAAAAAAGTTATAATTTAAAAAAATTCATGATTCATCTACAAAATTCTACTCTTTAGTAAATGACAAGAACAAGCATAGGAGATTAAATGATCTTCAACGGTAATCTTATGTTATAAATTCTGAGAAATCAAGAGAAAAACCATGATTTATTTTCAACTCATTCAATTTGTCAAATTAACATAGTCACTTTAATAGTTCAAGAATAGAATCATTAATCTCTTTTTTTTTTAAATCGATAAGATAGATAATAAGAAATTTTCAGAAAAATATTTTTCTCTTTTTAGTTGTTTCAATTTAAGTGATTGATTTCATACATGCATGCCCTTGTCCTGTTTGTCAAATCAAAACATATATCATTATTTAAAATGAAAATGCAAGATTTATTTTAAAAATCATCAAGATCAATAAATCACAAAAGTCATCATATAGCTTCAAAATCTCATGCATAGAATAAAGTCATCAAGCATTGTACCAAACCTTTTATTAAAACAACAAGCATAATTTCATTGAGCATTTTCAATCAAAGTCAGAAATCAATACGAAATCAACATGACACATATTATTGTTTCTTTAAACAAGAGATTTGATTTATCATTTTAATTACAATGATAAAATATTTTTCTTTTTATGTATTTCATTTTATGCGATTGATTTCATATAAGTATGCTCAAATTTTTCATATAAAAATGATCCAACAAAACTCAAAAAGCAATACAAAATCATCACAATACACATAATTGTTTATAACATACAAGAAATTAATTACTAGATTTAATTCTAACATTTTGTTGTATTTTCATAAAACATGCAATTGTCATTATCATTTTCAAAATCACTAGAAAGATAAGCATTATCCTAATTTTTATATTTTTTAACAATTTACATATAATTTTTCTAATCTAATTTAAAAATAATTCAAGAAATGCATCATGTAATTTCAGAATAAAGCAAATGGGTTTTGATTACCTTGCTATCAAAAGCCATTAAGGTGTAGTTTGCCACCTCACCTTTATTGGTTTGTTGTTCATCTTCGGATGAACTCGTTTCATCCCAAGTCACTTTGAGTGCTCTCTTCTTCTTTGGCAACTTCCTTTTAAGTTCATTTTTATTCTTTAATTCTTGTTTAATAAACTTTTTAAGTTTTACAATGATAAGTTCAAGTTCATCATCACTTGAGCTTTCGCTCGAGTGATCTTCATTTATTCTAAGTGTCAAATCTTTCCTGTTCTTTGGAAGGTTGTTCTCATATTCGTTTTGTACCATATTGGTCATTTCGTAGGTCATTAAAGACCCGATAAGTTCTTCGATTGAAAAAGTATTCAAATCCTTGGCCTTTTGAATGACCGTTACTTTAGAATCCCAATTTTTCGAAAGAGATCGTAAGACTTTATTAATAAGTTCAAATTTCAAAAAATATTTATGAAATGCTTTTAAGCCATTGACGATATCCGTAAAATGAGTATACATGTCAATAATGGATTCACATGGCTTCATTTGAAATAGTTCAAAATCATGCATCAAAAGATTTATCTTAGAATCTTTTACTCTACTAGTGCCTTCATGTGTGATTTAGTGTATGCCAAATATCGAAAACCGTTTCACAAATAGAAACATGATTAAACTCAATTTTTGCTTAAAGCACAAAATAAAGTGTTCATAGCTCTAGCATTCAAAGAAAAAATTTTCTTCTCCAAATCATTCATTTCGTACATTAGAGTAGAAGACTTTTAAAATCTATTTTCAATGATATTCCATAAGCTTAAATCCATAGAAAGCAAGAAAACTCTCATTCGAGTTTTCTAATAATTATAGTCCGTTCCATTGAACATGGGAGGATGAATGATAGAAAAACCCTTCTGAAATCCGAAAAGAGCCATTTCTCTTAGTTGTTAAACCAAATGAGAAATAACAAGACTCTGATACTAATTGTTAGGAACGAGTCGGCACTAAGAGGGGGGTTGAATTAGTGCAGCGGTAAAATCATTGATTTTGGAAATCTTTGTAAGATAAAACCCATTTTGGAAATGTATTTAACTTGAAACGTATGAGAGTGTAAGCATAGTGAAAGCAAGGTAAGGAGGAGAGGCTGTTTGCTATACAATTAAATTGCTCAAAGTAAATGCAAACTGCGTTTTTATAGTGGTTCAATCATTGTGACCTACATCCACTCCAGATTCCTCCTCTGTCATGGTCACCGGCATCCACTATCAGTCTTCCTTCAATGGGCGAAGACCAACTATCCTTTTACACCCCTCTTCTCCTTTTCACAGGTTTAGAAGACAACTTTTACAAGCACTCACTCCTTTAACTTGAACGTATTGAGAGTGTAAGCATAGTGAAAGCAAGGTAAGGAGGAGAGGCTGTTTGCTATACAATTAAATTGCTCAAGTAAATGCAAACTGCGTTTTTATAGTGGTTCAATCATTGTGACCTACATCCACTCCAGATTCCTCCTCTGTCATGGTCACCGGCATCCACTATCAGTCTTCCTTCAATGGGCGAAGACCAACTATCCTTTTACACCCCTCTTCTCCTTTTCACAGGTTTAGAAGACAACTTTTACAAGCACTCACTCCTCTCTAAACAGAATTCTAAACTTAGAATTAGAGGAGGGGATTTCTCAAGTGATTACAACAACATTTTCTCACTTTTAAAATCTTTGTACTTGTGTGTCTTAACCAAGGATGAGAGGGGTATTTATAGACCTTAAGTTGATTCAAACTTAGAGCCTAAAAAGGTCTCATCCCAGGTTTCCCGGGTCCTGGCGATACCACCGCTTGCAGCACTAACAATGGGCGGTACCACTACTTGTAGCATTGACACTAGGTGGTACCACCACCTAGTTTGACAATAGCATCACTTGACATAGTCTCGGAGATTGTGCCACGACAGTGGCACCTGTTGGGTCACTGTTTGGGCCTTTCACTTGCCCCAACACAGTCCATACATGGGCCCAACTGGCCCATAATTGGGTTGGCCCAATTCTAGTCCCAATTATATACTAACTATGAAATTTAAGGCATACACTAAGCTAAACAAGTTTGGTAAGTCTAGGTTTCTTCCTGTTAGCATCTAGCGATCTTTCGGTGAACTTCCAATAATCTCTCGACAATGTTCTAGCGGACTCCTAGCAAACTCCTAGACTTCACGATGAACTTATTGGTGAGTTCTGACGAGATTCTTCGACAAACTTCTGGACATCTTCGTTAATTCCGATAGAACTTTCGACGAACGTTCGGACTTCCAACGAACTCTCGAACACCCAACAAAGTCTCGTTTTTGACTCCTGGACTTCATTTTGCTTTATGCCTTAATCACTATCATAGTTAATCCTGTACAAATAAAACCTACTTCGATCTAGGTAATTATTACAAAGCTTGAATCATGTTGTCTGGCATATTATTGGTTCATCGACTCTTTGTCTGATTCTTCAGTGCGTCATCCTCTCTTGTAGCCTATTGCCCAATCGGCCAGTTGACTTCTGCAACTTTGATTTCCTTAACGTAATTTTTGCTCTTCTTAGCTCGATGCATGAACTCATGGCCCAAAGCTTTTTGCCGATACGTCGACCAATCCTCCAGCTCGACGTCCAATCTTCTGATATGTTCCACTCCGACCCAACATGATTCGTCTTGCTTTAATTATCTCTCCATGATCGAAGCTTCCTACGTCACTCAAAACGCAGATCAAATAATAAACTCTATCAATTGGTTTCATCATCAAAATCTGAGATTCAATATATAAATATAAATATATATATATATATATATGTAACAAGAAAAATAAAGTGATAAATTACAAAATAATATAATGAGCAAAAAGAATGCGTATCATGTCACATGTGTCATCACTCACGTGATTAGCTTATAAGGCACTTATGACTAGCACCTCATCCATTTAATATCCTAAAGACTATATATTTGGCATGATAATGTTAGGCCCATACGGAATCTTATTTGAGTTTTGTTGTAATTGGATTCTCTCGGAGAACTCCTTCTCTCTCAATCCGATTGACCCTAGCCAAAGATCTTGTCTGATCGAGAACACAAGAGACAATTTACGGGGAGATTAAAGGATGATCCGCGATGGTAGAGATGACGGCGGAATTTGGTGATGATCTTTTAAGCAATTATAGGAATTGCTTTAGGTGACTGTGGAGGGATAATGGATGGTTGTGGAAGGGCAGTGAGATGCCAAGAATGTTGCTCTAATACCAAGTGTTAGAACTATTGCATATTCTAAGCTTAGGGTTGATCTCTTTAGGGGATCGGCCTCCTTAGAACTCTATCGGGGTTCCTTCCTCCAAGTTGCTGCTCAAGGCTGCAGAAAAGATTCATCTATTGTTTATCAAAAGAGGATGAATACATGGCTATTTATAGGGCTTCTAAACCCTAACTCCTAATATGACTCCTACTCAAGACTCCTACCCCTACTTAATTAAGACTCCTACCTAAGACTCCTAATAGGACTCCTACTCAAGATTTATATTCCTTTACAACTTCTAATTTTTCTCTAAGAAATAACCTCAAAACCCTAGCCGGCCTCTTCACCTCTTCAATAGGGGTCGGCTTAGGCAGGTTTTACATGAATGCCCCTCTCAATTAGGACTCTCCTAGCTAGTGTCCTAACAATCCATCTTAGAATTCATGGCTTCTTGCCACTTCCCGGAGTCTATACTCATAATAGCCTCCTCGTAGGTCTAAGGATCAATATCCTCAATATCCTCTCCTCTAATATGTCCCACATATCTCTCAAGAGCATAAGATACTCTGTTGGACCTACGTAAAGTTGAAACTTGTGCATTATGTACTTGAACAGACTCGAGCTGAAGAGTGGTGCTTGAGCTAGGTTCTCTAACCTCGCTCAACTCTATCATGCTCTCATTGTCTCTACTAAGAATGTGTTCCTTCTCAAGGAACATCGCTCTCTTAGCTACAAAGACCTTTTGGTTCTCGAGATGATAGAAATAATACCCACAAGTTTTCTTAGGGTATCCCACGAACTTGCACCACTCCGTCCTTAATTCCAACTTATCGGGGTTGCCTTTTAACGTGGGCAGGGCAACCCCAAATCTTAACAACCTTAAGATCGAGCTTCTTTCCTTTCCATATCTCATATGGTATAGACACTACCGACTTAGTTGGAACCCTATTCATAAGGTAAGCTATAGTCTCTAGGGCATATCCTGAGAATGAGATGGGTAGGTCAACGAAACTCATCATGGAGCATATCATGTGTAACAGCGTACGATTCCTCCTTTCAGACACACAACTAAGATGTATAAGGAGGTGTCCACTATGATCGAATCTCATGGTCCATGAGGAACTAGGTGAACTTTATACTTAAGTACTTACCTCCTCGATCTGATCGAAGAGTCTTGATACTCTTTCCAGTTTATGTTAGTCATAGGTGCCCAACAAGGCAATCATGTAAGTGATGGCACGTGTGACTTGACACAGAATCTTTTTGCTTATTATATTTTGGCATTTATCACTTTATATTATTTATTGCATATATATATATATATATATATATATATATATATATATATATATATATATATATATATATATATATATATATATATATATATATATATATATATTGTGATGTCCTTGGATCCGTGCAATGGGAATCGGATCATGATGAGATTACGATAATGAGACCGATTCAGACCAATTCACCTTTAAACACAAATCCTAAATAATCCCAGTTATAGGTTACTCGAGAGGACATCGTGATAACCAGATAGACTGGTGTGCTATATACCCATCCATATGATGGATGCAGCTAGTCTCATAGTTGCTCGTGTGGGGATACTAGGGATATAGTACAAGTGCTCATTGGAGAATGAGTTCACTGATTGATCCGCTTATAGAATACTGGATGGTTAATGATGCCTTATTGTCAGACAGCGATTTCGTAATCCTAGTGGTGTATCTGGTCCTTCGACTTGAGACACCAAGGATGTCCTATATGAGTGCTCCACGCTTTGATACCAGACTTATAGGTTTGGATGTCCTAGATCTAGTACAACTGGTCATTGGGAGTGGCAGTCAACCTTACGAGGGCTATTGAGTGTCGATAGAGGATCATCCACTCTCGGCGTCATGAGAGGAATATCTCATGTGTTCTTGCTCAGACAAATCCCTGGCCAGGGTCATTCGGGTTGAGAGAGAAAAAGTTCTCTTGGAGAATCCAATTAGAGCGAGACTCGAGTATAAATCATATGTGTCTGACAGTACCATGCTCGATATACGATCTCTGGGATATTAGATGGATGAGAGACTATAGGTACACGGTAACTGAGGACAGAAAGGTCCAATGGATTGGATTCCCCTATATCGTCTGGGGACTATGGCGTAGTGGCCTAGTATGTTCGTAGTCGACGAGTCGAGTGAATTATTACAGAAATAATAATTCACTGAGCTACAAGGAATTCTAACATTTATGACTCACGGCCAGCTCGTTATTGGGCCAAGAGGGTCACACAAATATGGTAGGCATTGCGATAAGTAGAGGTTCGGATATGAGATATCCGCCGGAGACCCTATCTTATTGGATATCCAATAAGCCCCTAAATTATTGGATCCCATGGACGAGATCCAATAAGAGCCCATGAGAGATTATTGGATAGAGATCCACTAATCTAAAAGGCTTGGATAATTAGATGCAGATCTAATACCCACTAGGGGAGGATCCATTAGGGTTTGACAAGGGGCCTCTATAAATAGGAGCGATTCAGAGCCTTGTAGGCTAGAGCCTTTGCTTGCCTCTCCTATTTTTCCTCCCCCTCTCCACCTCAGAGCAGGCTTGGAGTTTTGAGGAGCATCGTCGCATCCCTGCTGTGTGGATCACCGCTAGCGTGGAGGATGCTTGACCTCCTTCACCCTCTCCTAGAAATCTGTAAGGAAACAGGAATATACGATCTACTTAAGTAATACAATCTATTCTATATGCAGTTGTTTCATAGATTTTTTGCGCACCAATCATCGAACGATGACAAACATCTCTTTGGGAATAGGGGATTTTGTTTTCTTGTTCTTCCGTTGTGCATGTGATGTCGCCCCCAAGATTTCCCAACAGTGGTATCAAAGCCAGGTTGTTCGTGCGATAGATTGGTTTTGAATTACGTGTGTTATGTTTGACGAAAAATTTTGACGTCAAAATCGTTGACGCGAAAGCAAGAAAGGGCAGCAACTGTTACTGCCCTCGATCTGTGTGCATGCAACTACAGGTTGTGCAACACCGGTGCATGCGCAGGCGTTGCGCCTGCAGCAACCGACCGACGGCCTACAGCATGCAGGCTTGCGGCTGGCGGGGCTGGCAGCCCACGGGCGCTGCTTGTGGCCACAACGCCCACAAGGGCAAGCGGCGCCGGCAAGCAAGCCGCTTGCACGCGGCAACTATTACTGCACACAATCGTAGCCGTGGGCGACCGGCCGCCCGCAAGAAGAGCCGCCATAGGCAATGACATCCGCGGATGTTGCCTGTGCGCACAACACCAACACCGATGCTCGCCCGCGAGCAAGCGGCCAGGAGAGGCGGCGATTGTGAGTGCAGCCCCACGGGCAGAACCACTCGTGGTGGCTCCCAACCAAAGGGGAGGCGCCGCCCATAGGCAAGGGCAGTGCCCCGCCCCCCGTCGCAAAGGCCACCGCCGATAGGGTGACGGCGGTAGCAGCAGGAGTAGGGGAGAGGGAGAAGGGTATTAGGGTTTTCTAAGCAAAAGACAATTTTGCCTTTGGAAATTTAAGAAATTTTAGTTTCTATCCTTTGACCAAATTATGAAAATACCCCTCAGAATTTAGAAAATTCTCTATCCTTGATTTGAGAAAAATATTAATTAATTAAAAGGTTTAGTTTATTATTATTTTTATTATTATCTAGTAGTCCTACATGATAATGACTTATACATATGATGTATATGAAGTGTGGACGAATGATCATGGACCGTGTGATGTGTGTACTTGTGATTATTATTATTGGGGCCTGCGAGCCTCCATTATATTTCTCGTTTATTGTTGGGCCTGCGTACCTATGACTAAATTGTAATCACAAGAGGAGGCGTAGCAGGAACGTGGATGTGATAGCGGGACCCATGAGACGGACGATTGCGATGCATGGAGATGCATTGAGATGTCGACGGAACCAACGAGGATGAGATAGATAATCACAGGGCATGGAGATGCACCGCTACACACATAGATCTTGATGTGGGTGATTAGGCCTACTGGCTCGAGCCTGATCACATTATGTTGTGGTCCATGATTATCTAGTGTGATTGCTTATACACATACTAGATATGTATATATATATGCATGCGATGTAGATATATATTAAATATGTATATGTGTGACATGTCATATTAGGAGACCAAATCATAAAAATATCTCTCTCAATAATATTAAGTCGGTAAACATGAAGCAATTAGATTGACCCACATGGCCTTCCATCGTTATGGGTAGGAACCGATTCCCGATGTAGGTTGAGTTGGTCGACTCTCTCGAGGCTCACCTATATCGCAATTCGCTATCTTGCTTATGACATAGAGATGTCACCGATGACCTGAGGACATGGTATGCTTGGTCGAGTCCCTCGAGGGTATATCATCAAATCAGACTCATCTTGTAACGAAGGTGTTGACTTAACTGAACATCATAGTTGGTCATGTCCCTCAAGACCATGGTGATTCGGAGGCCGAATAGGACGGGAATCACAAAGAGTTGTGATCGGCAAGAGTTGTCTATCTTTTGGGCTTAGTGTGATTGGTCGAGTCCCTCGAGGTTACACTAAGATGCCGATTGGATCTTGATCCCCACTAGAAGTCTACCGGAGACTTCCGTTTCATGTGCTGAGGGTGTCGTATGACTCGCTAGTAAAATAGTGGGAGCATATTAAGATAGAAGTTCACATCTTGATTATTTATTTCTTGCAAAATCTACATGTTATTCATTCCTACTACATCTTTATTTTCAGAAAATGTCGCTTTCAAATCCCTTACTTGGCATACTTGATGTCAATTACCTTATTGGTCCAAATTATACGGATTGGCTCCGCAACTTGAGAATTGTTCTCACAGCGGAGAAAATCGTGTACGTCCTTGATACAGTAATACCTATGCCCGAGGAAGGGGCAAGCAAGGATGAGATCACTCGCTATGTGAAGTACATTGATGACTCTACTCTTGCTCAGTGCTATATGTTGGGCTCTATGACTCCTGAGTTACAGAGACAACATGAAAAGATGGATGCTAGATCCATTCTCCTACATGTTCGTAAATTATTTGAGGAACAGGGAAGGACTCAGCGATATGAGATATCCAAGAGCCTCTTTCATACTAGGAAGGCTAAGGGGACACCGGTTCAAAACCATGTCCAAATGATGATTGAGTGGATGGAGAAACTCACAAATCTTCGAATAGTCCTAGAAGATAACTTATATGTGGACATTGTGCTTCAGTCCTTACCAAATTCCTTTTCATAGTTCATAATGAATTTTAATATAAATAAGCTTGAGGTGACTCTCCGAGAGCTCCTCAATATGTTGAGGGAGGTAGAGAAGGTTGCTCCTCAATAAGTCCCTTAAGAAGGGAAAGGGCAAGGGCAAACCAGGAAAAGCAAAGGTTGCTAAGAAAGACCCAACAAAGGACAAAGGCCAGTGCTTCCACTATGACAAAGATGGGCACTGGAAGAGGAATTGTAAAGAGTATCTTACAGAAAAAGCAAAATAGAAGCTTGGTGAAGCTCCAGGCACATTCATGATTAGTCTCCATTTGTCAGACTTTTATGATAATATATAGGTATTGGATACCGATAGTTCTTATCATATATGCAATTCATTGCAGGTTCTGGCAAGGCCTAAGAGACTAGAGAGAGGCGAGATGGATCTCAAGATGGGCAATGGAGCAAAAGTTGCTGTAGTAGCCGTTGGCGAGGTCGCCCGACATCTGCCTGGTTGAGCTTTTATTGCATTAGATGCTGGTAAGACCCTACAGTCTTATCGTAAAAAAAGAAGAAGAGAAAGGGATGATCACTTCGAGAGGATCGACCTCCTTGATCGCTTCAAGCGGATCGGCCCTCCTTGATCGCTTCGAGGGGATCAGCCTCCTACAGTTTGTCAAAAGACAGAATAGTATTTTTCATTGATTCCCGAAAAGAAGCAGTTACATCCCTATTTATAGAGTTCCGACTTTAGCTAAATTAAACAAACTTAATAAATATGTAAAAAATAAAAAGAAAATTAAAAGGATCCTAACAATCCTGCCTCCTACAATTCAGCCTTGTCCTCAAGGCCGAGCAGCATCAAACTCTGGAAACTTCTCCTTTAGCATGCTGTAGGACTCCCAAGTGACATCTTCCCTTAGTAAGTTGGCCCATTGCACCAGCACTTTAGTTACAAGATGTCTATGGTACATTACAAGTATGGAAGATCAAACTCGTCGATCAAGTATGGCTTGTGATTGAGCTTGAACTTCCCCAGTATTAGAAGTGTCCGACAAATGGCACTACACTATTGCATCTTAACCCAATTTCCTTTTAAGGCATACAACATGAAAGACTGGATGTATTTTAGAGCTAGCAGGCAAATCCAAGCAGTAGGCCACTGGTTCAATGCTTTCTAATACCTTATAAGGCCCAAAAAACTGAGGAGATAGCTTCGTGGAAGATCAGACCTTTATGGAAGTTTGCTTGTAGGGTTGAAGATGAAGGAAAACCCAATCACCCATAGTAAATTCTCGTTCACTTTAGTGTTTATCAACTTGTTGTTTCATTCTTGCTTGTGCGACTATGAGGTTATCCTTTAAAAGCTGAATAATCTTATTTCTATCCATCAATTCTTTATCCACTTGATCAACTTTAGAAGAACCGGGTACATACGTTGTAATTGTAGGTGGGGGTTGGCCATAAACTGCTTCAAATTGAGTCATTTTAATAGAAGAATGGTAAGAGGTATTATACCACCACTCTGCCTAGGGAAGCCATTTGACCCATTCCTTCGGCTTGTCACTAGTAAAGCATCGGAGGTAATTTTCTAGGCACCTGTTTACCACTTTAGTTTGCCCATCTGTTTGTGGGTGATAAGCAGTGCTCATATTCAGCTGAGTACCTTGTAAACGAAAAAGTTCTGTCTAGAAGGAGCTAGTAAAAATCTTGTCTCTGTCACTAACAATAGAACGGGGACTCCCATGCAATTTAGCTATGTTTTCCACAAAAATACGAGCAACACTTGCAGTAGTATAAGGATGTCGTAAAGCACAGAAATGAGCATACTTTGTAAGTCTATCCACTACTACATGTATAGTACTCTTTCCTTGAGATGATGGGAGACTGTCAATGAAATCCATAGATATATCGATCCAAGTAGCATCAGGAATAGGAAGGGGTTGTAGTAAGCCTGGGGTGGCTACTGTCTCACTTTTGTGACGTTGGCAAACATCACATTCAGTAACAAATTTCTTGATAAAATTTTTCATACATTTCCAGTAAAAAAGTTGTCGAACTCGCTTATAAGTGTGGAGAAATCCCGAGTGACCAGCAATTGGTGATGAATGGAACTCCTTCAGAATTATTGCTTGGCAAGAAGAATGTGGAGCAACCACTATTCGGCCTTTATAGTGCAAGTCCACCGAATCCCAACTATAATTTGAGATAGAACCTAGGGCTTCTTCTAATTTTTTAATGATGTTTTGGATCTCAGGATTATTTGATCATTCCCTTCTGATAACTTCCAAAGTCTCGTAAATAGGAATAGAAATAGCTACTAGTTCAGCTTGTTTTGGAAGGCATGAGAGGGCATCTACTACTAAATTCTCACTCCCCTTTTTATAAACGATCTCATAATCGAATCCTAGTAGCTTTGTGACCCATTTATGCTGCTCTGGAGAAGAAATCTTTTGCTCTAGAAAATATTTGAGGCTTTTGTGATCAGTGCATATTTGAAACCGTCGACCAATTAGGTAGGGCCTCCATTTTGTGACTGCATGTATTATGGCTAGCATCTCCTTGTCATAAATAGATGAACTCAAATGGGAAGGGGAAAGAGCCTTACTAGCATAAGCGATAGGCCGACCTTCCTGCAT
Source organism: Musa balbisiana (assembly GCA_004837865.1). Classification (NCBI taxonomy): domain Eukaryota; kingdom Viridiplantae; phylum Streptophyta; class Magnoliopsida; order Zingiberales; family Musaceae; genus Musa; species Musa balbisiana. The sequence continues at coordinate 18,300,290 of CM017191.1, read as the reverse complement.
TAATACAGCCCCTATTCCAGCTCCAGAAGCATCAAATTCAATCACATACATCTTATTAAAATCGGGTAAAGCAAGCACAGGTGTAGTAGTCATTGCAGTTTTCAAGATTTGAAATGCCTGAGTTGCCTCTTCTGACCATCTGAATGCATTTTTCTTTAGAAGTGACGTCAAGGGGGCACTAATTTTGCCATAATTCTTCACAAACTTTCGATAATAGCATGTTAGTCCCAAGAACCCCCTTAAGGCTTTGATTGACTTTGGAATTGGCTAGTCTATCATCACTTGGATTTTTGAAGGATCAACTGCAACACCCCTTTGAGATATGATATGGCCAAGGTACTCAACCTCAGGTTGCCCAAAACTGCATTTGGATCTCTTAACAAAAAGACCATGCTCACGAAGAATATTAAAGACAATTCGTAAATGTAATAAATGACTTTATAGAGAATGATTGTATATTAAAATATCATCAAAGAAAACTAAAACAAACTTACGGAGATGAGCTTGAAATATATCATTCATTAAACTCTGGAAGGTAGAGGGCGCATTGGTTAACCCAAAAGGCATTACTAGAAACTCATAATGGCCATTATGTGTCCTGAAGGCAGTTTTCTTAACATCCCTTTCATGTACTCTGATTTAATGATAACCCGATCGTAGGTCCAATTTAGTGAAGACCTGAGCTCCTCCCAATTCGTCCAACAATTCATCCACTACTAGAATAGGATATTTATCCTTCACTGTAATGTTGTTAAGTGCTTGATAGTCGACACACATCCGCAATGAGCCATCCTTCTTTCTGACTAGTAAGACTGGGGAAGAATATGGGCTAACACTAGCTCGTATAACTCCTGTTTTGTGTATCTCTATGACAATTCTCTCTATCTCTGCCTTTTGGAAATGTGGATATCTATAGGGTCGGACATTGGTTGGTGCCTTCTCGGGTAATAATGAGATCCGATGATCATGACATCTAAGAGGTGGAAGTCCGTGTGGCTCTACAAATATATCTACAAACTCTGTTAGCAAAGATTCAATATTTCCAACCGGAATGTTCGATGTCATTTCCTTTTCAATGTTATGCAATTGCACCAAAAATCTAGTGTGTGTCTTCCGAAGGACCCGCTCCATCCAATGGCTAGTGATAGTTGTAACTTTACCTCCACGTCTTCCTTTGAGAGTCACCTGTCTTCCATTAATAAAGAACTTCATAATCAGTTTAGAAAAATTCCAAGAGACATACCTAGGGTTGATAGCCATTCAATTTCGAGCACCACTTCATAGTCTTCCAAGGATAATAAAAAGAAATCCACAAATAATTCTTGACCTTGCAAAATTAGTTTTATCTTTGAGCACTTGCTGTCACAGGTTAAAATCCGTCCATCGACTACCTTGACTTCAAATTTGTCACAACATTCGATGTGGTAAGCTAATCGGGCTGCAACTTTCCTATCCATAAAATTATTCGTACTACCTGTATCAATTGAAACAGTGACAAACTAGTGTTTCAGAGTTTCCCCAATTTTCATGGTTTGTGGATTAGAGTAGCCAGCCAATGCATGCATTGTATGTGTGATGGCTTCAACATCATCATTAGGTTCCATTTCTTCATGATCGGAATCCGATACTTCTACTTCTGGTTCCTCCTCGATCAGTTCAATCATCAAAAGTCTTCCTTGTTTGCATCGATGCCCCTTACTCAACTTTTCATCGCAATGCCAGCACAAACCCTTCGCTAACCTTTCTTTGAGTTCTTCTTGAGTTAGTCTGCTAGTGTTATGGTTTCGACTAAGAGTAGATGAGGTAGGTTGCCTGCTAATCACTTGTTTATTGGCACCTTTGTTTCGACGATATTCCACACTGATTTTTTCTTCATGTAGGCATGCAAATGAAATCACAGCCATCATAGTGCGGGGTTGATGAGCCTTAATCTCGCATCGGATCTTCGGAATAAGCCCTTCAATAAATGCACCCAGAAGTTGTCATTCTGACCAATCTCTAGCTTGGTTGGACAATCGTTCAAATCTACTATGATATTCCAACACTGTAGAAGTCATCCAAATTTTAGCGAGTTGGCCATCAACATTCTCATATTCGAATGGTCCAAAGTGAACAAGAAGTCCTCTTTTAAACTATTCCCAAGAAGGAATTCCGTGGCAAGTTTCATACCAATCATACCACCGGATTGCATCTTCATCGAACTAGATTGAGGCCACTTCTACCTTGGATTCTTCTGGGGTTCTGTGAAAACGAAAAAACTTTTCCGCCCTAGAGATCCAACCGGTCGGATCCCCATCTTCCCATCGTGGAAATTCTACCCTGATGCGTGGATAGTGTGTGTCACCATCCTAGGGCCCTTTTCCTGTATCTCTCGATCTATTCAGTGTAGAACTTGAGCTCTCATCTTGTTGAAACCCGCTAAAGTGTTCCAACAAACTCTTTTTGAAATCATGAAGAGTTTCTTGTAGCCGATTTTCAATTATGGTTTCCAACGCTTCCATTTGTGCCTTCACTGAGTTATCGGCAGCCATTGCATACAATTGTAAGTTGGTAATCCCCAGTTCTTGTTTTTGATGTCTACTCAAGGGCATCTGCACAGTAGCTGGGCAGTAGCAGCGATGGTGGCAATAGCCGGCAGCAGCAAAGCAGCAAGGGAACCCACGCGATTGTGGCACGGTTGAAAACAAGGGCAGAGCAAGGTGAGATTCCTGTGCTTTGTTTCGGTTACAGAGGATGCAGAGCAAGGTGGAGCGGCGGTTGGGAGGCTAGCGGCGGTCATCGCACGGTGGCCTGGCCTACAGCGGTGATGGGTCGGTTGGGCGGCGACGGCGCTCAAGGGAAATAGGAGTGCTGGAGGCGCGGCCGGTTGAGGCGCGGTTGGAATTTCGGTTACAGAGGATGCAGAGCAAGGTGAGATTCCTGTGCTTTGTTTCGGTTACAGAGGATGCAGAGCAAGGTGAGATTCCTGTGCTTTGTTTCGGTTACAGAGGATGCAGAGCAAGGTGAGATTCCTGTGCTTTGTTTCGGTTACAGAGGATGCAGAGCAAGGTGAGATTCCTGTGCTTTGTTTCGGTTACAGAGGATGCAGAGCAAGGTGAGATTCCTGTGCTTTGTTTCGGTTACAGAGGATGCAGAGCAAGGTGAGATTCCTGTGCTTTGTTTCGGTTACAGAGGATGCAGAGCAAGGTGAGATTCCTGTGCTTTGTTTCGGTTACAGAGGATGCAGAGCAAGGTGAGATTCCTGTGCTTTGTTTCGGTTACAGAGGATGCAGAGCAAGGTGAGATTCCTGTGCTTTGTTTCGGTTACAGAGGATGCAGAGCAAGGTGAGATTCCTGTGCTTTGTTTCGGTTACAGAGGATGCAGAGCAAGGTGAGATTCCTGTGCTTTGTTTCGGTTACAGAGGATGCAGAGCAAGGTGAGATTCCTGTGCTTTGTTTCGGTTACAGAGGATGCAGAGCAAGGTGAGATTCCTGTGCTTTGTTTCGGTTACAGAGGATGCAGAGCAAGGTGAGATTCCTGTGCTTTGTTTCGGTTACAGAGGATGCAGAGCAAGGTGAGATTCCTGTGCTTTGTTTCGGTTACAGAGGATGCAGAGCAAGGTGAGATTCCTGTGCTTTGTTTCGGTTACAGAGGATGCAGAGCAAGGTGAGATTCCTGTGCTTTGTTTCGGTTACAGAGGATGCAGAGCAAGGTGAGATTCCTGTGCTTTGTTTCGGTTACAGAGGATGCAGAGCAAGGTGAGATTCCTGTGCTTTGTTTCGGTTACAGAGGATGCAGAGCAAGGTGAGATTCCTGTGCTTTGTTTCGGTTACAGAGGATGCAGAGCAAGGTGAGATTCCTGTGCTTTGTTTCGGTTACAGAGGATGCAGAGCAAGGTGAGATACAGGCAGCAGCGGTGAGTTGCCCTGTTTCTGTCGCCGTGAGGAGGGGGGCAACCGGCGGCTGCGGCTGTGACCCGAGGGGGGGCACGGTGGCAGGGAAGTTAGGGCAGCGTCGCCGAGAGTATCGACGACGAAGGGGTGGTCCGCTGGCAGGGAGACGGCGCCAGTGGTCCTTCTCGCTCAAGCGAGATGGGGAAGCGAGGAGGAGAGGTCGCCGGCTGGGGGGGCAGCGGGGCGGTGTTGGTCAATCGGCTGGGAAGCAACACCGGCGGTGGAAAGGAGGCAGCAAGGGAGGGCATGGCCTGTCGGAGAGCAGGGGCGGCGGTGGGGAAGAAGGGAAGCAGGGAACCCTTCCCGGTGGCCGCCGGGGTAACAACCCCCTTTTTTTTTTCTTTTTTTTTAGTTACATTGCAGCGAGAATGCCAATGATCGCAGCTCTGATACCAATTGGTAAGACCCTATAGTCTTATCGTAAAAAAAAAGAAGAGAAATAGATGATCACTTCGGGGGATCGACCTCCTTGATCGCTTCGAGGGGATCGGCCCTCCTTGATCACTTCAAGGGGATCGGCCTCTTACGGTTTGTCAAAAGATAGAATAGTATTTTTCATTGATTCCCGAAATAAGTAGTTACATCCCTATTTATAGAGTTCCGACTTTAGCTAAATTAAACAGACTTAATAAATACGTAAAAAATAAAAGGAAAATTAAAAGGATCCTAATAGATGCATATTATTTTGTTCCTTCTATTATTAAAACATTATCTCCATTTCATGTTTGACAATTAGTGGATATAAATTAGTTTTTGAGAACAATGGTTATTCGATATTATTAGATGATGAGATCATCACGAAAGGAATATTGCATAATGGTTTATTTATACTAGACACTACTCCACATATCATGATTGTGTGTCCAAGAGGAAATGAGATGAGATGAACAGTGCATACCTGTGGCATTGTAGGCTAGGTCACATCCATGAAGAAATGATTCAAAAGTTGTTAAATGATGTATATCTAGATCCATTCGACTATGAGTCATATGCAACTTGCGAGCCTTGCCTTCATGAAAAACTGACCAACTATCCATTTAGTAGAACTAGAGAGAGAGCCTCTGAGTTGTTAGAACTTATACATAGTGATGTATGTGGACCCATGTCAACTCATGCCATTGGTGGTTACTCCTACTTCATTACCTTTACTGATGATTTCTCAAGGTATGGATATGTGTACTTAATGAAGTACAAATCCAAGGCCTTTGAGAAATTCAAAGAGTATAAGAATGAGGTGGAGAATCAGATTGGAAAGAGTATCAAAACTCTTTAATCAGATCAAGGAGGTGAGTACTTAAGTACAGAGTTTACTCAGTTCCTCAAGGACCATGGGATATTATCCCAATGGACACCTCCTTATACACCTCAGCTCAATGGTGTGTCTGAAAGGAGAAATCATACGCTATTAGACATGGTACGATCCATAATGAGTTTCGCTAACCTACCCATCTCATTCTGGAGATATGCCCTAAAGACCATAGCTTACCTTCTGAACAGAGTTCCAACTAAGCCTGATCTTAAAGTTAAGTTGTTAAGATTTGGGGCTACCCTGCCCACGTTAAAAGACACAACCCCGATAAATTAGAATCGAGGATAGAGCGATGCAAATTCGTGAGATACCACAAGGAAACTTGTGAGTATTATTTCTATCATCTCGAGGACTAAAAGGTCTTTGTAGCCAAGAGAGCAGTGTTCCTTGAGAAGGAACACATTCTTGGTGAAGATAGTGGGAGCATGATAGAGTTGAGCGAGGTTGGAGAACCAAGCTCAAGCACCACTCTACAGCCCGAGTCTGTTCAGGTACCTAACACACAAGTTCCAACTTTACGTAGGTTCGGTAGAGTATCCCATCCTCCTGAGAGATATGTGGGACATATTAGAGGAGAAGATATTAAGGATATTGATCATCAGACCTACGAGGAGGCTATTATGAGTATAGACTCCGGGAAGTGGCAAGATGCCATGAATTCTAAGATGGATTCTATGTACTCCAATAAGGTTTGGTACCTAGTTGATACGCCCGAAGGTATTGTACCCATCGGTTGCAAGTGGATCTTTAAGAAAAAGATCGGAGTAGATGGAAAGGTAGAGACCTATAAAGCAAGGCTAGTGGCTAAGGGGTATTATCAAAGGCAAGGTGTTGACTATGACGAAACCTTCTCACCCGTAGCAATGCTAAAATCTATCCGAATTCTATTGGCTATTACAGCACACTATGATTATGAGATCTAGTAGATGGATGTGAAAATTGCATTCCTCAATGGGAACTTCGATGAGGAGGTGTATATGATACAACCTGAGGGATTTGTATCCAAGGACTGCCTAGATAAGGTGTGCAGGTTGCTTAGATACATTTATGGACTAAAGCAAGCTTCCCAAAGTTGGAACATAAGATTTGATGAAACAATCAGATCTTATGACTTTGTTAAGAACGAAGATGAGCCTTGTGTGTACAGGAAGGTAAGTGGGAGCGTTATCACCTTTTTGGTGTTATATATGAATGACATCCTAATCATTATGAATGACATAGGAATGCTATCCATAGTAAAGGCTTTGTTATCTAGACAATTCTCTATGAAGGACTTAAGGGAAGCATCCTATATCTTAGGGATTCAGATCTATAAAAATAGATCCAAGTGGATGCTTGGCTTGTCCCAGTCCAAGTACATGGAAACTATTATCAAAAGGTTTAGCATGGAAAATTCCAAGAGAGGTCTCATACCAATGAGACATGGGATATCACTTTCTAGGAGTATGTCCCCAAAGACTCCAGAAGAAAGGGAGAACATAGATATGATACCTTATGCCTTAGTGATAGGGTCTATCATATATCCCATGCTATGTACTAGGCCTGTTATAGCACATGCTCTGAGTGTCACGAGTAGGTATCAAGCGAATCCAGGCTTGGAGCACTGGAAAGCAGTAAAGTGTATCCTTTAGTACTTGAGAATGACTAAGGATCTTTTACTAGTATATGGAGGTAGTAGTCTCAAGGTTGAAGGCTATACAAACTCAAGTTTTCAGTCTGATGTCGATGATAGCAAGTCGAATTCGGGGTATGTGTACACCTTAAATGAAGGAGTAGTATGCTGGAAGAGTTCCAAGCAAGATACTACTGCGGACTCGACCACAGGGGCGGAATACATTACTGCAGTAGATGCAGCAAAAGGAGTCTGGATGAAGAAGCTCATCACAGATTTGGGAGTCGTGCTGGATAGCGAGGAGTCGATTTCCTTATATTGTGACAACAACAGGGCGATTACTTAAATAAGGGAACCCAGGTCTTATCAGAATTGTTCTGAGGAGGTTCCAATATATTAAAGAGATCATGACCTAAGGAGATGTAGTAGTGGAAAGAATTCCATGCAAAGATAACATTGCAGATCCATTGACAAAGCCGTTGTCTCAAATTGTTTTTGAGCGTCACAAGAGTCTAATGGGGTTCAAACACATAGGTGATTGGCTTTAGGTCAAGTGGGAGATTCTAGTCATAGGTGCCCAACAAGCCAATCATGTGAGTGATGGAATGTGTGACTTGACACAGAATCATTTTGCTAATTATATTTTGGCATTTATTAATTTATATTGTCTATTGCATATATGTATATATATATATATATATATATATATATATATATATATATATATATATATATATATATATACATACTATATATTGTGATGTCCTTGGATCCGTGTGCAATGGAAATTGGATCGTAATGAGATCACGATAACGAGACCGATTCACCTTTAAACATAGATCCTAAATAATCTCGGTTATAGGTTACTCGAGAGGGACATCGTAATAACCGAATAGACTAATGTGCTGTATACCCGTCCATATGATGGATGCAGCTGGTCTCATAGCTGCTCGTGTGGGGGCACTAGGGATACAGTACAGGTGCTCATTGGAGAATGAGTTCACTGATTGATCTACTTACAGAATATTGGATGGTTGATGATGCCTTGTTGTCAGACAATGATTCTGTAGTCCGAGTGGTGTATCTGGTCCTTAGACTTGAGACACCAAGGATATCCAATATGAGTGCTCCACTCTTTGATACCAAACTTATAGATTTGGATGTCCCAAATCTAGTACAACTAGTCATTAGGAGTGGCAGTCGACCTTACGAGGGCTATTGAGTGTCGACAGATGATCATCCACTCTCAGTGTCATGAGAGGAATATCCCATGTGTTCTTGCTCAAACAAATCCCTGGCCAGGGTCATTCGGATTGAGAGAGAAAGAGTTCTTCGGGAGAATCCGATTAGAGCGAGACTCAAGTAGAAACCGTATAGGTCTGACAATACCATGCTCGATATATGATCTCTAGGATATTCGATGGATGAAAGACTATACGTACAGAGTAATTGAGGACAGACAAGTCCAATGGATTGGATTCCCCTGTATCGTCTGGGGACTACGCATAGTGGCCTAGTATGTCCGTAGTCGATGAGTCAAGTGAATTATTACAGAGATAATAATTCACTGAACCAGAAGGGGTTCTGACAGTTATGACTCATGGCCAGCTTGATATTGGGCCTAGAGGGTCACACACATATGGTAGGCATTGCGATGAGTAGAGGTTCGGATATGAGATATCCGTCGAAGCCCTTATCTTATTGGATATCCAATAAGCCCTTGAATTATTGGATCCCATGGACGAGATCCAATAAGAGCCCATGAGAGATTATTGGATAGAGATCCACTAATCTAAAAGGCTTGGGTAATTGAATGCAAATCCAATACCCACTAGGGGAGGATCCATTAGGGTTTGACAAGGGGCCTCTATAAATAGGAGGGATTCAGAGCCTCATTGGCTAGAGCCTTTGTTTGCCTCTCCTATTTCCCCCCCTCCACCTCAGAGCTAGCCTGGAGGTTTGAGGAGTATCGTTGCAGCCCTGTTGTGTGGATCACCGCTAGAGAGCAGGACGCTTGACCTTCTTCACCCTCTCCTAGAGATCTACAAGGAAACAGGGATATACGATCTCCCTAAGTAACATAATCTATTCTATATGCAGTTTGTTTCACAAATTTTTTACGCACCAATCTTCGCATGATAACAAACATCTCTTTAGGAATAGGGGATTTTGTTTTCTTGTTCTTCTGTTGTGCATGTGATGTCGCCTTCAAGATTTCCCAACAGTTTGGTTCTTCCATTTCATTCTTATACTCTCTGAATTTCTCAAAGGCTTCAGACTTATATTTCATTAAGTATACATATCCATACCTTGAGAAATCATCAGTAAAGGTAATGAAGTAGGAGTAACCATCAATAGCATGGGTTGACATGGGTCCACATACATCACTATATATGTAGCAGCCCAATGGCTCTCTCTCCAGTTCCATTAAATGGAGAGTTGGTCCGTTTTCCATAAAGGCAAGGCTCGCAAGTTGCATATAACTCATAGTTGAATGGATCTAGATATCTATCCTTTAGCAATTTTTGAATCCTTCCCTTATGGATGTGACTTAGCCTACAATGCCACACGTATGCACTGTTCACCTTATCTCGTTTCCTCTTTGACATACTTACATTCATGATATATGGAGTAGTATCTAGCATAAACAAACCATTATGCAATATTCCTCTTGCCAATCTCCTTAGTTTTGCCAGAATCTATAACAAATTGCAGATGTGATAAACAATACCGATATCCAATACCAATGCACTATCACAAAAATCTGACAACTGGAGATTGATCATGAATGTACCTGAAGCTTCTCTAAGCTTCTGTTTCACCCTCTCTACAAGGTACTCTTTGCAGTTTCTCTTCTAGTTCCCATCTTTGCCATAGTGGAAGTACTAGCCTTTGTCCTTTCCTAGGTCTTTCTTAGCAACCTTTGCTTTTCATGGTCTGCCCTTGCCCTTACCCTTAAGAGACTTTTCTGCTTTCCTTTTCTTTCTGGTCTCACTAGTGTAGAGAACTGGCTTCTCCTTTTTTATAGTTCTCTCTACCTCCTTCAACATATTGAGGAGTTCTGGGAGAGTCACCTCAAGCTTATTTATATTAAAATTCATTATGAACTGTGAAAAGGAATCTAGTAGGGAATGAAGCACAATGTCCACACATAAGTTATCCTCTAGGACCATTCCTAGATCTGTGAGTTTCTCTATCCACTCAATCATCTTTAAGACATGTTTATGAACTAGTGTCCCCTCAGTCATCCTAGCACGGAAGAGGCTCTTGGATATCTCATATCGCTGAGTCCTTCCCTGTTCCTCAAATAGTTTACAAACATATAGGAGAATGGATCTGGTATCCATCTTTTCATGTTGTCTCTATAACTCAAGAGTCATAGAGCCCAACATGTAACATTGAGCAAGAATAGAGTCAACAATGTACTTCATGTAGCGAGTAATCTCATCTTCGCTTGCCCCTACCTCGAGTGTAGGCATCACTGTATTAAGGACATACGCGATTTTCTCCGCTGTGAGAACAATTCTCAAGTTGCGAAGCCAATCCGTATAATTTGGACTAGTAAGGTGGTTGACATCAAGTATGCCACGTAAGGGATTTGAAAGCGACATTTTCTAAAAATAAAGATGTAGTAGAAATGAATAACATGCAGATTTTGTAAAATATAAACAATCAAGATATGGACTTCTATCTTAATATGCTCCCACTATTTTAATTGCGAGTCATGCGACACCCTCAACACGTGAAATGAAAGTCTTCGGCAGACTTCTAGTGGGGATCAAGATCCAATCAGCGTCTTAGTGTAATCTCGAGGGATTCGACTAATCACACTAAGCCTAAAAGGTAGGCAACTCTTGCCGATCATAACTCATTGTGATTCCCGTCCTATTCAACCTCCGAATCACTATGGTCTCGAGGGACTCGACCAACCATGATACTCGAATAAGTCAACACCGTCGTTACAAGATGACTTTGATTCAATGATATACCCTCGAGGGACTCAACCAAGCATACCATGTCCTTAGGTCACCGGTGACATCTCTATGTCATAGGCAAGATAGCAAATTATGATATAGGTGAGCCTCAAAGGACTCGACCAAACCCAACCTACACTGGGAATCGGTCCCTACCTATAACGATGGAAGGCCACATGGGTCAATCTAATTGCCTCACATTTACCGACTTAATATTATCGAGAGAGGGGTTTCTATGATTTAGTCTCTTAATATGATATGTCAAACATATATATATTTAATATATATCTACATCACATGCAAGTATATATACATATCTAGTAGGTGTATAAGTAATCACACCAGATGATCATAGACTATAACCTAATGTGATCAGGCCTGAGCCAATAGGCCTAATCACTCATATCAAGATCTATGTATGCAATGGTGCATCTCCGTGCCCTGTGATCATCCATCTCGTCCTCGCTGGTTCCGTCGATATCTCGACGCATCTCCATGCACGTGATTGTCTGTCTCGTGGGTCTCGCTATCGCATCCATGCTCCCGCTGCACCTCCTAATATGATTACAGCTTAATCATAGGTATGCAGGCTCGATAATAAACGAGAAATATAATAGAGGATCGTAGGCCCCAATAATAATAATCATAAGTACACACATCATACGGTCCATGATCATCCGTCCACATATAATATATCACATGTATAAATCATCATCATGTAAGACTACTAGATAATAATAAATAATAATAATCAATTAAACCTTTTAATTAATTAATATTTTTAAATCAAGGACATATAAGAAATTTTTTAAATTTTGAGGGGCATTTTTGTAATTTAGATAAAAGGATAGAACTAGAATTTATGAAATTCACAAGGGCAAAATTACCTTTTTGCCCAAGAAAGCCCTAATACCTTTCTCCCCTACTATTGTAGCTACCACCGCCACCCTACTGGTGATGGCCTGTGCAACGGAGGGCGGGGCGCTACCCTTGCCTGCGGGCGGCGCCACCCCTGCAAGTGGGCGCCCCCGCGAGCGAGCACCACCGCCTTAGTGGATGGTTCTTCCCACGGGGCAGTGCCCGCAAGCGGTGCCACCCCGCCGAGCGGTCACCCCTACAGGGGGGTTTTGCCCATGGGAGCAGAGGTTGCAGGCACCGCTACCCTATGGTGCCTCAACCCGCGGGCGCTACGGCCGTAGGAGCCTCACCCTACGGTGCCTCTAGCCACGGGTCCAGCACCCGTAGGCGTCTCCCTTGTGTGCGGGTGTAGTGCCCATGCACAAGTATTGGATCCAATTACCCAAGCCTCTTAGATTAGTGGATCTCTATCCAATAATCTGTCATGGGCTTTTATTGGATCTCATTCATAGGATCCAATAATTCATGGGCTTATTGGATATCCAATAAGATAGGGTCTCCGGCGGATATTTCACATCCGAACCTCTACTCATCGAAACGCCTATCATATGTGTGTGACTCTCTAGGCCCAATATCGAGCTAGCCATGAGTCATACCCGTCAGAACTCCTTCTGGCTTAGTGAATTATTATCTCCATAATAATTTACTTGACTCATCAACTACGGATGTACTAGGCCACTATGCCGCAGTCCCCAAACAATACAAGGGAATTCAATCCATTGGACCTGTCTGTCCTCTGTTATTATGTACCTATAGTCCCTCATCCATCTAATATCCCAAAGACCGTATATCGGGCATGATACTATTAGATCCACACGATTTCTACTTGAGTCTCGCTTTAATCAGATTATCCTGAAGAACTCTTTCTCTCTCAATTTGAATGACCCTAGCCAAGGATTTGTCTAAGCAAGAACACATGGGATATTCCTCTCATGACACTGAGAGTGGATGATCCTCTATCGACACTCAATAGCCCTCGTAAGGTTGACTGCCACTACCGATGACCGATTGTACTACATCTGGGACATCCAAACCTATAAGTTTGGTATCAAAGAGTGGAGCACTCATGCAGGACATCCTTGGTGTCTCAAGTCTAAGGACCAGATACACCATTGGGACTTCGAAATCGCTGTCTGACAATAAGGCATCATCAACCATCCAACATTCCGTAAGCGGATCAATCGGTGAACTCATTCTCCAATGAGCACTTGTATTGGATCCTTAGTGTCCCCACATGAGCAGCTATAAGACCAACTACATCCATCATATGGACGGATATACAGCACACCAGTCTGTCCGGTTATCTCGATGTCCCTCTTAAGTAACCTATGACCGAGATTATTTAGAATCTGTGTTTAAAGGCGAATCGGTCTCATTATCGTGATCTTATCATGATCCAATTCTCATTGCACAGATCCAAGAACATCACAATATATATATATATATATATATATATATATATATATATATATATATATATATATATACATATGCAATAGTCAATATAAAGTGATAAATGTCAAAATATAATAAGCAAAATGACTACGTGTCAAGTCAAACATGTCATCACTCACGTGATTGGCTTACAGGGCATATATGACTAGTAGTACATATGATCCCTCAACCATCTAATATCCCAAAGACCATATACTTGGCATAGTACTATTAGGCCCATAGGGTTTCGCCTCGAGTTTTGCTCTAATCGAATTCTCCCGGAGAACTATTTCTCTTTCAATCTGAATGATCTTAACCGAGGATTTGTTTGAGCAAGAATATATAGGATATTCCTCTTATGATACCAAGAGCGAATGATCCTCTAATGACACCTAATAACCCTTGTAAGGTTGGCTGCCACTCCCAATAACTGACTGTACTATATTTGGAACTGTTAGGAACGAGTCGGCACTAAGAGGGGGGGTGAATTAGTACAGCGGATAAAAACGCCGATTTCAAAAATATTTGTTCAATAAAAACCAATCTCGGAAAGATAACTTCAAATTCAATACTTGTTAGTAAGCATAGTGAAAACAAAGGAAGGCAGTTTGTAATAAAGGTAAATTACTTAAAAAGAAATACAAACCGATTTATAGTGGTTCGGTCACTGTGATCTACATCCACTTTCGATTTCTCCTCCGTTGAGGACATTGGCTTTCACTACGGATCTTCCTTTAATGGGCGAAGATCAACTACCCTTACAACTCAATTCTGCTTTTGACAAGTTCATGAGAGAACCTTTACACTCCACTACCTCCTCTCTTAAACTTCACAAACACTTAAACTTTTGAGAGGGGTTCTCACAAGATTACAATAGTGTTTTCTTTTCCTTTAGCTCTCAATTCTTGTGTATGTTAACTAGGGATGAGAGGGGTATTTATAGGCCTCAAGTGGATTCAAACTTGGAGCCTAAAAATGTCTCATCCTAGGTCCTTTGGGTACTAGCGGTATCACCTCTTGTGTTGGGTGGTACCACCACCTGCAGCACTAACACTGACACTGGGCAGTACCACCGCATGACACCTTGCCACTGGGCAGTACCACCACCTGATAGCCTCTCAAAGACTATGTCTAGTTGGTACCATCGCTTGATACAATCTAGGAGACTATGCCATGATGGTGCCACCTGTTAGGTCATTGATAGGGCCTTTCACTTAGCCCAACATATCCCAAACTTAGGTCTAATTTCATTCTAAACTAACTTAATTAGACTCTAAACTAACTCGATCTAGACATAATTGATTACAAGCGAATCCTATGTTGCTTGACATGTCATTAGTTCATCGGCGCTTCATCCAATCCTTTGGCTCATCGTCCTCTTTTGTGGCCTTTTTGCCCAATTGGCATGTTGACCTCCACAACTCCAATCTTCTTAGTACAATGTCCACTCTTCTTAGCTCAATGCCCAAACTCATGGTACAAAGCCTTTTGTTGATATGTCGGCCGATCCTCCGGCCCGACGTCAAATCTTATGACATGATTACTCCGGCCCAACATTTGATTCTTCCTACTTTAATCAATTTGCCTCTCCTTGATCGAAGCTAGTCTTGCATCACTTAAATGCATATTAAATCATAAACACTCTCAATTGGTTTCATCATCAAAATCTAAGATTCAATAATCTCCCCATTTTTATGATGCAACTAATTGATGACAGAGATTAAACAAACTCTCGGAGTTTAAAAAAACTCCCCCTATCAATATGCCATATTGATATAAACTTTGAAATCATAGGATTTCAACATTGCATGCACATGAGTATTGAAATAACCAATTTATCACATCATTGCATGTATCATAAAATCATGCAATCAAAATTCCATGTAGATATTAAAGGAGAAGTGCAACTAGCATATTTTTGAAACATAATTTCAAATCATTGCATTTATCATCATGCAAGCTAGCAATTCTTGCTCCTCTTTTGAGATAGATTTATAAGTTTTACTTCTTGATATAGGCAAGTTAGCAAATTCTTTCTTTTCTTTTGAGAAGTGCAAGCTAGCAAGTTTTTCTCCCCCTTTTTTATGATGCAACTAATTGATGACAGAGATTAAACAAACTCTCGGAGTTTAAAAAAACTCCCCCTATCAATATGCCATATTGATATAAACTTTGAAATCATAGTATTTCAACATTGCATGCAACATGAGTATTGAAATAACCAATTTATCACATCATTGCATGTATCATAAAATCATGCATAATCAAAATATCCATGTAGATTATCCCATGCATGATTATATATTATCATCATATCTTCTCCCCCTTTATCATCAACAAAAAGGAGAAGTGCAACTAGCATATTTTTGAAACATAATTTCAAATCATTGCATTTATCATCATGCAAGCTAGCAAGTTTTTGAGATGTGCAAGTTTAGCATATATTTGCATCTTCTTGAAATATGCAAGATAGCGCTTTTGCTTCTCTTGAGATTACAAGCTAGCAATTCTTGCTCCTCTTTTGAGATAGATTTATAAGTTTTACTTCTTGATATAGGCAAGTTAGCAAATTCTTTCTTTTCTTTTGAGAAGTGCAAGCTAGCAACAATTTTGTTTTTCTTTATGATACGCAAGCTAGCAAGTTTTTCTCCCCCTTTGTCATTGTAAAAATAAAGGGAATAACACTAATGCTAGCAAATTTTCTCTTCCCCTTTTGTCATGAAAGGAGAAGGGAAGAATTCAAAGTTCCAAATATTTCAACCATCTCATAAATGAATGAAAAATTAAGTCATGAATCCAAAATTCCATAAATCATTTCAACAAATCTCCTTTTAAATAGAAAATGATCTTGAATTCATTCAATAGAGAATTCAAATTATAATTGCGAGAAATCAATATCATAATTTTAATAATGCTTCTCTTTAATATATAGCAAGAAGAATTATAATGAAAAATCTTAATTCATATAAAGAGAATCTCATCTTATCATGATTTGATAAATATTCTCTTAAAAGAATGAATCATACGTGTATCAAGAAGGATGTTTTATGTTGAATATATCACAAGTCATAAATACGATAAATGATTTAGTTGGATATATCATCTCATTAGTCATATGAACATAGATCCAAAATCATCATCAAAATCACTTTTCGAAAAATTCAATGAATGCAACGTAGATAGGTTCACATAAGAACTTGATTCATACATAATGTCTTAATAAAAAAAATAGTTATAATTCTAAAAGATTCATGATTCCTCTACAAAATTCTCCTCTTTAGTAAATGACAAGAAGAAGCATAGGAGCTCAAATACCAGATCTTGATTCAAAAAAAAAAATCTCAAGTATCAAATATCGAGAAATCAAGATCATGAATTGGATTATTTTCCTCTTTAGTAAATGGCAAAGAAAAACAAAAGAGATCAAATAAGAGATCTTGATTCATAAAATATTTCATATTATAAGTCTCGAGAAATTATGATTTTGATAAAACTCATTCAAATTCATCAAACCATTTTTATAGTCCAAGAGATTCACAAAAGCATAATATACATGGATTCATTGATCTTTTATCAAAAAATCAATTAGATAGAAATGGAAAATGTATTCCTTTTTTATGTGTTTCATTTGACGTTGTTTGTTTCATACAAGCATGTCTTTATTTTTTTATGCCAAATAAAAACATGCATCAACGTTTAGGATCAAAAAATAAATTTCATCATAAAAACCATCAAGACCAAAAAAGCATAACACATTAAACATAAGACTTCTTAAAACAAGAGATTTGATTTATCATTTTAATTCCAATGATAATATATTTTCCTTTTTATGTGTTTCATTTTATGTGATTGATTTCATATAAGTATGCTTTAGTTTTTCATATGAAAACTATCTATCATGTTTAAAACTGAAAAGCAATACAAAATCATCATGATACACATAATTGTTTATAACATACAAGGAATTAATCATTAGATTTAAATCTAATATTTTGTTATATTTTCATAAAACATGCAATTGTCATTTTCAAAATTAGCTAAAAAAAGAAAAGTATGATCCCCGTTTATTTATTTATTATATTTTATATACTAATTTAAAAATAACATATGAAATGCATCAAGTAATTTCAAAATAAAGCAAAGGGGTTTTGGTTACCTCGTTGTCGAAAGCCATTAAGGCGTAGTTTGCCACCTCACCTTTATTAGTTTGGTCCTCATCTTCAGATGAGCTTGATTCATCCAAAAGTGTTTTCTTCTTCTTGCATTTATACCAAGTAGTTGCATTCTTTTTAAGTTTATTTTTGTTTTTTGATTTTTACTTTAAGAATTTTTTAAGCTTTATTGTAAGAAGTTCAAGTTCATCATCACTTGAGCTTTCACTCGAGTGGTCTTCTTTTGTTCTAAGTGTAAAATCCTTCCTTTTCTTTAGAAGGTGGTTCTCATGTTTATCAAGTTTATCATGTGTCATTTCATAGGTCATCAAAGACCCAATAAGTTCTTCAATCGAAAAATAGTTCAAGTCCTTTGATTCTTGTATTGCCGTTACTTTCGAATCCTAATTTTTAGAAAGTGATCATCAACTTTATTCACAAGTTCAAGATTCGAAAAACTTTTACTAAGAGCTTTTAGAACATTGACAACATCCGTAAATCGGGTGTACATGTCTTCGATGGTCGCACTTAGTTCCATCCGAAATAATTCAAAATCGTGCATCAAAAAATTTATTCTAGACTCTTTTACTCTATTCGTGCCTTTATGAGTTACTTCTAATGTGTGCCAAATCTCATGTGCAGTTTCACATAAAGAAATACGATTAAACTCATTTTTACTCAAAGCACAAAATAGAGTGTTCATAGCTTTAGCATTTAAAGAAAAAGTTTTCTTCTCCAAATCATTCCATTCGTTCATTGAGTAGAAGACTTTTGAAATTAATAATATTCCATAAATCAAGGTTCAATGAAAGTAAAAAAACTCTTATTCGAGTTTTCCAATATGTGTAATCCGTCCCATTGAACATAAGAGGACGAACGATGAAAAAACCCTCTTGAAGCCGAAAAGAGTCATTTATCTTAGGTGTTAAACCAAACCGAGAAATAATGAGGCTCTGATACTAATTGTTAGGAAACGAGTTAGCACTAAGAGGGGGCTGAATTAGTGTAGCGGATAAAAAGTCGATTTCAAAAATCTTCGTTCAATAAAAACCAAACTCAGAAAGATAACTTCAAATTCAATGCTTTTTCATAAGCGTAGTGAAAGCAAAGTAAGGAAGGCAGTTGCAGTAAAGGTAAATTGCTCAAAAGAAATGCAAACCAATTTATAGTATCTTTCTTCATTGGGTCAAGATCAACTATCCTTACAACTTGATTCTCCTTTTGACAAGTTCAAGAGAGAACCTTTACACCCCACTACCTCCTCTCTTCAACTTCACAAACACTTAGACTTTTGAGAGGGGTTCTCACAAGATTACAATAGCGTTTTCTTTTGTTTTAGCTCTCAATTCTTGTGTATGTTAACCAGGAATGAGAGGGGTATTTATAGGCCTCAAGTAGATTCAAACTTGGAGCCTAAAAATATCTCATCCTAAGTCCTTTGATTCTTGTATTGCCGTTACTTTCGAATCCTAATTTTTAGAAAGTGATCATCAACTTTATTCACAAGTTCAAGATTCGAAAAACTTTTACTAAGAGCTTTTAGAACATTGACAACATCCGTAAATCGGGTGTACATGTCTTCGATGGTCGCACTTAGTTCCATCCGAAATAATTCAAAATCGTGCATCAAAAAATTTATTCTAGACTCTTTTACTCTATTCGTGCCTTTATGAGTTACTTCTAATGTGTGCCAAATCTCATGTGCAGTTTCACATAAAGAAATACGATTAAACTCATTTTTACTCAAAGCACAAAATAGAGTGTTCATAGCTTTAGCATTTAAAGAAAAAGTTTTCTTCTCCAAATCATTCCATTCGTTCATTGGAGTAGAAGACTTTTGAAATTAAATAATATTCCATAAATCAAGGTTCAATGAAAGTAAAAAAACTCTTATTCGAGTTTTCCAATATGTGTAATCCGTCCCATTGAACATAAGAGGACGAACGATGAAAAAACCCTCTTGAAAGCCGAAAAGAGTCATTTATCTTAGGTGTTAAACCAAACGAGAAATAATGAGGCTCTGATACTAATTGTTAGGAACGAGTTAGCACTAAGAGGGGGCTGAATTAGTGTAGCGGATAAAAACGTCGATTTCAAAAATCTTCGTTCAATAAAAACCAAACTCAGAAAGATAACTTCAAATTCAATGCTTTTTCATAAGCGTAGTGAAAGCAAAGTAAGGAAGGCAGTTTGCAGTAAAGGTAAATTGCTCAAAAAGAAATGCAAACCAATTTATAGTGGTTCGGTCGCTGTGACCTACATCCACTTCCGATTCCTACTCCGTTGAGCCACCGGCTTTCACTACGGATCTTTCTTCATTGGGTCAAGATCAACTATCCTTACAACTTGATTCTCCTTTTGACAAGTTCAAGAGAGAACCTTTACACCCCACTACCTCCTCTCTTCAACTTCACAAACACTTAGACTTTTGAGAGGGGTTCTCACAAGATTACAATAGCGTTTTCTTTTGTTTTAGCTCTCAATTCTTGTGTATGTTAACCAGGAATGAGAGGGGTATTTATAGGCCTCAAGTAGATTCAAACTTGGAGCCTAAAAATATCTCATCCTAAGTCCTTTGGATACTAGTGATATCACCTCCTGTGCTGGGCGGTACCACCACCAACAGCACTGACACTAACATTGGCACTAGGAGTACCACCGCCTAGTCTAGTGGTACCACCACCTGACACCCTGCCACTGGGTGGTACCACCGCTTGACAACCTCTCGGAGACTGTGTTTGGGTGGTACCACCGCCTAACACAGTCTCGGAGATTATGCCATGACGGTGCCACTTGTTGGGTCACTGTTTGGGTCTTTCACTTGGCCCAACACAACTCAAACTTGGGCCCAATTAGCCCCTATTGATTTTGTCTAATTATATTTTAAACTGACTCAATTAGACTCTAAACTAACTCGATCTAGATTGATTATAAGTGAATCTTATATTATTCGGCATATTATTGGTTTATCGGTGCTTTGTCCAATCCTTTGGTGCATCATCCTCTTTTACGGCCTTTTGTCCAATCGGTATGTTGACCTCCACAACTTCGATCTTCTTAGTGCAATGTCTACTCT
The DNA here is from genome assembly GCA_004837865.1 of Musa balbisiana. Lineage (NCBI taxonomy): Eukaryota > Viridiplantae > Streptophyta > Magnoliopsida > Zingiberales > Musaceae > Musa > Musa balbisiana. The sequence goes on along the minus strand of CM017191.1, from coordinate 18,279,883 downwards.
TCTTGGCCCGATGCCCAAACTCATGGCACGAAGCCGTTTGTCGATACATCGACCGATCCTCCGGCCCGACATCTAATCTTTTGACATGGTCACTCCGGCCCAATGTCTAATTCCTTCTATTTTAATCAATTGCCTCTCCTTGATGGAAGCTAGTCCTATATCACTTCTATTTTTCCTATTTTAAATCATAAATACCTTTAATTGGTTTCATCATCAAAATCTGAGATTCAATAGGAACTTCTAAACCTATAAGTCTGGTATCAAAGAGTGGAGTACTCATATAGGATATCCTTGGTGTCTCAAGTCTAAGGACCAAATACACTACTAGGACTACAGAATTACTGTCTAATAATAAGGCATCATCAACCATCTAATATTCCATGAGTAGATCAATTAGTGAACTCATTCTCCAATGAGCACCTGTACTATATTCTTAGTATCTCCACATGAGTAGCTATGAGACCAGCTACCTCCATCATATGGATGGGTACACATCACACTAATATATCTGATTATCTCGATGTCTCTCTTGAGTAACCTATGACCATGATTATTTAGGGTATATGTTTAAAGGTGAATCGGTCTCATTATCATGGTCTCATCATGATCCGATTCCTAATGCATAAATCTATGGACATCACAATATATATATGCAATAAGTAATATAAAGTGAGAGAATGCTATAATAATATAATAAGCATAAAGAGTGCATGTCATGTTACATGTACCATCACTCACTTGATTGGCTTGCAGGGCACCTATGACTAGCAGTAACAAAAGTAGTTGATTTTTGCCTATTGAAAGAAGATCATTAGTGAAAGTCGATGGCTTCGATGGAAGAGGAACTGAGAGTGGACATAGGTTGTGTTGAGAAATCTTAGGGGGTATCACATGCATAGCAGAAGAACATAAAAAATAAAATCCCTAAATTTCTCATCGATGTGTTCGTTATCATGTAAAGATTGGTGCGCAAAATCCACATAACATAAATTGTGTATATTAAAGATTGTGTTACCAAGGGAGATCATTTATCCTTGAATCCCTGTAGATCTCTAGGAGAGGGTGAAGGGGGTCAAGTGTCATCCTCTCTAGTGGTGATCCATATTGAATCTCAAATTTTGATAATGAAATCAATTGGTAAATTGTTTGATCTAATCTATATGTTGAGCAAAGTGTGTAGGATTAACTATGATAGCGGTAAGACATAAAGCAAATGTTGTGCCAGAGTCAAGATCGAGATTTCGTTGGGAGTTCGAGAGTTCTACAGAAGTTTGGACATTTGTCGGAAGTTCTACCAGAACCAACCGAGAAGTCCAAGAGCTTGCAAAAGAAGCTCGTTGAAACTCGCTAAGAAGATCGTCGTGAAGTATAGGAGCTTGTCGGAAGTCCACTGGAACATTGCCAAGAGATTGTCGAAAGTTTACCGAAAGATTGTTGGAAGCTCGCTGGAAGAACAATTGACGTACCGGAACTAGAATGCTTTGTTAAATGTCTTAATTATCATAGTTAGACCATAAATTGAGTTAATATTGGGAGATGATCCCACTAACTCAGTTAAGGGCCAATTGGACCCTTAATAGGGTTGAATTGGGCCGGATTAAATAGCACATTCAGCACTTGAAATCAGGGCCGGCGGTGGCATCACCTGAGACTCGGTCTCCTATGTATTTTTGGTGGTGGTACTGCCCCTGTCAAGCGGTGGTACCATCGACAATTAATGCTGTCAAGCGGCGGTACCACCCCTATCAAGCGATGGTATCGCTAGAGCTCGGTCTCTGAGCTCTGTCAAGTGGTTATACCACCCAGACTAAGTAGTAATACCACCTAGTGTCAGTCTATAGGCAATAGTATCACCCAATAATGGTGGTGGTACCGCTAGTACCTCGAAATCTATGGAAGTGACACTTTTTAGCTCCAATTCTAAAGCCATTGGGGCCTATAAATACCCCACCCCTATATGAAAGGGTAACAAAGTGCAATCAGAAATGTAGAGGACCATTAGTGGACGCCGATGACCTCAATAGAGGAGGAATCGGAAGTAGATGTAGGTCACAACGACCAAACCACTATAAATTCCGGTGTGTTCTTTCCTTACTACAAATTTTCTTTATTGCATTCAACTTTAATACATTGCAAATTACTCAACCTTCTCTTCTCCACTTACTCAAAGTGAAACAAATAATTTGAGTCAAAACTGGATTTTATCGAAATGAAATATTTACCATAATTGATGTAATTTTTTTGTTGTACTAATTCACCCCCCACCCCCTCTTAGTGCCACTCTTAATCCTAACAATTGGTATTAGAGCAAGGTCACTCTCATTTGGTTTGAAACCTAAGAGAGATGGCATTTGCCAACAATCAAGAGGATCATTCAATTACACGTCCTCCTATGTTCAATAGGATGAATTACACATATTGGAAGACTAGAATGAGAATTTTTCTAATTTCAATGGATTTTGGTTATGGAATATTGTGGAAAATGGCTTTCAAAAGTCTTCTCTTCTATTGAGCGATTGGAATGAGTTGGAGAAGAAGACTTCGCTTTAAATGCCAAGGCTATGAATGCCTTATTTTATGCTTTAAATAAAAACAAGTTCAATCGAGTATCTATTTGTAAAACAACTTTTGATATTTGGCACACACTCAAAATTACTTACGAAGGCATTGGTAAAGTAAAGGATTCAAAGATAAATCTTTTAATTCATACTTATGAATTGTTTTGGATGAAGCCAAGCGAGACTATTGTCGACATGTACACCTATTTTACGGATATCGTCAATAGTTTAAAAGCTCTAAGCAAATGTTTTTCGAACTTTGAACTTGTTAATATAATCTTGAGATCCCTTCCAAAGAGTTGGGACCCTAAAGTAATGGATATTCAAGAGGCCAAGGATCTAAACAACTTTCCTCTCGAAGAACTTATCAGGTCACTAATGACCTATGAGATGACTTGCAACACTTATGAAGAGCTTGAGAACAACCTTCCAAAGAACAAGAATGATATGACACTAAGAACTCAAGAAGACCACTTAAAAGAAAATTCAAGTGATGAGGACTATGATGATGACTTGGCACTCTTGACAAGAAAGTTCAAAAAATTCATAAAAAGAAATAAATTTAAAAATGACACTAAAAATAAATTTGAACCCAAGAAAGAACAAGTCATATGCTACGAATACAAGAAGTTAGGACATTTCAAAAGCGAATGTCCCTAAGCAAAGAAGAAGCAACTAAAAAAGAAGAAGGCTCTTAAAGCAACTTGGGATGATTCAAGTGCATCTAAATAAGAGGAGCCAACCAACACAGAGCAAGTTGCTCACTACGCACTAATGGCTATCGAAGATGAGGTAAGCAGTTCATTAGATGAATGTAAATTACTAAGTGCTTTTCATAATTTATTTGATAAATGTAAATTAGTTAGTAAAAAAATATAAATTGTTAAAAAAGGAGCATTCTTATCTTGTTAGTGATTTTGATAGACTAAAAATATAGCATGATGATAGTTTAGCTCCTTGCAAAATGTGATGAATTAGAAATGCTTAAAAAGGAAAACTTAAAACTCAAAGAAACTTTAGAAAAATTTGAGGTTGGTAGCAAGTCCTTGAACATGATCCTTGCCAATAAGGGTCACATTCATAGAAAAGGCGGAATCGGATTTGTGAGTAGATCTCACCAAAATCTAATCACCTTTGTTAAAGGCCCTACCTTGCATGTTTCACCTCAAAACAAATGCAACTTTTGTTACAAATTTGGACATGTTACATACAAATGTCCATTTAAGATATATAGTCTACATAAATTGATTTGGGTTCCCAAAGGAACCTCAAATGACTCAATGCAATATGATAAATTATGTAGATCGATTTTTGAGGCACCCAAGGTCAAATGAGTACCTAAAAATTACCCTTTTTTTAGAAATATTTACCATCACAAGCTAGGAGCAAGAGATGGTACCTTGATAGTGGATGCTCAAGGCACATGATCAGAGATCCATCTCAATTCTCTAAGCTCACTAGTCTAGACGAAGGGTATATCACCTTCAGAGACAATAATAAGGGTAAAATCATTGACAAAGGATCCATAGGTAACAAATCCAACTTTTTAATTAAAGATGTGTTATTTGTTAATGGCTTAAAGTATAATCTTTTGAGCATTAGTTAATTGTGTGATAAAGGATACATCATTAGATTTAAATCAAATGCTTGCATTATTAAAAAACCACACAAAAACACATCTATGATTGCCTTAAAATAAAATAATGTATACACTATCACATTGATGATCTTTGTAAGGAAATGTGTTTTCCGGTTTTGAATGATGATGCTTGGTTTTGTCAAAGGAGATTAGGTTATGCTAGCATAAAACTAATCTCTCAAATCTCATCTAAAGAACTTGTAAGAGGCATTCCTCATATTAAGTTTGTTAAAGACAATATATGTGATGCATGTCAACTAGAAAAATAAATAAAATAGTATTTCAAACCAAAGAATCAAATAAGCACCTCTAGACCATTGCAATTGATCCATATGGATTTGTTTAGACCAATTGATATATCAAGTCTAGGAGGTAGCAAATATGCCTTTGTAATTGTAGATGATTATAGTAGATACACTTGGACATACTTCTTGGCGTATAAAAGTGATTGCTTTATGTATTTTTTAAAGTTTTGTAAACTTATTCAAAATGAAAAAGGCTTTATAATTTCATCAATTTGGAATGATCATGGTGGTGAATTTCAAAACTATGATTTCTAAAATTTTTATGAATCTAATGGATACAACCATAATTTTTATACACCAAAAAATCCTCAACAAAATGGAGTAGTAGAAAGAAAAAATAGAAACTTACAAAAAATAGTAAGAACCATCTTGAATGAACATAGCCTACCTAAATATTTTTGGGCCGAAGTCGTTAATACAGTATGCTATATCATGAATAACGTTCTAGTAAGACCATTATTTTCCAAAAGTCCTTATGAATTGTGGAACAATAAAAAACCCAACGTTTTATATTTTAAAGTTTTCGATTGTAAATATTTTATCTTGAATGAAAAAGATGCCTTAGGAAAGTTTGATGCAAAATCCGATCAAGAGATTTTTCTTAGCTATTCTTCTATTTCCCTTTTTTATTTTTAACAAAAGAACTTTGGTTATAGAAGAGTCTATTCATGTTGTCTTTAATGAGGTTTCCAAATTTAAGAAAAATGAGTTTGATAATCATATTAATTTTGATGCTTTGAATTTAAATGAATATTCTCCTTCAACTAGCAACTTGGATGTATTTTCTTCCGAAACATCCTTACCCAAGGAATGGAAGTACATAGATGCTCATCCTAAGGAGCTAATCATAGGAGTGTTAGGATCAGAGCGGCACTAAGAGGGGGGGGTGAATTAGTGCAGCGGATTAAAACGTCGGTTTTAGAAACTTTTTCGCACGATAAAAACCGAACTCGGAAGTGCTTAACTTGAAAGCGTGTTCGTAAAGGTGTGCAGTAAAAGTAATAAGGAAGTAAAGCACATATGAAGGTTTGCAGTAAGGTAAATAGCAATAAGTAAATGCAAACCAGAGAACACGCCAATTTTAAAGTGGTTCGGTCAAAATGACCTACATCCACTTGCGAAGCCTTCTTCGATGAGGCTCCCAACTTCCACTAGCAAATCACTTTGAAGGGGAAGGACAAATACCCCTCTTACAACCTTTTACAAGTGGTTCACACTCTTACAAAGTTTCAATGAGAAAGAAGGAGGTGAACACTTAAGCAATTTAAAAGTAAGACTTGCTAAGGCTTTGCTAAGACTTTTTTTCACTCTATTGCTTCTCTAAAAGTTGTTCTCTCTGCTGAGAATTGAGGGGTATTTATAGGCCTCAAGAGGATTCAAATTTGGGCTCCAAAATTTGAATTCTCTTCGGTTCCCGAAGCCAGCGGTGCCACCGCCTGTCAGTGGCGGTGCCACCGCCTGTCAGTTTTGACACTGACAGTGTACTGGGCGGTGCCACCGCCTGGCTCTCGGGTGCTGGGCGATGCCACCGCCTAGACCGGCGGTGCCATCGCCTGGCTCTCGGGTGCTGGGCGGTGCCACCGCTTGGCTATTTCAGCTCACTGGTTGGGCTCCAAACTTGGCCCAAACCAGTCCGAACTCGGGCCCATTTGGCCCCTATATGGGTTATAAGATTAACACCTAATCCTAACCCTAATTAACATGCTAACTACGAATTTAAAGACATTTCCTAAGCTATTACAAAGTCCACAAGTCAAGACTTCTTCCGGCGAACTTCCGACGATCTTTCGAGAAACTCTCGGAAACCATTCTGTGGACTCCCGGCAAGCTCCTAGACTTCATGATTTGATCTTGGCGAGTTCCGATGAGCTTCTTCGGCAAGCTACGATCTTTCTCGATGAGCTCCGCGAACTTCCGACGTACATTCTGGTGAGCTTCCGAAAACCCTTCGGCAAGCTCCCTACTCATTCTCGGCTAGTTCCGGTAGCATTCCCGACGAACCTTCAGACTTCCATCGGACTCTCGAACTCCCAATGAATCCTTCGCGCTTGACTCCAGCACTTTGTTTCACTTTATGTCTTCATCGTTATCGTAGTTAATCCTGCACACACAAGCCAAAACTCTACTCCGATCTAGACAATCATTACAACGCGAATTGACATTCTGTTGCCTGGCACGTCATTGGTTTGCGCTTCGTCCGATTCTTCAGTGCATTGTCCACTTTTGCGGGTTGTTGCCCAATCGGTGGTTGACCTCCGTAACCCCGATATCCTTGGTGCAATTCCGCTCTCCTTGGCCTGATGCCCAACGTCCGAAGCGTTCTACCATCCAATATCCTAACGTGATCTCCTCCGACGCAACGTCAATTCCTCCTGCGTCAACTATCTAATCCTGATCGAGTAGACCTGCATCACTCAAAATGCAGTTAAACATCTAAACACAATCAATTTGTTTTATCATCAAAATCTGAGATTCAACAATCTCCCCCTTTTTGATGATGACAACTAATTGATGACTACCGGAGTTAACCTTAACTCCCCGGAGTTTAAACAAACTCCCCCTATCAATAAGCCATTGATAGAACACTTGGATTATCCCAAATCCAAGCAACATTCATCACATGTTATGAAAAACATTTAAACCATCATGCAAATATATAAAATATTCAATTCAATGCATGAAGTCATCAATATACTTCTCCCCCTATGTCATCAACAAAAAGGAGAAGTAGCTCTAGCTATTTTAAAAGATATTCAAGTTTTTGTAACGTGAAGCTAGATTTTCATCACAACATATAAGCATAAAAGCATAGTAAGATTCTTAAGTTCAATCATGGCAATTCGAACACTTGCTTCTTGTGCAAGATTGCACTTTGCTTTTCTTTGCATGTTCTAACTAGCAAAAGCTTTCTCCCCTTTGTTTTTGTCGAAAAGAAGGGAAGAGTACAAGCTAGCCAGCGTTTGCCTTGAGCTAGCAATCTTTCATGATATGCAAGTTTTACTACATACAAGCTAGCAAATTTAAAGATGTGCAAGTTTTAGCATATTTGCTTTTCTTGAGATAAGCAAGATAGCACTTTTGCAGTTTTTGTTTCTTAAGATAGGCAAGCTTGTGATGTTGAAGATAGTAAACTCTTTCTTCTCTTTTGAGAAGTGTCATTTTTGCTTCCTTAGCAAAATGCCAAACTAGCAAGAGATAATGTTTTACATGAGGCAAGCAAACAATTTGGCAAGAGCTACATTTGCATCTTCTCTTTAGATGTGCAAGAAAGTAAGCAAGTTTTTGCATTTTCTTGTCTTGTGTAAGTTAGCTAATTTCTCTTTGAGATGACCCTTTGTATTAATTCAAGATAGCACATTAGCAACCCTTTCTCCCCCTTTGTCATTGGCAAAAAGAAAGGAAGATTCAAGTCATGAATATCAAAATAATAATTTTATCAAGAATATTGTGAGTATCAATTCATGAATACCAAAAGATATTATTTGTGATTCCAATTTTGCAAGATCAAGATGATGATTTAGATAAAACTTATTCAAATCAAATCGTTAACTTGAAACTCATAATCAAGTCATCAAAATCAATTTCGAGATTCACAAAATATCATGAAATCATTAATCTCGATCAGATGGGAAAAGCATTTTTTAAGTAATTCTTTTTCATCTAAGCATGCCTTAGTCTTTATATGCCAAATCAAGATAAGCATGAAAGTTCAAGACATAAAGGCAAAATCTTATAAAACAACTCATCAAGCAAGATTTTAACCATCTATTCTCAAGCCATATAAAGAGTAAGTCAAGGATTCAATTATCTCATGTCATGAATTCCAATAGGCATCTCAAATTATCAACATCACATTAAAAAGATATTTCAAAAAGATATAACATGATTGAAGCATAAGTGGTTCATTTGTATTATTTCATTCATTCGGAAGTTTCTCCTCTTTGGTAAATAAATCTAGGAGAACAACATGAATTAAGGGAGATATAACATGATTGAAGCATTGAACATGATTCATATTTAAAATGTGTCTCATGTCATAAGTATGAATCAAGCATTTGTGAAATCCGAAATCATCCTCAAAGTCACATTCAATAAATCCATACATGACAAGCATAGATTTATTGAAAAGTCGATAAGATAGAGGATCGCATTTCGTTTTTATAAATTTCTATTCATGTGATTTACTTCTTATAAGCATGCCTTTACCTTTAATAAAACAAGTGTCAACATTTAAGACGGAAAGGTAAATTTCATAAAACAAATCATCAAGCATGATTCTATGATAACATCCTTTTAATATCTTGATATTCATCATCAAGTATGATTTAAAAAAGTATGTTCAAGAGAAATCATTAAGACCAAATGTATGATACACTCATTTATTTTCAAAATATTCATCATGTTTATTTTTATGAGATTCACAAGATTGGTAAAATAAATTCATTAATCTCAATAGGATAGAAAATTCATTTCCATTTCATACAATTGATTTCATGTGAGGGTATTCAAGTCTTTTGTGAAAACATGTATCATCATTTAAAATCGAAAGTGTAAGATTTATTACAATAAAGATCAATAAGGCACTTTCATTTTGATAAAAATCAATAATACGTAAATCACAAGATTCATCATCATATTTTCAAATTGCACAATTTCAAAACTATACCTTTCATTTTTCATGCATGATACAAATAAATCAATCATCATTATGAGCATATTATATATGATATTCAAGCATTCATGATACATTATTTTGGCAACATGATCATAGCTTTTCAAATGATGGTATCTAAATGTCAAAGTTCATTACATCCTATCATGCATGATAATTAACTTCTCATTTGTATTTCATGCATAATTTCATTTCATCATATTAGGAATATCAAGAAGAATTAATTGGATGATGAGATGAATATTTTCATGAACACAAGCAATTGCATAAAAATCATATCATGAAGGATTAGAATATGTGTATACCAAAAGGCATGATTTCTTTTTGAAGAACCTCCTCATAAATAATCAAAAGAAAATCTTAGGAGATTGATTAAAGAAAAATCTTGATTCATTATAAAATTTCATATATCAAATATCGAGAAATCAAGATAATGATTCATAAAAAATATCACAAGTAATATTCAAGAAAAGATTCATCATTCATTTTCAATTCATTCAATTTGTCAAATCAACATTTCTTGGGTATGCATGATATCAAAACATGGTTTCAAATCTTCAACATATAATATGTATAAATTTAAAAATCGAAGGGAGAAGGGAAAGAATTCAAAGGTACAAAGATTTCAACCATCTCATAAACAAATGAAGGATCAATTCATGAATCCAAAATTCTATGAATCATTTCGACAAATGTCCTTTTAAATAATCAAAATGATCGTCAAAGGAAATCTCATGTTATTCCAAGAAATCAAGATCATGATTTTGATAAAACTCATTTCAAATTTAAATCATCAAAATCATTTTTAAGGTTCACAAAATTCATAACATAAATAGATTCATGATTTCATTGATAATATATTTTCCCCCTTTTTTAAGTGTTTCATTTTAAGTGATTGATTTCATGTTAGCATGCTTTTTCATTTATGTTAAATAAAAACATGCATCAACGTTTAGGATCGAAAAATGAATTTCGTCATAAAACCATCAAGACCAATAAATCACAAAAATCATCATGTATAACTTTAAAATTTTATACATAAAATCGTTATATCATGGTATCACAACTTTAATATTTTCATTACAACATTAAGCAAGGTTTCATTGAACATAATTTTGAATGATTCTTATAGATACATAAAACTTTTTTAGTTTTAATTTATATGATTGATTTTATAATAGCATGCTCAAATTTTTGTTCTTATGTCAAAACCATACATCATGTTTGAAAAACAAAGATAACGTACATAAAAAAATATCAAGCCTTTCATACAAAAGCCATGCATCTTCATTGAAAAGCAATATGAAAATCATCAAAATACACATTCTTGCTTCTCAAGCACATATATAAGATTAATCTCACTAGGTTTACAATCATTAGATTTATATCTAACTTTTTATTCCATTAACATAAAACATGCAATTTTCAAGAAAAATAATTATTCAAAAAGAAAACACATCATGGAAAACATCAAGTAATTTCAAAATAAATTAAGGGAGTTGAGTTACTTACCTTGTAGTCGAAGCCCGTCAAAGCCCAATTCATCGTTTCACCTTTGGAAGTTCTTGATTCATCCTTGGTTGCCTTCCTCTTCTTTGGCCTCTTCCTCCGTTCAAGTTCATTGTTTATTTTAGATTTTTGTTTAATGAACTTATTAAGATTTAGTGTTCGAAGTTCAAGTTCATCATTGTCCTCATCACTTGAGTCATCGCTCAAGTGGTATTCATTTGTCCGGAGTTCCAAATCCTTCCTATTCTTTGGAAGGTGGTTCAAGTGCTCATCGGGTTCAAAATGTTCCAAAAGTGTAATTTCATAGGTCATTAGTGACCCGATTAATTCTTCTAACGGAAAATCATTTAAATTTTTTGTCTCTTGTATTGTAGTTATTTTAGGATCCCACCTTTTTGGAAGGGATCTTAAGATCTTACTTATAAGATCAAAATTCGAAAAAGATTTACCAAGAACTCTTAGATTATTGACAACATCCGTGAAACGGGTGTACATGTCGCCTATAGTCTCGCATGGTTGCATTCGAAAAAGCTCAAAATCATGCAATAAAATGTTAACTTTCGAGTCTTTGACTCTACTTGTTCCCTCGTGTGTGATTTCAAGTGTTCGCCAAATATCAAAAGTTGTTTCGCACATAGAAATCCGATTGAACTCATTTTTGTCCAAAGCGCAAAATAAGGCATTCATAGCCTTTGCGTTTAAAGAAAAATACTTCTTCTCCAAATCCGACCATTCGTTCATCGGTTTAGAGGGAAGTTGAAAACCATTTTCAACAATATTCCATAAATCCCAATTCATAGAAATCAAGAAAACTCTCATTCGAGTTTTCCAATAAGTGTAGTCCAATCTGTTAAACAACGGTGGACGAAAAACCGAAAAGCCCTCTTGAAAGCCATGAAGAGTCATTTCTCTCGGGTGTAAATCCAAAATAAGAAATACCGGGCTCTGATACCAATTGTTAGGATCGGAGCGACACTAAGAGGGGGGGGTGAATTAGTGCAGTTGATTAAAATGTCAATTTTGGAAACTTTTTCGTACGATAAAAACCGAACTCGGAAGTGCTTAACTTGAAAGCGTGTTCGTAAAGGTGTGCAGCAAAAGTAATAAGGAAGTAAAGCACATATGAAGGTTTGCAGTAAGGTAAATAGCAATAAGTAAATGCAAACCAGAGAACATGCCAATTTTAAAGTGGTTCGGTCAAAATGAACTACATCCACTTGCGAAGCCTTTTTCGATGAGGCTCCCAACTTCCACTAGCAAATCACTTTGAAGGGGAAGGACAAATACCCCTCTTACAACTTTTTACAAGTGGTTCACACTCTTACAAAGTTTCAATGAAAAAGAAGGAGGTGAACACTCAAGCAATTGAAAACAAGACTTGCTAAAGACTTTGCTATGGCTTTTATCTCAATCTATTGCTCCTCAAAAGTTGTTACCTCAGCTGAGAATAGAGGGGTATTTATAGGCCTCAAGAGGATTCAAATTTGGGCTCCAAAATTTGAATTCTCTTCGGTTCTCGAAGCTAGCGGTGCCACCGCCTGTCAGTTGTGACACTGACAGTGTACTGGGCGGTGCCACCGCCCAGTCCAGCGGTGCCACCGCTTGGCTCTCGGGTGCTGGGCGGTGCCACCGCCTGGCTATTTCAGCTCACTGGTTGGGCTCCAAACTTGGCCCAAACCAGTCTGAACTCGGGCCCAATTGGCCCCTTTATGGGTTATAAGATTAACACCTAATCCTAACCCTAATTAACATACTAACTACGAATTTAAAGACATTTCCTAAGCTATTACAAAGTCCACAAGTCAAGACTTCTTCGGCGAACTTCCTTCCGACGATCTTCCGAGAAACTCTTGGAAACCATTCTACGGACTCCCGGCAAGCTCCTAGACTTCATGATTTGATCTTGGCGAGTTCCGATGAGCTTCTTCGGCAAGCTACGATCTTTCTCGATGAGCTCCACGAACTTCCGACGTACATTCTGGCGAGCTTCCGAAAACCCTTCGGCAAGCTCCCTACTCATTCTCGGCTAGTTCCGGCAGCATTCCCGACGAACCTTCAGACTTTCGTCGGACTCTCGAACTCCCAACGAATCCTTCGCGCTTGACTCTGGCACTTTGTTTCGCTTTATGTCTTCATCGTTATCGTAGTTAATCTTGCACATACAAGCCAAAACTCTACTCCGATCTAGACAATCATTACAACGCGAATTGACATTCTGTTGCCTGGCACGTCATTGGTTAGCGCTTTGTCCGATTCTTCAGTGCATCGTCCACTTTTGTGGGTTGTTGCCCAATCGGCGGTTAACCTCCGCAACCCCGATATCCTTGGTGCAATTCCGCTCTCCTTGGCCTGATGCCCGACGTCCGAAGCGTTCTACCATCCAATATCCTAACGTGATCTCCTCCGGCGCAACGTCAATTCCTCCTACGTCAACTGTCTAATCCTGATCGAGTAAACCTGCATCACTCAAAATGCAGTTAAACATCTAAACACAATCAATTTGTTTCATCATCAAAATCCGAGATTCAACAAGGAGATACATCAAAAGGGGTTCAAACTCATTCTTCTCTTAAAATTTTTGTGCCAACATGGCTTTTCTTTCTTTAATTGAATCTAAATGCATTGATGAGGCCTTGAAAGATGATTTATGGGTTATCGCAATGCAATAAGTGTTGAATCAATTTGAGAGAAATGAGGTGTGGAAGCTTGTTTCGAGACCAAATGACCATTTAGTTATTGGTACTAAATGGGTCATTAGAAACAAGCAAGATGAATTTGGTATTATAGTTAGAAAAAATGCTAGATTAGTGGTCACGGGTTTCAACCAAGAAGAAGGTATCGATTATGAAGAAATATTCACTCTTGTGGCACAATTAAAAGCCATAAGGATGCTCCTTGCCTATGCTAGTAGTAATAATTTTAAGTTATTTCAAATAGATGTTAAATATGATTTTCTTAATGGCTTTATTTCTGAAGAAGTTTATGTTGAACAACCTCCTGGATATGAGAATGATAATTTTCCTAATCATGTATTTAAATTGACTAAAGCTCTCTATGGATTGAAACAAGCCCCAAGGGCTTGGTATGAGAGACTTAGCTATTTTCTTATCCAAAATAATTTCTCTAAAGGCAACGTCGATATTACATTGTTTATTAAAAATTTTGAAAATAATTTTCTTGTTGTTCAAATTTACGTTGATGATATTATTTTTGGTTCTACAAATGAATCTCTATGTGAATCATTTGCCAAGAGTATGAGCCAAGAGTTTGAAATAAGCTTAATGAGTGAACTAACCTTCTTTTTAGGCTGACAAATCAAACAACTTAGTAATGGTATTTTTCTTAGTCAAATAAAATATGCATTAGACTTGCTAAAACGGTTTAATATAGATAGTTCAAAGGCTATCAATACTCCTATGAGTACCTCCACTAAGTTAAACATTGACGAAAGTAGAGAAAGTTTTGATCAAAAAGCTTATAGGGGTATGATAGGTAGTTTACTAAACCTCACCACAACTAGACCGGACATTATGATTAACGTAGGACTTTGTGCTAGGTTTCAATCTAATCCTAAGCTATCTTATCTTAAAGCAGTTAAAAGAATTCTTAGATATCTAAAAGGAATCACTAATCTAGGATTATAGTATCCAAAATCCGAAAACGTTGAATTAATTGCTTATGCTGATGTAGATTTTACTGAATGTAGATTAGATAGAAAAAGCATATCCGGAACATGTCAATTCTTAGGCTATGCACTTGTCTCTTAGTCTTCCAAGAAACAAAACTCTATTGCACTATCTACAACCGAAACCGAATACGTAGTAGCTAGTGCATATTGTGCACAAGTCATTTGGATAAAAAATACATTAGAAGATTATAAAATTTATCTTAAGAATATTCCCATAAAATGTGATAACACAAGTGTAATATGTTTAACGAAAAATCCTATTCAACACTCTAGAACTAAACATATTAACATTAGGCATCACTTGATACGAGATCATGTTAATAATCATGATGTAATCTTAGAATTCATTAATACGAAATGATATTTTTATAAAACCTTTAAATGAAGAATAATTTGATTTCATTAGAAGAGAGTTAGGGATGTTAAATTGTCCGAATGCATGAGTTTATTGTATTTCTTTTCTGGACTATCTTTCTCTTAATGTATTTCATGAATAGAGCTTTCATGAATTTATTTCATTAGTATCAAGTTTACTCCATACCCTTGCTCCAGCACATAATGATGTTTGATACATTGACAAATGCATCTTTCACGGACTTCACTCTTTTGAATTTTTAATGAGAAATGGATTTGATTTATGAAGTCTTGTTCAACGATTTTTTATCCTTCATTTGATGCTTCTTCCTTCATGAAAGAATGTTTATGAATTTTTAGTGTGTAATGATAACTTGCAAGAATGGTGATTTGATTAAGTGTGTAACGGATTTGATTTATGTTTGATACACTTGATCATTTTCATTGTTAAAGTTGAAGCATAATTTAATGAAACTCATTTACTGTTTTGACTTTGACTTGGTTCAAATCTTTTCATGAATTTGGGTCTTCATGGATTCTTTCCTTACCCTTCTTCCTTTTCTTATTATTATGACAAAGGATGAAAGAGAATTGCATAACTAAAGAAGAACCAAAAAGAGTAAAAATGATTATCATGTAAAGTTTTACTTACCTTCATTGCTTGGATACATTATTGTGAAATTTGCTTGAGTTTTTACCACACTTGCATTGTTGAATTATTCTCCTTTTTGTTGATGACAAAGGGGGAGAAATGTAGCAAATTGATGACAAATTGGCATGTCTTAGATAAATGCATTGTATGGTAAATGCTTGAATGTCTTGCGAGTGCTTGAAATATGATTAAATATGATGGGTATCGTCAAATATATACTTGAAAAATATGTATCAAAATGATTGCTTAAAACATAGCGAAATGTGGCATGACTTATTATTCCTAGTATCATGCTTGAATTCATATCATTTTGATAAATATATTTTATTATGATAAGGTATCATGAGCTTAACTTGCTATTTACAATTGATATCTTACCATGGAATGATGAATTGTCATCTTGCTAAATTTCATATTCAAAATTCATATCATATTTGAAAATGATGATTGTTTATTATCATTGGACTTGAAAATAAATGTCATGCCTTGACATCATTTTTTTATTGACAAATACGTGGTATCGTATTTAGAATTGGTAAATCATGATAAGTATCATGATGTGTATATTGATATGTTTAAATGAAAATAACTTATCGGTTTGATGCTTGAATTCAAGAATGTTTTTTCTTAAGAATGGCATATAGATAGAGGGAGTTAAGGTTAACTCCGTCATCAATTGATTGTCATCATAAAAAAGGGGGAGATTATTAAATCTCAGATTTTGATAATGAAATCAATTGATAAATTATTTGATCTAATCTATATGTTGAGAAAATTATGCAGGATTAACTATGATAGTGGTAAGACATAAAGCAAATGTTGTGCTGGAGTCAAGATCGAGATTTTGTTGGGAGTTCAAAAATTCGTCGGAAGTCCGGACGTTCGATGAAAGTTTTACTGGAACCAACTGAGAAGTCCATGAGCTTGCTAAAGAAGCTCATCGGAACTCACCAAGAAGATCATCATGAAGTCCAAGAGCTTGCTGGAAGTCTGTCGGAACATTGCTGAGGGATCGTCGAAAGTTTGCCGAAAGATCATCAGAAGCTCGTTGGAAGAACTAGAATGCTTTGTTAAATGTCTTAATTATCATAGTTAGACTATAAATTGAGTTAGGATTGGGAGGTGATACCACTAACTTAGAGGCCAACTAGGCCCTTAACAAGGCTAAATTGGGTCGGATTGAATAGCCCATTCTGCACCTGAAATCAGGGCTAGCGGTGGCACCGCCTACTAGCCATATGTGCCCTACAAACCAATCACATTAGTAATAGCACATGTGACTTGACACACAATCTTGTTGCTTACTATATTTTGGCATTTATCACTTTATATATATATATATATATATATATATATATATATATATATATATATATATATATATATATTATATATATATATATATATATATAGTGATCTCCTTGGATCTATGCAATGAGAATCGAATCGTGATGAGATCACAATAATGAGATCGATTCGCCTTTAAACACAGATCCTAAATAATCTTAGTCATAGGTTATTCGAGAGGGACATCGAGATAACCGGACAGACTAGTGTGCTGGATACCCGTCCATATGATGGATGTAGCTGGTCTCATAACTGCTTGTGTAGGGACACTAGGGATACAGTACGAGTGCTCATTGGAGAATGAGTTCACTGATTGATCCGCTTGAATGCTGGATGGTTGATGATGCCTTATTATCAGACAACGATTCTATAGCCCGAATGGTATATCTGGTCCTTAGACTTAAGACACCAAAGATGTCCTGTATGAGTGTGCCACTATTTGATACAGGATTTATAAGTTTGGATGTCCTAGATCTAGTACAACCAGTCATCTGGAGTGGTAGTCAACCTTATGAGGGCTATTGAGTGTCGATATAGGACCATCCACTCTTGGTGTCATGAGAGAAATATCTCATGTATTTTTTCTTAGACAAATCCTTGGCTAGGGTCATTTGAATTAAGAGAGAGAGTTCTCCGGGAGAATCCAATTAGAGCGAAACTTGAGTAGAAACCATATGGGTTTGACAGCACCACACCCGGTATACGGTCTCTGGGATATTAGATAGATGAGAGACTATAGGTACATGGTAACTAAGGACAAACATGTCCAATGGATTGGATTCCCCTGTATTGTCTGGGGACTATGGCGTAGTGGCCTAGTACGTCCGCAGTCGATGAGTCGAGTGAATTATTATGAAGATAATAATTCACTAAGCCAGGAGGAGTTCTGACAAGTATGACTCACAGCTAGCTCGATATTAGGCCTAGAGAGTCATACACATATGATAGGCATTGCGATGATTAGAGGTTCGAATATGAGATATCCAATGAAGCCCCTATCTTATCGGATATCCAATAAGCCCCTAAATTATTGGATCCTATGAATGAGATCCAATAAAAGCCCATGATAGATTATTAGATAGAGATCCACTAATCTAAGAAGTTTGGGTAATTGGATGCAAATCCAATACCCAATGGGGGAGGATCCATTAGGGTTTGATAGATGACCTCTATAAATAGGAGGGATTCAGTGGTTCATAAGCTAGATTCTTTGCTTGTCTCTCCTATTCTCCTCCCCCTCTCCATCTAAGAGCAGGCCTGAAGTTTTGAGGAGCATCATTGTAGCCCCATTGTGTGGATCACTACTAGAGAGGAGGGCGCTTAACCTTCTTCACCCTCTCCTAGAGATATACAAGGATTCAGGGATATACGATCTCCCTAAGTAACACAATCTTTACTGTACGCAATTTTTTGTTTTATAGATTTTTACGCACTAATCTTCGCATGACGACGAACAAATCTATGAGAAATTGAGGGTTTTGTTTTCTGTTCTTCTGCTGCGCATGTGATGTCGCCTCCTAGATTTCCCAATAGTGGTATCAGAGCCAAGTTGTTCATGCGAAAGATTGGTTTTGAACTGCATGTATTGTGTTTTAGAGAAGCTTTTAACATCAAAATCATTGACACAAAAGAGAGAAAGGGCAGCAACTATTACTGCCCTTGCTATCATCGCAGATGGCAGCGCTGCCATCTACGTGCAGGCAGGCCGCGTGCTGCGGCAATTGCAAGGCTAGCCGCGTGCATGCATGCCCCCTACAGCGGCGCCCGCAGGTAGGGTCGTAGGCACGGCAGCCACCTATGTGCGGGCACAGGGCGGCGCCTGTGAGTGCTAGACCTGTAGGCACAAGCGATGCCTATTAACGTTGGGCCCATGCACGAGCCACCAGCAACGGCAATAACGAGCCCCAGTATGCAATGCTGGCCAACTAGTGCGACGCCGCCCACGGGCAAAGGCGCCGCCTGCGACCGTTGTCATCAATTTGTGACGATTCCAATCATATTTCAAGCATTCATAAAATATTCAAGCATTTAAGATAAGATACATTTTACACATTATTTCAAACATTCATAATGCCAATTTGTCATCAATTTTTCACATTTCTCCCCCTTTATTATCTAAAAAAAGGAGAATCATTTAACAATGCAAGTGTGTTAAAAAAAAAATTCAAGCAAGTTCCACACCAATTTATCCAAGCCAAAAAGGAAGGTAAGCAAAAACTTTGCATGATAACTATTTTTGGTTTTTAAAATGGATAAGCTAACATTTTTACTTTAGATGTGCAAAAGCTTTTTAGTTCTTCTTGAGATGTGCAAGTTTCTTTCTTCCTTTGTCATAAAAAATAAGAAGAAGAGAAAGAAGAGTAAGGGAGGAATTCATCAAGAACCAAATTCATGAAAGGATTTGGACCAAGTCAAATCCAAAATAATAAATGAATTTCATCAAATCAAGCTTCTATTTTAACAAAGAGAAAGGATTCATTTAAAGGATCAAGATGTCCATGCAAAATCAAATCCTTATTCTTGCAAGTGATCATCACATACTAAAAGTCCATAAAAATTCTTCTTTCATGAGAAGAGTAAGGAAGAATTTATGGGAAAGGAGCATCATATGAAGGATAAAAAAATCCACAAATAAAACTTCATAAATCAAATCCTTTTAGATGGAATGAGACATTAAGTTGTAAATACCAAAAGTCCATGAGTTAAATCTTCTCTTTTGTAAATATTACTAGAAAGAAAAAGTGATCTCGACTTAAAAAGAAAACTCAAGGGACGAGAAGTTCAAAAAATATATCAAGGAATTTATGCATTCAAAAGATTTATCATTCCTAATTCTTAGAGTGTAGCAAGCATTAAACCATCATCAAGAAGCACATAATAATATTGATAAGCACATGTTGTCAAAAGGTACATCATAGATGTAAGAAGTATATCAAAGAGTATAACTCATCATGGTGCTTTTTAGTTCCCTACCCCATTTTATCAGCAAAAGGAAATACATAACCTATTCAGGTAGTGGTAAATCAAAATGCCTAAACAAAGTATTTAGTTGCTGATGAATTTGTTATGTCTCAGTTTGTTGAATCTCGGATTTTGATGATGAAGTCAATTGTTATTTGTTATCTAATCCATATATTGAGATAAGTATGTAGGATTAACTACAATGAAAGTAAGACATGTAGCAAGAGTTGTGCCGGAGTCAAGACTATGATCACATTGGGAGTTCGAGAGTTCGACGGAAGTCCGGACGGTCGTCGGAGGTTCTGCGGGAATAAATTCGAGAAGTCCAAGAGCTTGCCAAAGAAGCTCATTGGAACTCGCCAAGTGGATCATCGCAAGTCCAGGAGTTTGCCGAAAGTCCGCCGGAACATTGTCGAGAGTTCGTCAGATATTCGTCGGAAGTTCACCGGAAGAAGCGATTGACGCACCGGAGCAAGCTACAGTATAAATGTCTTAAAATATCGTAGTTAGCATGATGATTAAGTTAGAAATGGGAGGTGATCCCATTAACTTCTCTACTCTAAGAAATCCTCAACAAAATGGAGTAGTGGAAAGAAAAAATAGAAATTTACAAGAAATAGCGAGAACCATGTTGAATGAATATAGCCTACCCAAATATTTTTGAGCCAAAGCCGTAAACACTGCATGCTATATTTTGAATAGAGTTTTAGTAAGACCCTTACTCACCAAAACTCCCTGAGTTGTGGAACAACAAAAAACCCAATATTTTATATTTTAAAGTTTTTGGGTGTAAGTGTTTTATCTTGAATGAAAAAGATGCCTTAGGAAAATTTGATGCTAAATCTGATGAAGGAATTTTTCTTGGCTATTCTTTGGTTTCTAAAGCTTTTTGTATCTTCAATAAAAGAACTTTAATTATAGAAGAATCCATTCATGTTATTTTCAATGAGATTTCCAAAATCAAGAAAAATGATTTTGATGATGATGTTAATTTCGATTCTTTCAATTTAAATAAAACCCCTTCTCCAACTAGCAACTTGGATGCATCCACTTCCGAAACATCCTTACCTAAGGATTGGAAGTATGTAGATACTCATCCTAAGGAGCTAATCCTAGGAGACACATCTAAGGGGGTTCAAACACATTCTTCTCTTAAAAATTTTGTGCCGCCGCCGCTTTTCTCTCCCAAATTGAACCTAAATGTATTGACGAAGCCATGAAAGATGATTCATAGATTATCATAATGCAAGATGAGTTAAATCAATTTGAGAGAAATGAGGTGTGGAAGCTTGTTCCTAGGCCAAATGACCATTTAATTATTGGTACTAAATGGGTCTTTAGAAATAAGCAAGATGAATATGGTATCGTGGTTAGAAACAAGGCTAGATTAGTAGCCAAAGGTTTCAACCAAGAAGAAAGTATCGATTACGAAGAAACCTTCGCTCCTATGGCTAGATTAGAAGCCATAAGGATGCTCCTTGCCTATGCTAGTAATAATAATTTTAAGTTATTTCAAATGGATGTTAAAAGCACTTTTCTTAATCGCTTTATTTTCGAAGAAGTTTATGTTAAACAACCTCCCAGATTTGAAAATGATAGTCTTCCTAATCATGTGTTTAAATTAACTAAAGTTCTCTATGGTTTAAAACAAGCCCCAAGAGCTTGGTATGAGAGACTTAGTTCTTTTCTTATTAAAAATAATTTCACAAAAGGCAAGGTTGATACTACATTATTTATCAAGAATTTTGAAAACAATTTTCTCATTGTTCAGATTTGTATTAATGATATTATCTTTTGTTCTATAAACGAATCTCTTTGTGAATCTTTTGCTAAATCCATGAGTCTTGAATTTGAAATGAGTTTGATGAGAGAATTAACCTTTTTCTTAGGCTTACAAATTAAGCAACTAAGAAATGACATCTTTATTAGTCAAACTAAATATGCTTTAGATTTGCTAAAAAGGTTTAATATGGAAAGCTCAAAAGCTATTAACACTCATATGAGCACCTCCACTAAGTTAGAAGTTGATGAAAGTGGAGAAAGCTTCGATCAAAAAACTTATAAGGGTATGATAGGAAGTTTACTTTACCTCGCTGCAACTAGACCAGATATTATGTTCGGTGTAGGACTTTGTGCTAGGTTTCAATTGAATCCTAAGATATATCATTTCAAAGCGGTTAAAAGAATACTTAGATATCTTAAAAGTACCACAAATCTAGGATTATGGTATCCAAAAACTGAGAAGTTTGAGTTAATTGCTTATGCTGATGCAGATTTTGCTTGGTGTAGACTAGATAGAAAAAGCACATCAGGAACATGTCAATTTTTGGGACATGCTCTTCTTTCCTAGTCATTTAAGAAAGAAAACTTGGTTGCACTATCAACAATCGAAGCTGAGTATATTGCAGCTAGTGCATACTGTGCATAAGTTGTGTGGACAAAAAATACCCTAGAAGATTATAAAGTTTATCTTAAAAATATTCCCATTAAATGTGATAACACAAGTGCTATATATTTAATAAAGAATCTCATTCAACACTCAAAAACAAAACATATTGATATTAGACATCACTTTATACGAGATCATGTCACTAATCATGATGTAGTTATAGAGTTCATTGATACTAAACATCAACTAGCTGATATTCTTACAAAGCCTTTAAGTGAAGAACAATTTGATTTCATTAGAAGAGAATTAGGAATGTTAATGTGTCCGAATGCATGAACTTATTAAAATTATTTTTTGAATGTTCTTGATTCAATGATCAAATCACTTAATTGCTATGATGATTTTATACGATTACATGCCTTAATAACATGTTGGAAATTATGTGTTTTAGATATAACAATTTCCATGATAATAAGCATATTTTATCTTCATGATTGTGTTGAAAATCTATAGCAAAACCTTGTTCGAATGCATGAAAGTGTTAAATCTATAGCAAAACCTTATCCTAATGATACATTATTCTCTTCCGGACTTAATGCAGCTTTCATAAGTATATGTCATATAGAGATTAATTCATATCATTGATTTTTGACAAATAGAATCAAATGCATCTCTTATAGACTTATCGTATGAAAAATATTTTTTTTCGAGAAATGGATTTGATGAAATAATTCTTTCTTATAAATTCCTTCTTGAAAAAGGAAGATTTTTTTTTTTGCAAGGATTTGATTCACATACTTATCTTGATCCTTGTAAAAATGAAACGTGATTTAAATCTTTTATTGATTTTAACTTCATTCGAGTAATCTCACAAATGACTTTCCTCCTTCATGCAAACAGATAATTCCAAATAAAAAGGAAGAAGTAATCTCCATGTCATGTTTTTCTTTAGATGCTTGTATAATTGATATCCTATCACTTATTGTTGAAAAATGATATAAACCTAGTTATGGCATGAATCATTACTGTACTTATGTTTAAAATTTGCTTATATCGTTCTCCTTTTTGTTGATGATAAAGGGGGAGAAATATATGGATTGATGCTATGAGTGCCATATTAGAATTTGAATTATGTTAAGATATCAAAAGAAGCTTGCATTGAAATATATGGTAAATTGATGATAGAAATGCTATGATTGCCATATTTGCATTATGCAATATATGCATCATGTTAAGATATCAAGAACTTGCATCGCAATTTTACATGTCGATATCTTGCCACGCTATGATTGCTAAACACTTGAAATGCTTGCGTTATGTTAAGATATCAAAAGCTTACATCGTAATTTTACATGTTGATATCTTACCATATGATGAATTACTACCATTACTATCATTCACACTTGAAATGTAAGACTTGAAAATGGATGTCAACCCTTGACATTATTTTCAGAGAGATACATCATGATAGGAATCATGATGGGAGTATTGATAAGGTTAAACGATCTTAACTTATCAATATGTCTCTTGAATTCAAAGGCTTTGAATTCAAAAATGACTTATCTCGAGTATCACATATAGATAGGAGGAGTTAAGGTTAACTCCGTTATCAATTGATTGTCATCATCAAAAAGG
This sequence comes from Musa balbisiana, assembly GCA_004837865.1. Taxonomy (NCBI): domain Eukaryota; kingdom Viridiplantae; phylum Streptophyta; class Magnoliopsida; order Zingiberales; family Musaceae; genus Musa; species Musa balbisiana. The sequence goes on along the minus strand of CM017191.1, from coordinate 18,256,174 downwards.
GGGAGATTGTTGAATCTCAGATTTTGATGATGAAGTCAATTGTCATTTGTTATCTAATCTATATGTTGAGATAAGTGTGCAGGATTAACTACGATGAAAGTAAGACATGCATCAGGAGTTGCATCGGAGTCAAGACTATGATCACATTCGGAGTTCGAGAGTTCAACGGAAGTCCGGATGGTCATCGGAGGTTCTGCGGGAACAAATCCGAGAAGTCCAGGAGCTTGCCAAAGAAGCTCATCGGAACTCACCAAGTGGATCATCGCAAGTCCAGGAGTTTATCAAAAGTCCATTGGAGCATCGCTGAGGGTTCATCAGATGTTCGTCGGAAGTTCGCCGGAAGAAGTGATTGATGCACCAGAGCAAGCTGCAGTATAAATGTCTTATAATATTGTAGTTAGCATGACGATTAAGTTAGAAATGGGAGGTGATCCTAATAACTTAATCTTGGGGCAATTGGGCCCTTAATAGACCCAAATTGGGTCGAATGGATCAACCTATTCAGACCTAGATTTCCTAGAAGGCGATGGCACCGCCTGGGTCGGCAGTGGAACCGCCTATGTCAGGCGGTGGCACCGCCTGGGCTCGGTCTCCGAGTGAGGCTGGGCGGTGGTACCGCCCCTGTTAGTTGGTGGTACCGTCCGAGCTCGGTCTCTGAGCTCTGTTAGGCGGTAGTACCGCCCAATTATGGCGGTAGTATCGCCAGGACCCAGGAATTCTGGGAGATGACACTTTTGAGCTCCAAATTCAAACCAGTTTGGGGCCTATATAAACCCCACCCTTTCATGCATGAAAGGGCACCGAAACTTAGCATTTATTCTGAGATTTTGAGAGCTTAAAAGTATTGTAAAAGGCTAGAAGTTCTTCTCCCTCTTTTCTTCTAAGTTTTGATCATTTAAGAGAGGAGTGAAAAATCTATAAGGGTTGTCTCCTAAGCCCGTCAAAAGGAGTAAAGCTATAAAAGGGTGATTGGCCTTTGCCTATTGAAGGAAGGCCTGTAGTAGATGTCGGTGACCTCATCGGAGGAGGAAGCCAAAAGTGGATGTAGGTCAAGATTGATCGAACCACTCTAAATCTCGGTTTGCATTTACATTTTGTTCTCTATCTTAACTGCAACTACCTCCATAGCTTTACTTTAACTGCACTTCACTTGAACTTAAGTTAAAGTAATTTTTGAATTGGCTTTCATACCGAAATCATTTTTATCGTACGAACGTCATTTAAAATCATTGAAAGCTTTCCGCTGCACTAATTCACCCCCCCCCCCCCTCTTAGTACTCTTGATCCTAACACGGTTAAGATATGATCTTGACATAGTTCAATTCAATCCAGTCGAGTCACTATTGAATCAGTTGATGAGGAGTGTGCTTGCTCTATCGAAGGTGCTGCCTCAAGGGGACTAGTAGGAGGAGAATAACTTTCCCTGTATACAAATATTCATAACTTTATGGAACGATGGACAAATTTGGGTTACCAAAAATAGTGTCTAATGCCTTAGAATATGTAACCCCAACTGATTCAATGTTTCATTGTCCTCTAAAGTAGCAATCTCTTCTTTTTTTAGGAATTTAAGGGTATGTTGAGGAGAATCAAAGAGTATGAAATTATGGGTTTTATCTACTTTCCTTTTTCCTTTGTCCCTTGAGGATCTTCTGGATGCCATGAGACTACACAAATTATCAATAAGAGAACTATATATAAGAAGCAAGATCTATCAATGAATTGAGAGAAAAGTTTTGATGATTACCCTTGTAGTGATTTCTTAAAAAGTTAATCTTTAGATTTGTAGAAGAGAAAGGTTTTCTTGGGTTTCTAGAGGAATAGCAAGGAGAATGAGTAGTGAAGAAGGATCTAGAGGTGTGGGGAAGAGGTGTAGAAAGGCTTGGGGGTGGTTCTACCACCGACCCTAAAAGGGTTTAAATAGGGTAGAGTTTCGGGCGGTGCTACTGCCAGTTAGGAGTTGCCACCGCCTACAACTAGTGCTTATTGGCGGTGCTACCGCCAGTCCAGCGGTGCCACCGCCAATGCACTATTTTTCCTCAAGTTGTTTTCTTTGTCTAGCATCATTGCTTCTGTTTTGAGATACAGCAAGCAAGTACTCTTGCGTCCTTTTTATTTGAGACAAGCAAGATCATAGTCATAGTATGGTGCAAATGCTTATTTGCGTAAATATCATATCAACTCATTTCGAAGTTTTGACTTTCGTAAGAATACTTATAGAAATGATTAGTTCAAACATACCAATGATTAATGAATCAAATTTCTTATGAATTACAAAGAGAGGGAATAAAAGTAAACGATCTCGAAAAAGATGACTCAATTTTCAAAGATTGAAAATTTTGGAAAAATATAAGAGAGGATCTCATGCATAAGAATTTTTTAAGTTTCAAATATTGAGAAATCAAAATCAAACGTTTATCGCATAATTCCAAAACATAAGTTTTCAAATAATCATTGCATTGTCAAGTCATCAAGCATGATTTTATTGAATATAAAGCATCTTCAATCATTTTGCAACCAATAGTTCTACTTCTAATGATCTTTCCTTTATTATTTTGGCTAGAGAGCTTTATGGGATATTTAGGAACTCCAATCATAAGCCTTGAGCATCCACGATCAATGTATTATTTTTGCTCCTAGCTTGTGATGGTAAATATTTCTACAAAGAATGATGATTTTTAGGTAACCATTTAACCTTATGTGCCTCAAAAATCGATCTACTCAACTTATTGTTTTGCATAGAGTTCTTTACAGTTCCTTTAGAAACCCAAATCAATTTGTGTAGACTATGTTGAATCTCGGATTTTGATGATGAATTCAATTGTCATGTTTTATCTAATCCATATGTTGAGATAAGTATGCAGGATTAACTACGACAGCTTGAAGACATAAAACAAGTCTACCGGAGTCAAGTTCGATGGGTGTTCGAGAGTCCGTTGAGAGTCTGAAGATTCGTCGGAGATGCTGCCGGAACCAATCGAGAAGAAATCGGGGACTTATCGGAGTTTTCGGAAGTCCGCCGAAGAGATCATCGGAGGTTCGCAGAGATCACCGAGAAGGCTTGGCTACTCGTTGACTTCGCCACAAGATCGGGAGCCAGCTGGGAGTCCGTCGGAAGAAATCCAAGGGCGTATCGGAAGTCCGTCGGAAGATCGCCGGAAAGCTCGCCGGAACAAGACTTGAAGTTCGCCGGTTAAAAACTTGCTTAGGAGTATGTCTTTAGTTACGTAGTTTGAATGTAATTAAGGTTAGGATTAAGAAATAATCCTATATCTTGATTGGGGCCAACTGGGCCCAAAATGAAACCTGGTTTGGGCCGGACTTAAAGCCCAACCAGTGACTAGTAAGGTCGGGCGGTGGAACCACCGGTCTGGGCTGTGGCACCGCCTAGCACCCGAGAGCTAGGCGGTGGCACCGCTGGACTGGGCGGTAGCACCGCCCAGTACACTGTTAGTGTCAGAACTGATAGGTGGTGGCACCGCCACTGACAGGCGGTGGCACCGCTAGCTTCGGGAACCGAAGAGAATTCAAATTTTGGAGCCCAAATTTGAATCGTCTTGAGGCCTATAAATACCCCTCAATTCTCAGCAGAGATTACAACCTTTGAGGTGTAAGAAATTGAGATAAAGCCTTAGGAAAGTCTTTAGCAAGTCTTGCTTTCAATTGCTTGAGTGTTCACCTCCTTCTTTCTCTTTGAAAACTTGTAAGAGTGTGAACCACTTGTAAAAGGTTGTAAGAGGGGTATTTGTCCTTCCCCTTCAAAGAGATTTGCTAGTGGAAGTTGGGAGCCTCATCGAAGAAGGCTTCGCAAGTGGATGTAGGTCATTTTGACCGAACCACTTTAAATTGGTGTGTTCCTTGAATGTGTGAGTTCTTACTTTTCTGCAATCATTATCTACATACCAAGTTCTTACTTTTTAGCAATCATTATCTACATAGCAGCAAGTTTTTGTTTTTCACTTTACTCAAGTTACTATCGAAACGAAATCTCCTTGCATTTTACGAAATCGTTTTCAAACTTACAAGTTTAATCCGCTGCACTAATTCACCCCCCCCTCTTAGTGTCGCTCTGATCCTAACAGACTATATCTCTTAAATGGACATTTATAAGCTATACATCCAAGTTTACAACAAAAGTTACATTTGGTGGGGGGTGATATATGCAAGGTAGGACCTTTAACAAAAGTGGTTGGATTTTGGTGAGAGCTACTCACAAATCTGATTCTGCATCTTCTATGAACGTGACCCTTATTAGCAAGAATCATGTTCAAGGACTTGCTACCAACCTTAAACTTTTCTAGAGTTTCTTTGAGTAGCAAGTTTTCCTTTTCAAGTACCTCTAAGTGTTCACACTTAGTGCATGGAGGTAATAAAGGATTATCATGCTTAAGTTTTTCAAATTTATTACTTAAAAGGTCATGCTCCTTTTCAAACAATTAAACTTTTTGCTCATTATTCTACGTTCATCGAACAAATCATGAAAAGCACTTAAAAGCTCATTGAAAGATAAATTTGCATCTAATGAACTACTTACCTTATCTCCGATAGCCATTAGTGCGTAGTTGGCGATCTCCTTGTTGCTTTGTTCTTCGCCTTCAGAATCACTCGAATCATCCCACGTTGCTTTGAGCATCTTCTTCTTATTTGGTTTCTTCTTCTTCACTTGGGGACATTCGCTTTTGAAATGTCCCAGTTTCTTGCATTCGTAGTATATAACTTGTTCTTTCTTGGGTTCAATTTTATTTTTAGTATCATTTTTAGATTTAATTTTTTTATGACTTTTTTGAACTTTCTTGTCTTGTCAAGTGTGACAAGTCATTATCATAGTCCTCATCACTTCAATTTTCTTTCAAGTGATCTTCATGAGTTATTAGTGTCATATCCTTCCTGTTCTTTGGAAGGTTGTTCTCAAGCTCTTCATGAGCATTGCAAATCATTTCATAGGTCATCAAAGACCCAATAAGTTCTTCAAGCGGAAAGTTGTTCAAGTCCTTGGCCTCTTGAATTGTCATTGCTTTAGGATCCTAACTCTTTGGGAGAGATCTTAATATTTTGTTAATAAGCTCAAAATTAGAAAAACTTTTACCAAGTCCTTTTAGACCATTGACGACATCCGAAAATCGGGTGTACATGTCTCCAATGGTCTCACTTGGTTTCATCCGAAACAATTCATAAGTATGGACTAAAAGATTAATTTTAAACTCCTTTGCTCTACTAGTACCCTCATGAGTAATTTCGAGTGTATGCCAAATATCGAAAGTTATTTCACGAATAGACACTCGATTGAACTCATTTTTATATAAAGTGCAAAACAAGGTTTTCATCGCCTTGGTATTTAAAGCGAAAGTCTTCTTCTCTAACTCATTCCAATCGTTCATTGGAAGAGAAGACTTTTGAAAGTCGTTTTCCATAATATTCCATAACTTAAAATCCATAGAAATTAGAAAAATCCTCGTTCTAGTTTTCCAATAGGTGTAATCTGTCCCATTGAGCATGGGTGGACATATGATTGAGTGACCCTCTTGGTTACCAATAAATGTCATCTCTTTTGGGTTTTAAACCAAAATGAGAGTGACCTCACTCTGATATCAATTGTTAGGATTAAGAATGACACTAAGAGGGGGGTGAATCAGTGCAGCGAATAAAAATGATAAATTTTAATGATTTCAAAAAATTTCGTATGATGAAACTAGTTCTATAAAAAACCATTTTAAGAATATGTTTGACTTGAATAAACTTGTAAGTGAGTAGAGAAGAGGGGATTGGACAGTTTGCAATGAAGTAATACAGCAAAAGTAAAGTACGCACCAAGAGCACACTAATTTTATAGTGGTTCGGTCATCTGACCTATATCCACTTCTAATTCCTCCTCCATCGAGGTCACCAACATCCACTAATGGTCTTCTTTCAATAGGCGAAGACCATCCACCTCTTTACCGTGCTTTATCCTTTTCATAGATTTTGAAGATAATCCTTACAAGCCTCACATCGCTTCTTGGATTATTACAAAACTAAAGAGAGGGAGGAGAAGGACTCTTTACACTTTTACAACACTTTTATACCCCAACACTTCAATATTTTTTTATGCTATTTTTTTACACTATGATTGCACTTTGTTACCCTTTCATGTAGAAAAGGGTGGGGTATTTAAAGGCTACAATGGCTACAAAATTGGAGCCAAAAAGTGTCTCATCTCAGGTTTTCGAGGTATTGGCAGTACCACCTCCAGTATTGGGTGGTACCACCACCTAACACTCTGACACTAGACGGTACCATCACCCAATCTAGCGTTACCACCACCTGACAAAGTCTCCGATACTAAACTATGGCAGTACCATCGCTTGATAGGGTGGTACGACCACTTGATAGTAATAACTATCGACGGTACCATCGCTTAGTCTGGGTGGTACCACTACTCAATCTGGGTAGTACCACCACCCAAACCACTTAGGAGACTACTTCTTAGGCAATTCTACTACCCCGATCTAGCGATGTCATCGCTAGACAGGGTCCAGCAACATGGTTGGGCCTTGAATCTGGCCCAAACCAGTCCAATTACGGGCCCAATTAGCCCTTAACAGGATTAATGGGATTACCTCCCAAAACTAACCCTAATTATATGTTAACTATGATTTTTAAGGCATACACTAAACAAAACAAGCCCGGTAAGTCTAGGTTTCTTCTAGTGAGCTTCTAAAGATCTTTTGACGGATTCCAACGATCTCTCGGCAATCTTCTAATGGACTTCTGATAAGCTCTTAAACATCATGACGATCTTCTTGGCGAGTTCTAGCAAGCTTCTTCTTGGTCAATTTCGGTAGCATTTCCGACAAACCTTCGGACTTCCGACAAACTCTCGAACTCCCAACGAAATCTCGATCTTGACTCCGGCACTTCATTTTTCTTTATACCTTGATCACTATCGTAGTTAATCCTGTACACTTTTCTCAATATATAGATTTGATCAAATAATTTACCAATTAATTTCGTCATCAAAATCCGAGATTCAACATATACCACAAGTTGAGAGGCAAGATGTTATAGCTTGATGTTCACCTTCGCCATCAGAGTAAACTATTTTAATTGTAGATTGAAAGAAGTTTTTAACTAACTTTCTAAAGTCAATAATGATTGTTGAAACATCAAATTTATAGTGGAGAGAATATAACCTTGTATACTTGGTGAAATAATCAATGAAAATAATATAAATTATGAACTTATCAAAAGAAGTGGTTGAGGCAAGGCCCCAAACATCGATATAAATAATTTCAAATGGTTTGGAGCAAGATATAAAAGATGTTCTAAAATGTAGTCTATGACTTTTATTGCTAAGACAAGTATCACGATGAGTTATAATGCTACTTGTTTTAAAAGTAGGAAGAGAATAATGAGAAAGTAATTTCTGTTGGATAAAGGACGAGGGTTACTAAGATGACGATGTCACATATCAATTGGAGCTGCAATTGAAGAATGAACAGTGGGCTGGGTTATTTGTGGAGCTGACGACCACTCATAAATATTATCTTTATTCTAGCCTTGGACTAAGGATGCCCCAGTACTCAAATCCTTAACAAGAAAAGAATTAGAAAAAAATTCAAATGAGATATTTTTTTGTTTCCAGAATTAGAAAACATAAATGAAATTTCTTTTAATGTGAGGTGCATACAGAACATCATCAAGTGTAAAAGTTATGGTATGTGAATTAGGCATTATAGGACTAGTATGAGTAATAGTAATTCCTTTACAATCACCGATGATGATGTCTTTATTTCAATCATAATTGTGATGGATTGACAAGTTCTGTAGATCAGAGATGATATGATAAAAAAGCGCTAGAGTCCACAATCCAATTATATTGACTGATAATTAGAGTAGTCATGAGATTCGCTTGAAATCAATTTAATGGAGCAGGAAATCTGGGTCGAGATCGATAGATTTTTGTAGAGTGTCTGACTTTATCACACTACTGACAAATGATTCCTTATTGGTTTGTATAATCATAACACTAGGGCTGATGGTTGTTGAAGTTGCCACCTTGATAGTTGTTGAAGTTGTAATTGAAATGTTGATGATGTGGATGAGGATGGGTTATGATAAAATAGAGCATGATCACAAAGCTTGATTACAAATTTATCAAATTTATTGACATAATCTCTATTTGTATAGTTTAGAGGAGAAGATTTTTCTTAACAGATTAACGCTCATGTAGTTAGGAAAAACTTATCTTTTATCATATTTTACCACTATTTATTAACGCTCATGTAGACGGAGAGGAGAGCAATAGTGATGAGGAAATGAGTTTTTTCCCGAGTTTAGGGGGGCGAAGCAGTGGACAGAATCAATCAGTCAGCGAAGGTGCGGTAAAGTTGCTTTTTTTGTTGGGTTTGAGTGGAACTTGGATTTTGAGCGATTCTGATCGTAGAAGGAACTCCTTTGAAAGTACCATAAATGAATACGTGATGTTCGGTAACTTAAGTTCCAATTTTTACGACTGTAAAGATCATTCTTCCCCTTGTATAACAATTGTCAGATCTTTGAACCTATTAAGATTAATCAATTCTGTTGTTGCTGCATGTATATATGTATACTGACGAACATTGTGCTACACTTGTGTCATATCCTGTGCAAAAAAGTAGGTTTTTTATATATCATGTCTCTCATCCCAAATGCATTTTTGCTCCAACATATCAAAATTGAGAATTGGGCACTTGATTTTTTTGTGCTACATGCGCCATTATTGCCTAAATTGCAATCAGTTGTTTATTTTGATGAATAATTACCTTTGTTTAACATAGGCAATATTTTTTGAGTAAATATCTGATGCTGACGGATATCTTGAGAGGACATTCCTAAGTCCAGGCTCTGTAAAAGCTGCAGAACTTATCATGGAGTGGATGCAGGATGCTGGGTTGATATCGTATGTTTATCATCTTTCTGCTACATTTTGTGCTTTTTATCTGAATTTTGACTTTATTGGTGTTGACAGACAGGTGGGTGGATCAGACGGGAAACGTACATGGCCGAAGCGAGACAATTAATGCAACTGCTGAGATTTTTTGAACTGGATCTCACTTGGTAATTGTTAGTGCGAGAATTTTCTCCATCAGTGCATTTGTAAGTCCTTATGATTAGTGTTTTTGTGGTTTAAACAGGTCACTGTTGTTGATGCTGGAAAGTTTGATGGATCATTGGGCATCATATGTGCTATATCTGCTTTGAAGGTCTTGAAGACCATAGGAAAGTTGCACAAACTTAGTAGGCCAGTGGAGGTCAGTGAAGTTTCCTTTTGTTTTGGTTGATCACTGTTATGTAATGGCGAAACCTAGAGGATGCGTTTCAAATTCGTTTAACCAACATCAAACATAAACTGCAGATAATGCAGTGATATTAGGCATGTTTGGTGCAATGTGCTAAAGCTACTCGTGCTCCGTATTTGTGTTGCAAAGACCTTCTAGACTTTATATCATTCTTATTTAACGTCCAATTTTTTATTTAATCATTTCACAATTTTCTGACTTTGTAAAAAAACAAAAACACCAACTCTTTGATCAATAGAAATTGTCCTCGGACCGCTCTACCTAGTTGATTTATTTTGATGGTATGTATCAATGAACATTAAGTTGTCTGTAGGGCTTCGTCGGTTTGCATGAGGCCTTTAGACCTTCATTACGCTTAAAGGGTTTATGTTTGACTGTTTGAGAGAACCTGTAGCATGGTGGAAATTTGAGACAATTAGCAGCTCCAATTTTACCAATTACCATCGTACACTTTAGAACAGACAAGAGAACTTCTTCGAGGACTTCAAATTTCTGTGTGTTGCTGTTCAAATCTTGGAGCTTAACCTCTCCTTTAACTTCATAAGAGAAGCCTCAGGAGTAGCTTGTGGCATGTTTCCTAACATTATGAGTGTTGCTTCTTCAATGCATTTGATCTTTGTCTTATCATATTATTGTTTTGTTTCTTGTAATGAATTTTCAGGAAACACAACACTCACAGTAAATTTGCTGCTGATATCTGCCTTGATGGGTCCAAACCTACAAGAGAACTATTTTCATCATTTTAACGTTGGTGATAAATTCCAGGTGATCGCATTTAGTGATGAGGAGAGTGTTGGGTTCCGGTCAACTACCTGCATCAGCATTGAGAGCATCAGATGAGAAGCAATTCTCTGTACTTCACATCACCCTTTATCTGCATCTAATATCTTATATTACTGTTTATCTAATGTATGCAACCGGTCCAGTGGTGTGTCACAGTACAAGATGTTCTGAAAGAAAATTCTTTTGAGGGTGAGCCTTCTTCAGGTCAAGTATGACCCAGAGTCAGCGTGGGGTTAGATTGAGGTATGATCCTGCTGCACGAGGTTTTTCCATTGAGTCATATTATGTTTTTTGTTTTTTTTTTTTTTTTTGTAATAATTGTGGTATGCTTGTTTGTCTCTGATACTATATAAACAATATACATCGTATGTTAACTTCAATGCCATATGTGCAAATTGAGCAAGGTCCTGTACTCTAATGTCTTGGTTATCCCCTTGGCGTCGTCTAAGGAATCGCTGGACAAACACGATTGAAGGTCTGTACACAGTCTCTCTTATCAGTAAATTATGGCACACCTACTACATACAATCTTCAAAAAAACTAATTAGCTTCTGATTGAGTAGGGGAGTGCACCAACTTTTTAAAGAAGTAAGTGCAAATATTATTAGTACTAAGTTATTTTTTAATTTACAGTAACATTATGTGGAGCAGCTGTTTGCCAAACAGTGGGTACTTAGTAACGACCGTGCAAGCTTTATGAGAACCTAAACTGATTTAGCAAAACCTGAGTTTGTAATTTAATGTCCATCTTTTATTCCTATGCAACTTATCTATCATCATCCTCATGAATGGAGTTTCATATTATTTCTTGATCATGTGGAAGAGTCAGCAACGCAAGGACTAAAAAGTGTACCCTAAAAATTCATATTGTTCCACATTTGAGCAATCATATCAATATCCAGAATCTCACTTGTCAGTGGACAAACCAGCAATCATATATATAACAGCAAATCCTATGTTAGTTCCCTCACATGTCAAAGCTATGTTTTCACAGTCGTTAGCAGAAAATTTATGTTATCCTTCGACAGAGTAATAACTGTTAGTCAGAACTTTTTCTTAAAGGTTAAAAATGTATATTATCCCATTTAGTGAAAAATATACCGGAGAAGCAAAAAGATCAACCATATAGAGCAGGGTTGACACCTTTACACCAAGAAGGCCCACAAAGGAGCAAAAGATTCAAATGGTTATGTTGCCTAAGATTTCAGATGGCATCGCTGTTCTCTTTGGTTAGAATATGGAACTAGCCCAGTTTCAGACTATAGTTGATAGTGTCAAAAGTAGTCTTATTTATGCTTTCAAGCATGACTTTGCTAAGTTAGACCATCTTGTGTGGTTAGATTATCCTTTATAGTGTATTATTCACTAAATTCCAGTAATTATTGTAACAAAATTCATGAAAAAGTAGCTATTCTTCCGATAGTCTTTAGGACTGAATGCAATTTTTTACTGGTTTGATGTTGCCAGCTGTGCTTAAAGCCCATCTTTCTGCTCTAGGAACAGGACCATATAGTAATCAGAACTTATTATGAGATCTCCGAGGGACACTTTATATTCCAGCATCAAATATACTTATGCCTTTTACATTTTGTAAATATTATACTCAGAAAGACAGAGTCTGTGATAGTAAATCTTCATTCAGCTTCTGCAAAGAAGCTGCTGAGTAATATTTGCTGCAACAACTTTTCAGGTAAAAGTAAGTCCCGATGATCGCTGCTGCTGAACTGATCGTAAATCTGGAAGAGTCTGTGCAAACATCCTGATAGAGTTTTGACCTCCAATGAGCAGTGTGGATGCTACAAAAAGGAATCTTTTTCAGGGCTGGTCTGCACGGTGGGCGAAATATCAAGCTGGCCAGGTGCAACCAATGACATTCCTGGCCAGGAATGTTTGGATCACAAACTTTAATCATGGTTGAACCTCTTTTTTCATGGATAATCATTGTTTGAAATAACATTCTACTCATGCAGGTAAACTTTACTGTTGATATACGAGCAATGCATGTCGAGGGAAGGGAAGCCATAGAATCAGAATTTTCGTGCCAGGTTAATCAAATATGTGATGTTCGGATGGTCAATTGTACCATCGAGCGTAAGGTGTACAACTTGATCTTGTTTCATTTTCTTCATGCTCGACATTCTATATATTGACACAATTATCATATCAGCATACTGCAGATGCAGCACACTGCAACTCGGAGTTTAGTCTGCAGCTCAAACAAGCAGCTCATTCAGCTGTAACGAAAATGCCAACCAAAATCCAAGGTGAAGTGCCTGTGTTGATGAGTGGGGCTGGACATGATGCCATGGCAATATCTCATCTTTATTATCTCATGCTCTTCGGATCAATCGATCTTGATCCCCATTTTACTGATTCATGGCAGCATAAAACCAGGTTGGTATGCTCTTTATTCGCTGTCGAGGAGGGATAAGCCATTCTCCTGATGAACATGTGTTGGATGATGATGTTGGGCTGCTGGTCTTGCCCTCCTCCATTTCCTTGACCAACATGTAACGCGTAACTGGATGAGCTCATGAAGGTTTCTGTTCTTGCTCATGCTGTCCTGTATCAATGTATGTAACTGTTCCATCGGCTAATAAAGGTTTAGGCAATCCAACCATTAAGAGAACTTCACTCGATTTTTCCCTTTTTTTTTTATGTCGAGTCTTTCTCTCTTGGTAAACAAAGGATCTGACTTGAGCATCGTAGGAGACCTTTTCCAGACTACCTTAAGCAGCACCATCCATATTTTTTTTGATTTGTTCATAACCTAAACTAACTATAAACCGACAAACTACATTCTGAAGTCCAATGATCGTTGATTTATAGAGATCTGACGACATCACGGTAATGTCTTTGTCATACATTTTTCTTTGTTCATCAGAAATAAATGTCTTTCAAAACTTATGAATGGTAGAAAATATTTGGGATGATCGGTGCTCGAAATGTCAAACAACTCGGGAGTAGAATCATTTACAGCATGGATACAACTGGAGATAAATGAATTTGGTGGCAAACTAATTAGCAGCATAGTTGGATTGTTCTGAAACGATATTAAGGAGACAATAGAATTGAGGAAATCATCGCTGAAATGAGTTTAAGGAACGTTTGGCAAGCCCAGAAATAGGATTACAATGATGACTATGAATAATGTTAAGCCTTCAGGAGGTGCATCTTTTGCATTCTAGCCATGGAAAATGCATGCTGAAACTATATGAAGCAGTACGTCGAAACAATCTTATTGATGCTATAATCTCTCCCGAGCATAAATCTTTGGCACCATATCGCAAATTCATGTACCAAACACAGTTACTACGATACTCTGTTTCAGGACCTCCAACAGGACACCAAAAGCAGAACCAACTGAAACGAAAGCAACAGATGCATGAGGATAACTAAGAACAGTGGCAAATCCAACTGTGCTCCCATCACAACCTCAAGCAGCAATCAAGGTGTTGGCGATGTCGATGACGAATCGATACCGGACATCACCCTTGGCAAGCCTCTCCATGGCCTTGTTCACGTAATCAATTCTGACGAGTTCAATGTCTGCAGCCACGTTGTGCTTTGCAGCGAAGTCTATCATCTCTTGTGTGTCCTTCATCCCTCCGATGCAGCTCCCAGCCAGAATCCGCCCACCTGTTGCCACAGCCAGGCGATGGTGATAGGTGATATGCGTACAAGAGAGTGCGGTGTAATGGCGTCTTCTTACCCATGATCAAGGGGAAAACATGCAGCTGCAGTGGCTTGTCAGGTGCACCCACCATTATCATCTTCCCATGGGGTTTCAGAAGATAGATCAATGGTGCGATGTCATGGACTGCCGAAACAGTGTTTATGATGCCATCCATGGTTCCCATTGCAGCCTTGCAATCATATCGAGGAGGAGAAAACAAGTCAATCGGACTGCAAGTACAGCAAAGAGATCCGACTTGTCTTCGAGCTACGGACGTACCTTCAACTGCTCGGAGTCTCTGCTAACCAGGAATGCATCTGCCCCCAGACTCTCCGTCGCTTCCTTCTGCTTGCTCGGGGATGTGCTGATCACCGTCACCTTCATCCCAAAGGCCTTGCCGAACTTGACGGCCACATGGCCGAGCCCCCCGAGGCCGACGACGCCGAGGTGCTTCCCTGGCTCGCTGAGGCCGAAGTACTTCATGGGGCTATACACCGTGATGCCGGCGCACAACAGCGGGGCGCCCTTGTCGAGCGGCATGCTCTCCGGGAACCGAACCACGAAGTGTTCCTGGACGACGATCGTGTCGGAGTAGCCGCCGTAGGTCATCGTCCCGTCGGTGTCGATGGAGTTGTAGGTGAGGATGAGTCCACCGCAGTAGTTCTCCGACTCCTGCTTGCAGCTGGGGCAGGAACGGCAGGAGTTCACCATGCAACCCACGCCGGCCTTGTCTCCTACCTTGAACTTGTTCACCTTGCTGCCCACTTCAGTTATGACACCCACAATCTCATGCCTGCAGAGGACAGATCCGGGGTGACTACTTCACCGTGCAGAGAGACTGGTGGTGTTCAGAGACAACACGCATACCCTGGAAGAACTGGGTAGACAGTGTTGGTCCATTCGTTCTTGATGCAGTGAAGGTCGGAGTGACAGATCCCACAGTAAAGAATTCTTAAGGTAACATCAGTGTCACCATTTTTCCTGTCAACCAGTGAAGCATATAGAGATGAAGAAGGTGATGAAGGTGCAATGAGTGATCACCTAATAGAACTAATCACCACACAAATCAACGTAACATTACTCGAGGATTTAAATAGAAGCACCTCATTGAAGATTGACAAAGAAAGGCCTTTAAACCTTGAAAAGGAAAGATGTTGGTCTGATATGTTCAATATTTATATGAGGAAATAAGATAATTTTACTTTAGACTTCCTAGAAGCACCTTATAGGAAAGATGTTGGTCTGATATGTTCAATATTTATATGAGGAAATAAGATTACTTCAGAATTCAAATAGAAGAACCTTATGGACGATCGATAAAGAAAGACATTTAAACCTTGAAAAGGAAAGATGTTGGTCTGATATGTTCAATATTTATATGAGGAAATAAGATAATTTTACTTTAGAATTCAAATAGAAGCACCTCATTGAAGATTGACAAAGAAAGGCCTTTAAACCTTGAAAAGGAAAGATGTTGGTCTGATATGTTCAATATTTATATGAGGAAATAAGATTACTTCAGAATTCAAATAGAAGAACCTTATGGACGATCGATAAAGAAAGACATTTAAACCTTGAAAAGGAAAGATGTTGGTCTGATATGTTCAATATTTATATGAGGAAATAAGATAATTTTACTTTAGAATTCACATAGAAGCACCTTATGGACGATCGATAAAGAAAGACATTTAAACCTTGAAAAGGAAAGATGTTGGTCTGATATGTTCAATATTTATATGAGGAAATAAGATAATTTTACTTTAGAATTCACATAGAAGCACCTTATGGAAGACTGATAAAGAAAGACATTTAAACCTTGAAAAGGGAAGATGTTGGTCTGATATGTTCAATATTTATATGAGGAAATAAGATAATTTTACTTTAGAATTCAAATAGAAGAACCTTATGGACGATCGATAAAGAAAGACATTTAAACCTTGAAAAGGAAAGATGTTGGTCTGATATGTTCAATATTTATATGAGGAAATAAGATTACTTCAGAATTCAAATAGAAGAACCTTATGGACGATCGATAAAGAAAGACATTTAAACCTTGAAAAGGGAAGATGTTGGTCTGATATGTTCAATATTTATATGAGGAAATAAGATTACTTCAGAATTCAAATAGAAGAACCTTATGGACGATCGATAAAGAAAGACATTTAAACCTTGAAAAGGAAAGATGTTGGTCTGATATGTTCAATATTTATATGAGGAAATAAGATTACGAAGAATGTTGGTCTGATATGTTCAAGGTTTATATGAGGACATAAGATAACATTACTTCAGAAATCAAATAGATGCATCTATGGAAGACTGATAAAGAAAGACCTTTAAACCCTGAAAAGAAAAGATATTAGTCTCATATGTTTAATTAAGGGAGCCTTCAGATTCAACGACGGTATATTTTCGTATAAAAAAAATTCTGAATAATATTAAAACGTACATAATCCAGATCTTGATCTATTGTTATTTAATTTTGATTTTAGGCATTAAATTTTCTATATAATAATTATCTAATTATAGTTTTTATGCTTACATGATAATGATGATCTAATAAAAAATATTTTTTTCTTTCTTACTTGATAATCATTCAAATATATATTTATCTTACTTCATTGAAGTAAGCGAAGGAGATATATGTAGTTGGTCAATGACATGCTTTATCTTTAATCCTTCATTCCTTCGTGGAAACATACTTTTGCTGATAGATTACAAAACATAAGTTCATTCTGTCATATAACTAATAGTAACATAAAAGAATAAATATACAAATGCTTCGTAAAGTGAAATTACGACGACCGAAACAAATATATACATAAACATAGCCAAAAAAAAACAATATAATAAATATGTGATTGTTACCTTCGTGAGAATTTGAAGGGCGAGAGAACGCCGGTGGAATCCCTGGCGGCCCATCCCAACACCTTTCGAGGGTGCTCTTCTTCCGGCGATGCCTTCTTCCCTTTCTCCATCGCTGCTGCTGCCTCAGAACTGCCTCAGAAAGAAGAAGAGAGGGGAGGGAGAACGCGCGCAAGTAATCAAGGGGAGAGAGAGAGAGAGAGAGAGAGAGAGAGAGAGAGAGAGAGTTCCAAGTGTCTGTTGCTGGGTGGTTCGATGTGCTGGTAGTTCGGTCTTTATATAGACGAAGTAATTGGGTACAGGTGGAGACTGCGTGCCTGAGATCCGAACCCCGAGTTTGCCGATGGCTTGACGTAATCGATGACGCTACGAACTCGTCTGCGGTGCTGTTCCGTAAGCCTCACTCTCGTCGTCATCCTCGAAGCGTGGCGAGAGAATCCACGTCGTCCACGCCATCGGCAAAGTGGAAATACACGTGCAGTAGAATGCACATCCATCATCATCAGCCTGGAGGTCAGCCACAACATTAAGGACGATCAGAAACTTACGTTACATTGCGAAGTTCTCGATGTTTTGTTTGTATTCTGGATTAGATTAAAGCGGCTAATCTAAGTTGCCACCCATGGAACGTGGTAAAACTGTAGAAATCGGCTTGCTCCGTGCTTCTACGTGGCCCATCAGGATCCATGCACTGGTCCTGTGTATGAGACCGAGTTGTTGGTACTGTGGTTTACGTGACAAGCCGTCACAACCACTCCTATCACCACAGCCTTATTATCAACGCCACTTGCTTTTCGCAAACAGCTACCGAGTGTATACACTGTGCATGTTCATACTCTGCACAAAAATGGATCCAAATGAGAATCCGAGAGTGGTGGGAAGTCAAAAGAGGATTCGACCGCTGGCGCAACCTTTTCCAGCGGGTAACCCTCGTAGGCCCCACCACTTTTAAAGCAGCAGCATCCTGTTCCTTTGCTTCAGTCCCTGGTCAACAAACGACGCTAATCACAACGGTAGAGAACCGAGTGGTCCTCAACAGCCCACGTTTCAATCCGACCGTTGACTTTGATGCAGATCGCCTACAGTGATATGGTGAAATCATCTGGTCCCCATCAACATGGCACTACACAGAATGCTCAGGAAAAGTGTAGTATGATCTAAAAGAAGCATGGCCACAGCTTCAGACTTTGAAGAATGATCCCATAAAATTTATATATAACAACTAAAAAAATCAGAAAATTAGAATTTCATGAGGTCCACAAAAGTGATATACAAATTAGCAAGTATTTTATGTTGATAAGGAATTTATCAATAATTACGTACATTCATCACATGTCATCCAGTTCATCCTCATTCGTTTATAAAATTTAGAAACACAAGCTTCCTTCTCATTTGTTATAATAAAAAAATTAATCACAAAATTTCTTCTCTACCTCAGAGTCATCTTAGAGCCACCTCAAATCTACCTTACATCCACCTCGGAGACATTTCAGACAATCCTGTGCACATGGGTTTGGACTACGTCGAATTGACCAGGACATCAATAATATTTTTTCTAATAATTTGGTGCTAGAAGGAGGGCCCGATATCATAAGAACGTCCATCTACCAACCCTCTCAACGAACACTTCAGCAAGAAAGCATCACCTCTAACTCACAACTTTTTTACTTAGGGGGCAATTGTTATCCTTTCCACATATGGATACGTCCACCTCGACATACTTACCGACGAGGTATTGGCGTTTGTTTAATGACCCAACCCTCTCACCCTTAGGGACAAACTCAAGCTACTTGTTTATTCCTACTAAGGTATTCCTGAACCTTGCCCATCAAGTGCAAACGCTTACGAGCATGTTACAAGTTGTTGCCCCGCTCCTTCCTCAACTAATCGAACAAATAGCATCACTATCTCAGCCATGAGTAATGCCTCGACTGCCACTAACACTAGCACCTATCAGAATCCCCCCAACTGATGTGATGCTAGCATTTCAGAATTGCCCGAGATTTGCTACAATAGAGAAGAGACATGAAATCTACTATGACGAAAAGAAGATTTGAAACTCACCAAGGTAGGAAGACCCAATATTTACTATGATGGAGAAGGGGCATAAAATCCACCATGATAGAAAAAAGATTTGAAGCCCGCCATAGTGGGAAGACACTAGATTATATCGCGGAGAAGGCATATGAGACCCGCCACGATGGAAAAAATATTTAAAGCCCACAACGATGGGAAGACTCGGCTATAGTGGAGAAGGGACATGAAATCTACCATGATAGAAAATAAGATTTGAAGCTCGCGATGATCGAAAGACTTGAGATTCGCTATGATGGAGAAGGGATAAGAAACCTACCATGGTAGAAAGAAAATTTGAAGCATGCCACAATGGAAAGACTCGAGATCCACTATGGTGGAGAAGGGATATGAAATTCATAATAGCGGAAAGAAGATTTGAAGCTTGCCATGGTGGGAAGACTTGAGATCCGTCAAGACGAAGATACAAGACCAAATGCGTCTAAGATACATAAGTCAAGAAAACCCAACTTACGCTGAATAAAATATGCTATGGTAGAGGTGCTAGGCGAAATACGCTAAAGATGCATGAATTAGGAAAATTCAACCCGTGCCGAGATAAATCTGTTACGACAAAGGCACAAGGCCAAATGTGCCCAAGATACGTAGGTCAAAAAACCCTGATCGACACTGAAAAAATCCACTATGGTAGAGGTCTAAAGGCCAAATGCGCTCGAGATGCATAAGTAAGGAAAACTTGATTAATATTTAAATAAATCTGCTATGATAGAGGCATAAGAACAAATATGCTCAAGATTCGTAAGTTTGAAAACCTGATTGATATTGAAATAAATCCACTATAGTGGAGGCGCAAGGCTAAATTTGCCCAAGACATGTGAGTCAAAAAAATCTGATCGGTACCAAAATAAATCCACTATGATGAAGGCACAAGGCCGAATGTGCCCTAGACACATGAGTCAGGAAAACTCTATCGACGATGAAATAAATTCACTATAACGGAGGTGCAAGTTTGAATGTGCCAGAGATGTGTGAATCGAGAAACTACTAGTCATAGGTGCCCAACAAGCCAATCACGTGAGTGATGATACGTGTGACTTGACACGGAATCTTTTTGCTTATTATATTTTGGTATTTATCACTTTATATTGACTATTGCATATATGCATGTATATATATTGTGATGTCCTTAAATGTGTGCAATGGGAATCGAATCATGATGAGATCAAGATAATGAGACCGATTCACCTTTAAACATAGATTCTAAATAATCCTGATCATAGGTTACTCGAGAGGGACATCGAGATAACCGGACAGACTAGTGTGCTGTATACCCGTCCACATGATGGATGCAACTGGTCTCATAGCTGCTCATATGGAGACACTAGGGATACAATACAAGTGCTCATTGGAGAATGAGTTCACTGATTGATCCGCTTACAGAACGTTGGATGGTTGATGATGCCTTATAGTTAGATAGCGATTACGTAGTCCTAGTGGTGTATTTGGTCCTTAGACTTGAGACACTAAGGATATCTTGTATGAGTGCTCCACTCTTTGATACCAGACTTATAGATTTGGATGTCCCAGATCTAGTACAGCTAGTCATTGGGAGTGGCTATCGACCTTACGAGGGCTATTGAGTGTTAATAGAGGATCATCCACTCTCGGCATCATGAAAGGAATATCCCATGTGTTCTTGTTCAGACAAATCCCTAGCCAAGGTCATTCGGATTGAGAGAGAAAGAGTTCTTCGGGAGAATCCGATTAGAGCTACTCTCGAGTAGAAACCATATGGGTTTGACAGCACTATACCCGATATACGGTCTTTGGGATATTAGATGGATGAGGAACTATAGGTACATGGTAATTGAGGACAAACAGGTCCAATTGATTGGATTCCCCTGTATCGTTTGGGGACTATGGCGTACTGGCCTAGTACGTCTGTAGTCGATGAATCGAGTGAATTATTATGAAGATAATAATTCACTAAGCTAGAAGGAGTTCTGACAGGTATGACTCACGGCCAGCTCGATATTGGGCCTAGAGGGTCATACACATATAGTAGGCATTGCGATGAGTAGAGGTTCGGATATGAGATATCCGCTGGAGCTCTTGTCTTATTGGATATCCAATAAGCCCCTGAATTATTGGATCCTATGGATGAGATCAAATAAAAACCTATGAGAGATTATTGGATAGAAATCCACTAATTTTAGAGGCTTGGGTAATTGGATGCAGATCTAATACCCAATAGGGGAGAATCCATTAGGGTTTGACAGAGGACCCCCTATAAATAGGAGGGATTTAGTGGTTCATAGGTTCCTCTCCTATTCTCCTCCCCCTCTCCACCTCAGAGTAGGCCTGGAATTTTAAGGAGCGTCGTCGCAGCCCTACTGTATGGATCACCGCTAGAGAGGAGGACGCTTGACCTCCTTCACCCTCTCCTAGAGATCTGTATGGAAATAGGGATATACGATCTCCCTAGGTAACATAATCAATTCTATACGCAGTTTGTTTCACGGATTTTTGCGCATCAATCTTCGCATGACGACGAACATCTCTTTGGGAATAGGGGATTTTATTTTCTTATTCTTCCGCTATGCATATGATGTTACCCCCTAAGATTTCCCAATAAGAACTTGACCGATCCACCGTCGCAAAGGCATAGGCCACATATGTCTAAGGTGTTAGGAAAGCAGTCGGCACTAAGAGGGGGGGGTGAATTAGTGTAGCGGTAAAATCACGTCGGCTTCGAAAAATTCTTTCGTACGTTAAAAACCAATTTCAGAAATTTGAAAGTGTATGCGAGTGTAGGCGTAGTAAAAGTACAGTAAGGAGGAAAGGCAGTTTGCTATAAAAGTAAATTGCTCAAGACGAAATGCAAAACAGATTTTTAGAGTGGTTCGGTCGTCGTGACCTACATCCAGTTCGTCGATTCCTCTTTCGTAGAGGCCACCAGCATCCACTATCGGTCTTCCTTTAATAAGTAAAGACCAACCACCTTTTACAACTTGATTCTCCTTTTATTAGGTTTAGGAGATAACCCTTACTCCTCTCTCAAACGATTCTAATACTTAGAACTTTGAGAGAAGATCACATAAGATTTTAATAGCGATTCTTTCCTTTTTACTCTCAATTCTTGTATGTGTTAACCAGGGATGAGAGAAGTATTTATAGGCCTCAAGTGGATTCAAACTTGGAGCATAAAAACATCTCATCCCGGGTCTTCTGGATACGGGCGATACCACCGCTAGTGTTAGTCTAACACTGAAACTGCACTGGGCGGTACCACCGCCCAAACTGATGTTACCACTGCTTAGCACCATGGCACTAGGTGGTACCACCACCCAGATGGCCGGTACCACCGCTTAGGAGGCTGTGTTGGGCGGTACCATCGCATGACATAGTTTTGGAGACTATACCATGACGATGCCACCTGTTGGGTTATTGTTTGGGCCTTTCATTAGGCCCAACATAATCCTTACATGGGCATAGCTGGCCTCTATTGGGAAATCTTGGGGGCGACATCACATATGCAGCATAAGAACAACAAAACAAAATCCCCTATTCCTAAAGAGATGTTCGTCACCGTGCGAAAATTGGTGCGCAAAAATCCATGAAACAAATTACGTATAAAATAGATTGTGTTACCTAGGGAGATCGTATATCCTTGTTTCCTTGTCGATCTCTAAGAAAGGGTGAAGGAGGTCAAGTGTCCTCCTCTCTAGCGGTGATCCACACAGTAGGGCTATGATGACGCTTCTCAAAACTCTAGGCCTACTATGACGTAGAGAGGGGGAGGAGAATAAGAGTGGCAAGCAAAGGCTCTAGCCTATGAACCACTGAATCCCTCCTATTTATAGAGATCCCCTATCAAACCCTAATGGATCCTCCTCTATTGGGTATTGGATTTGAATCCAATTACCCAAGCCTCTTAGATTAGTGGATCTCTATCCAATAATCTCTTATGGGCTCTTATTGGATTTCATCCATATGATCCAATAAGTCAAGGGCTTATTGGATATCTAATAAGACAGGGGCTCCGACAAATATCTTATATCCGAACCTCTACTGATAGCAACGCCTACCATATGTGTGTGACCCTCTAAGCCTAATATCGAGCTGGCCATGAGTCATAGCTTTTAGAACTCCTTCTAGTTCAGTGAATTATTATCTCTATAATAATTCACTCGACTCATCGACTACGGACGTACTAGGCCACTACGCGGTAGTCCCCAAACGATATAGGGGAATATAATCCATTGGACCTATCTATCCTTAGTTACTGTGTACCTATAGTCTCTCATCCATCTAATATCCCATAGACCATATATCGGGTATAGTGCTATCAGACCCATACGGTTTCTACTCGAGTCTCACTCTAATCGGATTCTTTCGAAGAACTATTTCTCTCTCAATCCGAATGACCCTGGCTAGAGATTTGTCTAAGCAAGAACACATGGAAAATTTCTCTCATGATGTTGGGAGTGGATGATCCTCTATCGACACTCAATAGCCCTCATAAGGTCGACTACCACTCCCAATGACCGGCTGTACTAGATCTGGGACATCCAAACCTATAAGTCCGGTATCAAAGAATAGAGCACTAATACAAGACATCCTTGGTGTCTCAAGTTTAAGGACCAGATACACTACTGGGACTACGGAATCGCTGTCTGACAATAAGACATCATCAATCATCCAGCATTCCATAAGCGGATCAATCAATGAACTCATTCTCCAATGAGCACCTATATTGTATCCTTAATGTCCCCACATGAGCAGCTATGAGACCAACTGCATCCATTATATGGACGGGTATACAGCACACCAGTCTGTCCGGTTATCTCGATGTCCCTCTCGAGTAACCTATGACCGGGATTATTTAGGATCTGTATTTAAAGGTGAATCGATCTCATTATCGTGATCTCATCATGATTCGGTTCCCATTGCACAGATCCAAGGACATCACAATATATACATGCATATATGCAATAGTCAATATAAAGTGATAAATACCAAAATATAATAAGCAAAAATATTCCGTGTCAAGTCACACGTGCCATCACTCACGTGATTGGCTTACTGGGCACCTATGACTAGCAATCTCCCACTTGACCTAAAGCCAATCACCTATGTGTCTGATCCCCATCAGACCCCTGTGATGCTCAAAGACAATCTGAGACAATGACTTTATCAATGGATCTGCAATGTTATCTTCGGATGGAACTCTTTCTACTACTACATCTCCTCCAGTCATGATCTCTCAAATAAGTTAAAACCTCTTCAAAACACTTCTGATGAGACTCGGGTTCCCTTATTTGAGTAATCGCCTCGTAGTTGTCGTAATATAAGGAATAAACTCCTTGCTACTTGGCCCGACTCCTAGATCTGTGATGAACTTCTTTATCTAGACTCCTTCCTTTGCTGCCTCTATTACAGCAATGTACTTCGCCTCTACAATCGAGTCAACAGTAATATCTTGCTTGGAACTCTTCCTGCACATTGCTCCATTTAAGGTGTGTACGTATACCTCGAACTCGACTTACTATTATCGCCATCAGACTGAAAACTTGAGTCCATGTAGCCTACAACCCTAAGGCTACTACCTCCATATACTAGTAAAATATCCTTAGTCCTTCTCAAGTACTTAAGGATACACTTTATTGCTTTCGAGTGCTCCAAGCCTGAATCCGCCTGATACCTGCTCGTGACACTCAGAGCATGCGCTATATCAGGCCTAGTACATAGCATTGCATACATGATATACCCTATCGCTGATGCATAAGGTATCATATCCACGTTCACCCTTTCTTCAAGAGTCTTTGAGGACACTCCTAGAAAGCAATATCCCATGTCTCATCGATATGAGACATCTCTTGGAATTTTTCATGCCAAACCTTTTGACAATGGTTTCTATTGTTAGGAAAAGAGATGGCACTAAGAGGGGGGGGGTTGAATTAGTGTAGTGGTAAAATTACGTCGGTTCAAAAAACCTTTGTACGATAAAAATCGATTTCGACGAAAATCGCTTCGGAGAGAGGTTAACTTGAAAGCGTTTTCGTAAAGATAGCTTGAAAGCTTATGAAAAAGCATAGTGGATGTAAAGCAAGTTAAGAGGTTTGCAGTAAAGTAAATTGCTCAAATATAGAAATGCAAACTAGTGAAGAACACGCCAATTTTATAGTGGTTCGGTCGTCGTGACCAACATCCACTCCACTGATTCCTCTTCCATCGAGGCCACTGGCATTCACTATCGATCTTCCTTTGTAGGCGAAGATCAACCTCATTCTTATAGCTTTTTCTCCTTTTACCGGGTTTAGGAGATAACCCTTACACCCCAACTCACTTCTCTCTCAAACTATTCTAACAATTAGAACTTTGAGAGGAGTTTCACACAAGATTAAAGTACAGTTTCTTTCTTTTTTACTCTTAATACTTGTGTTTTTTTAACTAGGGATGAGAGGGGTATTCATATGCTTCAAGTTGATTCAAACTTGGAGCCTAAAAACATTTTATCCCGGGTTTCTCGGGCACGGGTTGTAGCATCTCTCATTTTTTAAAATTTATAAGAACTTATTTGTAAATATGAGGATTTTTTTAATAATTCTTTAGCACTAAATACTTTTTTATATATATTGAAAGTATTGTGAGGGACCAAAATGTGAATCTCATTAATTGAAGGTGATTTGTGAAATATTCACATTAAGAAAAAATAAATAAATAAATAAAATGGAGGACATGTGGCATTAGCAAGGATGAGTCACTTACATTTATTCTAAAGATGACACCTAAACCTCCATGCATGCTTGCCACCTCACTACTTTAGTATGAACCAAATCTAAGTAATTTAAGGCACAATTTTGGGAAACTTTGCAGCCAGCGCAACTTGAGAAGAGGAGAAGGAATTGAAGGAGAAGAGAAAGAGAAAGAATTGAAGAAGAAGAAGTTTCATCTTGGCTCAAGGCTTTGCATCAATTCCCCCATATTTGGAAATCAAAACGTTTTAAGGCAAGTGTTCTAACCCCATCCAACAGAATCCTAATCTTTGTTTTCTTTTCAATTCTACAAAATTTGAAAGATTTTAGCTAAGAACCAAACATTTCTTTCGTTTTGATACAAAGCCATGAATCTGTAATTTTATGGTAATCTGACCTCCATGCATTTTTTTGGTCCTAACTTTTTGTACTAAACTCTGATTTAGGCAAAACCTATTTCATTTGAAAGTAGATTCGAAGACATTTATTTTGATACATAGATTGAATGATTTAGAGTCGAAATGCCTAATATGACTTCTGTTGCAATTAACCCTACAGATTCTACAAAATAGGGACTGTAATTTCGGACCTTTTGTTACTAAATTGCTCATAACTCTCTATTAAAAATTCTAAATTATGTAAAACTTAGTTCTTTGGAACATCTGTTTAAATTGATTCTATCTATTCTGCAAAACAGAGATGATCAATTCTGACCTTCTGTTACTAAATTACTCATGACTCTCTAGTGAAAATTCTGAATTATACAAAACTTGATTCTTTGGGAAATAGATTCGTATATCTTTCTTTTGACACCTAATTTGGAAATTTTGAAGTACGTTTGCCTTCTGAAACATCTATTTAAATTGATTATATCAATTCTATAAAAACAGAGATGATCAATTCTAACCTTCCTTTACTCTATTTATTGTAACTTCATGTTTTGGAAAATAGATTGATACAGCTTTCCCATGACACCTATTTTTAGTGAATTGGAGCATGCTTGGTCATTCAAACAAATCAGAAAATGTACCATTCGAATTTTGCCAGAATTGAAAACTTTATTGAGTTTTGCCTATTCAAATTTCATTCTATTGGAAATTTTATTTCTGCTAAATTCTTCTTCAATTGAGCTTTATATTAGTCCTTTGAAAATTCTTGTATTGTTCATCTTGAAATTGTTGTATGACTAAAATTTATTATGTAATGTTTTGTTTGCATTTCCTTGTTTGATAAAGGCACACGCATATTTCCGTTGTTTCCACATATGCTTCCGATATGTGCCAATGTCATTGTTCATGCTACCCTTTTGTACTTTGGTGTCTTGTGGGATATTGTGAACCTTTGCCAGAAATGGTAAAGAGAGTTATGCATAGAGCCCGCGATGCTCTGCCGGCCCCATTGACTTCACTCAGACGTGGGTGGATAGAGCTCCCAGACATGGGAGACTTATACTTGGTGATCATCTTGAAATGAATGAATCACATTATGTATGTGGTCCCACAGCACCCTCTATGTTTTTGATAGGATATCCAAAGCTTTGCTTATGAGTTTATATTTATGCTTTGGATAAAAATGGAATGCATGCTACATTAAAAATGACATACAAGCTTGTGTTTATTATTCGGTTTACTTGTCATACTTTGAATTATTTCGTATGTCATTGTTATGCTCCCAAACACTCTTACACCTTTGATATGTACCTAAATACTTCATGTGCCATTTGATACATGCCTAAATGTTTCTTTTGCCAAAGAAATGCTCCAAATTCTTTTTTCCTCTTGTTATGTCTAACGCCTATTTTCGAATGAGGTAACCCTTTGTGATTTTTATATCAAATGAGATGATTTCAAATGAACACTGGTATTTTTGCTTTTGTTATTTTGATACTAAGTCTGCTTGAACTTTTCCTATCATCATGGATATGTTAGTCACTCGCCGAGCTCTTTATGCTCACTTCGTTGCTATATAAATTTTTCAGGGTAGCTTGTCACGCATTGAAAAGCTAGAATTGGGTTGAAGCAGTGAAAGGCTAGAAGATTTTTTGGCTAATCTTTGTTGGTTGATAGGTTTTTGTTGTATAGTATACTTTACTTCTAATGTAATGTTAAGGATATGTTGATACTTATGTGTTGTAAAAGTTTAATGGACCGCTCATGTTTATGGACTGATAAGTTTAAGTTGTATAAGGATAAGAACTCATGGTAAATAATTATTTTTTTGTGATTGTATATATTTCTACAATTATGGATTTATGTTATGGTTGATGTTTAGTTGAGCTACGAATTTTATGAATCTATGAGTGAACTGGAGTATGACGTTAGAACCCTTGTAGATTCTAAGCTTAGGGTTGATCTCTTTAGGGGATCGGCCTCCTTGGAACTCTATAGGGGTTTCTTCCTCCAAGTTGTTGCACAAAGACTGCATAAAATATTCATCTATTGCTTATGAAAAGAGGAGGAATACATGGCTATTTATAGGGCTTCTAAACCCTAACTCCTAATAGGACTCATACTTAAAACTCCTACTTCTAACCAACTCCTAATAGGACTCCTACTCAAGACTCCTAATAGGACTCCTACTCAAGACTCTTATTCCTTTACAACTCCTAATTCTTCTCTAAGAAATAACCTCCAAACCCTAACTGGCCTCTTCACCTCTTTAATAGGGGTCGGCTTAGGTAGGTTTTACATGAATTTCCCTCTCAATTAGGACTCTCCTAGCTAGAGTCCTAATAGACCCTTAGGACTGAGACTTCAGCTCCTTATATGGTTACCATGTGGCGTCTTCAAGTAGTAAATTATTGCAATGCACTAGTACTTCAGTAGAGGGACGTCGGCGACGCATCACAATCTTATGATCGAGGATGACTTGTGGTTGGTCTTGAATAACTCCATTCTCAGTGGTGTTGGGCAATTGGATCTGGGGTGACTCATGTTCTCCCAACTTGGGCTTCAGGCATGACACGTGGAAGACAAGGTGAATTTTGGTATCCTCAAGCAATTTAAGTCTGTACACCACGGCTCCAATACGCTCTATGATTTGATAGGGCACATAAAAACGTGGGGATAGCTTCATGGAGACTCGAGTGTTGATAGAGAGTTGCTTGTATGGCTGTAGGCAAAGATAAACCCAATCTCCTACCGAAAATTCTCTTTCGCTTTGTTGTGTGTCAGCTTGCTCAAGTAGTCGTGAGAGCGCATCTGCAACAACATTCTCTGTCCCCTTTTTGTAAGTTATTTCATAATCATATCCAAGAAGCTTTGTTACCTATTTTTCCTGCTCAGGGGAAGATATCTTCTGCTCTAAGAAATATTTTAGGCCTTTATGGTCGGTTTTGATTTGAAAGCATCGCCCGATCAAGTACGATCTCCATTTGGCCACCGCATGCACAATCACAAGCATCTCCTTGTCATAAATAGCCATTTTGAACTGGAAGGAGATAATGCCTTACTAGTATAAGCAAGGGGGCGGCCATCTTGCATTAGTACAACACTAATTCTGACTCCGAAGGCATCGGCTTCAATAATAAAAGTCTTGCCGAAGTCGAGCATTGTCGTCAATGTGGCTTTATGTTCATCGAAGGTAGTGGTGGCTTTGTCTGACCATTGGAAAGCATCTTTTTTCAGCAAGGAAGTAAGTGGTGCACTGATCTTTCCATAATTTTTCATGAACTTACGATTGTAGCCTATTAAACCGAGAAAGCCATGTAGCAATTTTATGTTCCTCGAGGTTGGCCAGTTCTGCATTGCTCCAATTTTGGAGGGGTCCACTGCCGCACCTTTCTCTGATATGATATGCCCAAGATATTTTACCTTCTGGTAAAGAAAGCAAAAATTCATAGTGGCCGTTGTGTGTTCGAAAGACGATTTTCGGTATGTCTTCTTTGCACACTCATATTTGATGATACCCGGATCGAAGGTCCAGCTTTGTGAAGATTTATGCTCTCTTTCATCTAGCAATTCATCTGCTATTGGAATAGGGTATTTATCCTTAATAGTTATGCCATTGAGGGTTCGGTAATTAATACACATTCGCCATGTTTCGTCCTTCTTTCGTACGAAGAGCACCGGTGAAAAGTAAAGGTTGCAACTTGGCCGAATAACTCCTGTTTTAAGCATCTCTTTTACAATCATTTCTATTTCATCCTTCTAGAGATGTAGATATTATTGGGCTGGTAGCCCATAGATTCAGCCCAAGGTGGGCTTTATCAGCCCACAGCCCACCCCCCACTTAACCTAACCCTAATCTCATATTAGGGGGTGTGGGGGCTGCGTTTTGAGTGGTAGATGGCTGTGTTTTTGGGAGAAAAACTGCAGCAATGTGGACATCTTCGTAGCAACAAAGAGGAGAAGAAAAAGGTAGAAAAACAAGAGAAAGAAAGGGAAGAAGACAAGGACAACGCAGAGAGATTGTTCTCAATCATCTAGCAATGTTCTTATCTTAAGTTAGATCAAATCTACAGTAGACTCTTGTTGTGATTACTTGGGGAGGTTTTAGATATTGTGGGCAGTGACATGATCCTTGTATCCCAGTTATTCGCTTGTGATTATTGCTAGGGTTTAGGGCAAGAGATTGAGATTTATATATTCATTATTCTTATAGTGGATTATCTCTAGTTTGTCCCGTGGTTTTTACCCTTCACATTGGAGGGGATTTCCACGTATATCTTGGTGTTCTATTTGATTATGATTTTATTTAATTCCACTGCGTATTATGGTCTTCTAGTACTTGTTCATATACAAAGGTTATTCTACAATATATTCCCATCAATTGGTATCAGAGCAGGGTTTTGGTGATTTAATTTTATATTTTAACATGGAGGCTAGTAATGTTTCTCGCATGAGTAGTTTAAATGGAAACAATTGGATGATGTGGAAACCAAGAATGAAAGATCTCTTGTATTGCAAAGATTTGTATGGACCTTTGCAGGGGGATAGTGCAAAACCCACAATTATGACAGATGATGAGTGGAAGAGGTTAGATCGAAAAACAGTTGGGTTTATTCGATAGTGGCTTGATGATAGTGTCTTTCACCGTGTTTCTATTGAAATTTCTGCATATTCTCTTTGGAAAAAGATGGAAAGTCTCTATGAAAGAAAAACAGCTGGTAATAAAGCTTTTTTGATCAGAAAACTTGTGAACCTAAAATATAAAGAGGGTGCTTCTATTGTTGAGCATTTGAATAAAATGCAGAGTATTACTAACCAGTTATCCTCTATGAAAATGTCTCTTGATAATGAGTTGCGGGCATTATTACTTCTCAGTTCATTGCTAGAAAGTTGGGAGACACTGGTGGTTTCCCTTAGTAATTATGCACCAGATGGTGTTATCATCATGAGTCAAGTAACAAGCAGTTTGTTGAATGAGGAGTTGAGAAGAAAGAGTTTAGCAACATCTCAGAATGATTCACAGGCACTTATCTCAAAGAACAGAGGAAGGTCAAAGTCTAGAAGCAGTTTACGCATGGGTAGAAGCAAGTCAAGATCAAGAAAAGATATTGTTTGCTATAACTGTGGTGAGAAAGGATATTACAAGAACCAATGTAAGCAACCTAAGAAGAGCAAGAAAAAGGGAAAAGAAGTGGAGTCTACAAAGTCAAAGGATAATACTACAGCTACAGTGCAGGGTGGTGATTATTTGATTTTGTCTCATTTTGATGATATTTTTTCTTGTGTGTGTCAGGATCTTGAGTGGGTGATTGACACAGGAGCTTCTTATCATGCTACACCACGGAGGGAGTTTTTTGCTACATATAGGTCTGAAAATTTTGGTGTTGTCAAGATGGGCAACTATGGCACAGCAAACATCATTAGTATGGGTGATATCCATTTAAAGACCAACTTTGGCTGCAAGTTGGTGCTGAAGGATGTGAGGCATGTGGTTGACTTGAGGCTGAATTTAATTTCAGTTGGAAGGCTAGATGATGAAGACTATGATAGTAGATTTCACAAAGGGCAATGAAAGCTTAGTAAGGGTTCTCTTGTTATGGCTAGTGGAAAGAAATGTCATACTTTGTACAGGTTGCAGGCTAAAACTTATGGTGAGCAGTTAAATGCTACAAAGAAAGACTTCAGCATGGAGTTGTGGCATAAGAGACTACGACACATGAGCGAGAAGGGACTACAAGCTCTTTCCAAGAGAGAGGTATTACCAGATCTCAGAGGTATACATTTGAACCCTTGTATTGATTGTTTGGCTAGTAAACAACATAGAGTTTCATTTGCTAGTTCTGCTTTGTCTAGAAAAATGCATGCCTTAGACCATGTTTATATAGATGTATGTGGTCCTTTAAGGACAAAAACTCCCGGTGGATCTGTTGATGTTCTTGGTATAAGTGATGCACTTTATTTTGTCACTTTTATAGATGATTTTTCTAGGAAAGTTTGGGCCTATGCTTTGAAGACCAAAGATCAAGTGATTAATGTCTTCAAAAAGTTTCATGCTAGGGTTGAAAGGGAGACAGAAAGATAATTGAAATGCATAAGATCAGATAATGGTGGTGAGTATACATGATTGTTTAATGATTATTGCAGGTCACATGGGATCCAACATGAGATGACAGTTCCTGGTACACCTCAACATAATGCAATTGCAGAGAGGATGAACTGCACCATCATACCAAAGATTAGATGTATGCTTTCACAGGCCAAGCTACCTAAAAGGTTTTGGGATGAGGCTTTAAGGACTGCAGTTGATGTGATCAACTTATCACCATGTACAGCCCTAGATGATGATATTGCAGAGCACGTATGGTTAGGGAAAGATGTTTCCTACAAGCATTTGAGAGTGTTTGGTTGTCGTGCATTTGCACATGTTCCAGATAATGAGAGGTCCAAGCTAGATGGTAAGTCTAAAGAATGTATTTTTCTTGGTTACTTACATGATCAGTTTGGTTACAGGCTTGAGGATCCAAAAAAGCATAAGGTATTCAAAAGCAGAGATGTAGTCTTCTTTGAGGATCAAACCTTTGAAGATTTGAATAAGAAGACACCAGCCAAGACTTCTGCAAAAGGATTAGCAGATTGTGACCCAGTTATTCCTCCAGCATATCAGGGTGATGGGAGAGATGTGCAGGAAGATAGTGTAGAGCATGATATTGATCTACCTGCAGGACATGTTGAGCAAGAAGAAGTTGAAGAGCAAGTTCCAGCAGAACCTCAGTTGAGAAGATCTTCTAGACAACGTCAACCTTCCAGAAGATATTCTACAGATGAGTATGTCATGCTTACTAATGCAGGTGAACCAGAGAGCTACCAGAAAGCAGATGAAAGTGAGCAAAAAGAGAAGTGGTTAGTTGCTATGTAGGAAGAGATGGATGCTCTTCAGAAAAACCACACTTATGATTTGGTGCTACTACCAAATGGAATGAATGTCTTGAAGAACAAGTGGGTTTTCAGGTTGAAGACTCAAGAATATTGGTCTAAACCAAAGTACAAAGCTATATTGGTTATGAAAGACTTTGGTCAAAAGAAAGGTATTGACTTTGAAGAGATTTTTTCTCCTGTTGTTAAAATGTCTTCTATTCGTGTTGTTCTTGGTATTGCTGCTAGCCAGGACTTGGAGGTTGAGCAATTAGATGTGAAGATAGCTTTCCTTCATGGGGATTTGGAGGAGGAAATTTACATGGAGCAACCAGAAGGCTTCAAAGTCAAAGGTAAAGAGAACTTTATCTGCAAATTGAAGAAGAGCTTGTATGGGCTAAAGCAAGCTCCAAGATAGTGGTACAGAAAGTTCGATTCATTTATGACAGAAAATGGATACAAAAGAATGGCTTCAGATCATTGTGTGTACATCAATTGGTTTGGTGAGGATTTTATTATTCTCTTACTTTATGTTAATGACATGCTTATTCTTGGGAAAGATATGTCTAACATTGACAAGTTGAAAAATGAACTGAGTGAGTCTTTTGCCATGAAGGACATGGGGCCAACAAAGCAAATACTAGGCATGTAGATTTCCCGTGACAGGAAAAACAGGAAGATTTGGTTGTCATAGGAGAAATATATCGAGAATGTATTGGAAAGGTTCAGTATGAGCATTGCAAAACCAGTTGGTTCTCCTCTTGCAGGTCACTTCAAGTTGTGCTTAGAACAAAGCCCGTCAAGTGATGAGGAGAAGGAGAAAATGCAAAAGGTTCCTTATGCTTCAGCAATCGGAAGTTTAATATATGTAATGGTATGTACGAGGCTGGACATCGCATATGCAGTGGGTGTTACTAGCAGATTTCTTGCAAATCTAGGTAAAGAGCACTGGGCAGCAGTGAAGTGGATTTTTAGATATCTTAGAGGAAGCTTTAAGGTTTGTTTAAGCTTTGGAGGTGGACCACCTGTATTGACAGGTTACACAGATATAGATATGACAAGAGATATAGATACAAGGAAGTCTACTTCAGGTTATGTACTTACTTTTGCAGGGGGAGCTGTGTCATGGCAATCCAGGTTGCAAAGGTGTATTGCTCTCTCCACCACAGAAGTAGAATATATTGCTGCTACAGAGGTATGCAAAGAAATATTATGGATGAAGGAATTCTTACAAAAATTGGGGCTAAAACAGGAAAATTATGTGGTGCATTGTGACAGCCAGAGTGTCATCCATTTATGTAAGAACCCAATGTTTCATTCTAAGTCAAAGCATATAGATGTCAGATACCACTGGATTCGAAATGTATTTGAAGAGAAGCAGTTATAGCTTCAGAAAATTCATACAGATGATAATGAAGCAGAAATGTTGATAAAAACCTTACCAAAAGAAAGATAAGAGATATGCTGATAGCTGGTCGGCATATCTTCACGTTGAGGAGTCATGGGACAGCCTCCCTTATGGGCTGAAGGGAGAGGTTGTTGGGCTGACAGCCCATATTTAGCCCAATATGGGCTCTATCAGCCCACAGCCCACATCCCCTCTTAACCTAACCCTAGATTAATATAAAGGGGGGTGTGGTGGTTGCGTTTTGTAGGGGAAGGTGGCTGCATTTTTGGGAGAAAAACTACTACAACATAGACATCCTCACAGCATAAAGGAGGAGAATAAGGTAGAAAAATAACAGAAAGAAAGGGAAGAAGACAAGGACAACGCAGAGAGACTGTTCTCAATCATCTAGTAGTGTTTTCATCTCAGATCAAATCTACAGTAAACTCTTGTTGTGATTACTTGGGGAGGTTTTAGATATTGTGGGCAGTGATGTGATCCTTGAATCCTAGTTATTCTCTTGTGATTGTTGCTAGGGTTTAGGGCAAGAGATTGAGATTTGTATATTTATTATTCTCATAGTGGATTATCTCTAGTTTGCCCTATGGTTTTTACCCTTCACATTGTAGGAGTTTTCCACGTATATCTTGGTGTTCTATTTTATTGTGATTTCATTTAATTCCTCTACATATTATGGTCTTCTAGTACTTGTTCATAAGACATGTTGAGCAAGAAGTAGGAGAGCAAGTTCCAACAGAACCTCAATTGAGAAGATCTTTTAGACAACGTCAACCTTCCAGAAGATACTCTACAGATGAGTATGTGATGCTTACTGATGCAGGTGAACTAGAGAGTTACCAGGAAGTAGTTGAAAGTGAGCAGAAAGAGAAGTGGTTAGTTGCTATACAGGAAGAGATGGATGCTTTTTAGAAGAACCACACTTATGATTTGGTACTACTACCAAATGGAATGAATGCCTAAAGGAACAAGTGGGTTTTCGGGTTGAAGACTTAAGAATATTGTTCTCAACCAAAGTACAAAGCTAGATTGGTTGTGAAAGGCTTTGGTCAAAAGAAAGGTATTGACTTTGAAGAGATTTTTTCTCCTATTGTTAAAATGTCTTCTATTCGTGTTGCTCTTGGTATTGCTGCTAGCCAGGATTTGGAGGTTGAGCAGTTAGATGTGAAGACAGCTTTCCTTCATGGTGATTTAGAGGAGAAAATTTATATGGAGCAACCAGAAGGCTTCAAAGTCAAAGGTAAAGAGAACTTTGTCTACAAGTTGAAGAAGAGCTTGTATGGGTTGAAGCAAGCTCCAAGGCAGTGGTACAGAAAGTTTGATTCATTTATGATAGAAAATGAATACAAAATAACGGCTTCAGATCATTGTGTGTATATCAAATGGTTTGGTGAGGACTTTATTATTCTCTTACTTTATGTTGATGACATGCTTATTCTTGGAAAAGATATGTCTAACATTGACAGGTTGAAGAAGGAACTGAGTGAGTCTTTTGCAATGAAGGACATGGGGCCAGCAAAGCAAATACTAAGCATGCAGATTTCTCGTGACAGGAAAAATAAGAAGATTTGGTTGTCACAAGAGAAATACATTGAGAAGGTATTGGAAAGATTCAGTATGAGCAATGTAAAACTAGTTGGTTCTCCTCTTGCAGGTCACTTCAAGTTATGCTCAGAACAGAATCCGTAAAGTGATAAGGAGAAGGAGAAAATGCAAAAGATTCCTTATGCTTCAGCAGTTGGAAGTTTAATATACGCGATGGTATGTACAAGGCCGGACATCGCATATGCAATTGGTGTTACTAGCAGATTTCTTGTAAATTCAAGTAAAGAGCACTAGGCAGCAGTGAAGTGGATTTTTAGATATCTCAGAGGAAGCTCTAAGGTTTGTTTAAGCTTTGGAGGTGGACCACCTGTATTGACAGGTTACACAGATACAGATATGGCAAGAGATATAAATACAAGGAAGTCAACTTCAAGTTATGTACTTATTTTTGCAGGGGGAGCTATGTTATGGCAATCCAGGTTACAAAGATATATTACTTTCTCCACCACAGAAGCAGAATATATTGCTGCTATAGAGGTATGCAAAGAAATGTTATGGATGAAAGAATTCTTACAAGAATTGGGCTGAAACAGAAAAATTATGTGGTGCATTGTGACAGCCAGAGTGCCATCCATTTATGTAAGAACCTAATGTTTCATTCCAAGTCAAAGCATATAGATGTCAGATACTACTGGATTCGAAATGTATTTGAAGAGAAGCAGTTGTAGCTTCAGAAAATTCATACAGATGATAATGGAGCAGATATGTTGACAAAGACCTTACTAAAAGAAAGACAGGAGATATGCCGACAACTGGTCAGCATGGCTTCATATTGAGGAGTTATGAGACAGCTTCCCTTATGGGCTAAAGGGAGAGGTTGTTGGGCTGGCAGCCCACAGATTCAACCCAAGGTGGGCTTTATCAGCCCACAGCCCACCCCCCACTTAACCTAACCGTAATCTCATATTAGGGGGTATGGGGGCTACGTTTTGAGTGGTAGGTGGCTGCGTTTTTAGGAGAAAAACTGCAGCAACGTGGACATCTTCGTAGCAGCAAAGAGGAGAAGAAAAAGGCAGAAAATCAAGAGAAAGAAAGGGAAGAAGATAAGGACAACGCAGAGAGATTGTTCTCAATCATCTAGTAGTGTTCTTATCTCAGGTTAGATCAAATCTACAATACACTCTTGCTGTGATTACTTGGAGAGGTTTTAGATATTGTGGGCAGTGATGTGATCCTTGTATCCCAGTTATTCTCTTATAATTATTGTTAGGGTTTAGGGCAAAAGATTGAGATTTGTATATTCATTATTCTTATAGTGGATTATCTCTTGTTTGCCACGTGGTTTTTACCCTTCACATTGGAGGGGTTTTCCACGTATATCTTGGTGTTCTATTTGATTGCGATTTTATTTAATTTTGCTGTGTATTATGGTCTTCTAGTGCTTGTTCATATACAAATGTTATTCCACAATATATTCTCATTAGATACTGATATGGCCGAGTATTTGCTGGAGGTTTGCCTAGAAGAATCGTTATATAATGATCATGTCGACGGGTAAGAGGTAGGTTGTGCAGTTCATCAAATATATCTGAAAATTTAACAAGTAAAGGAAATAGATTTGGATCTTCAAATTCTATTGGCTCTCCCTTAGTTTGTTGCTGAAGTTGTACCAAAAAGTCGATGCATGCTTTATGCAAAACCTTCTCCATTTGTTGTATGCAAATCGTCGTTATGTCAACCCCACGTTTCTTGTATAGAATCACCTGTTTCCCTTTACTATAAAATCTCAAAATTAGTTTTACAAAATTTCAGGAAATATCACCTAATGTCATCAACCATTCAATTATGAGCATGGCCTTATTAGGACTCTAGCTAGGAGAGTCCTAATTGATAGGGGCATTCATGTAAAACCTACCTAAGCCAACCCTTATTAAAGAAATGAAGAGGCCGGCAAGAGTTTGGAGGTTATTTTTTAAAGAAGAATTAGGAGTTGTAAAGGAATAGGAGTCTTGAGTAGGAGTTCTATTAGGAGTCTTGAGTAGAAGTCTTAATTGAGTAGGAGTCTTGAGTAGGACTCCTATTAGGAGTTAGGGTTTAGAAACCCTATATATAGTCATGTATTCATCCTTTTTTGATAAGCAATGGACGAATCTTTTCTGTAGCATTGCCTTTGTGCAGCAACTTGGAGGAAGGAACCCCTATAGAGTTCCAAGGAGGCCGATCCCCTAAAGAGATCAACCCCAAGCTTAGAATCTGTAAGTGTTCTAACACTTGGTATCAGAGCAGCATTCTTGGTATCTTATTACTCTTCCACAGCCTTCCATTTTCTCTTCACAGTCGCCCAAAGCAATTCCCACAATTGCTTAAAAGATCATCGCCAAATTCCACCGTTATCTCCACCACCGCGAATCATTATTTGATCTCTCCGTGAATTGCAACAGGTTCTGGTTTCGTACCTTACTACTACTGCAATTTAGTTATCCTTATTTAAAAATCCAAAAAAAAAATTATTCCTATATTGCAGCATAAACTTTTCGTCGCAAAGTTTTCATCTCTATGACGAAAGATACATTGCAGAATTCCAACCGCATAGCACAGTCTGTTTGATCTTGCTACTATATTTTTTCTATTCAAATCTCTATGAAATTTTCATGACAACTTTGAAACTTCCTAACAGCAAATTTTCCTTTGGATTTGTCAAAAAATTCTCAATATAAAATTCCAACCGCATGGCACAATTTGTTTGATCTTGCTACTATGTTTTTTCTATCCAAATCTCTACGAAATTTTTATGATAGCTTTGACACTTCCTAAAAGTATATTTTCCTTTTGTTTTATTAAAAAATTCTCAATATAAACCACTAATCTTTTACGTCCAATCTACTACAATTGAAAATCTGTGCTGCATAAAATTTCAGCCACACATTGTTGCCTTAATCAATCTATTTGTAATCTTTTTCAACAAAATTTCTTATACACTTTATAGATCATCTTGGCTTCTATCTAAGATTGATCTATTGAAGAATTTATCTCAGAAAATGATTTTGTGTTGTTGCAAATTTTCGTCGCAAACCGCTAAAATTTTTCAACGAGAATTTTGCTATCACAACTTGCACCAATTTGTTTGCTATTATACTACCGAAATTTTCTTCATTAAATTAGACATCCTTGCTGTCATATAAACTGAGATTTTTCTTTCAATTCCCTCCTCAAATCTCTTAAGTTTTTGGTGGAAATTTCATTGAGAAACCATTGTTTCTTCGACGATAATTATGCTTTTATAAGACAACACAATTCTGCAGCAAACTTCCACTGATTTCTATCAAACCTTTGCTGCCATCTACCATAGATCTAAAACATTCATCCATAGCCCAAAAACTCCACTAAACAATACCCTCAAACTTCATCCAAAATAGTCACAAAACAAGCCTAAACCGCAACCTACATCCACCAATCCACCAACCCTTTCGACTATCACTTCTCTCAACCTATACTTGCCTTTAACCTGACAACAAAAGAGAGATCTTAACATCACAGATTTAAAGGCATATACTATAGCATCTAAGGAGGCAATCAATGCTAAATTCGAAGCCTTGGAGGCACGAATGGAAGATAAGATTCAGATTCTCTTTACCGAACTTAGTTTGGGCCGACCACCAAGCATGAAGAAATCACATCAAGGAGAGAGCTCTAACCAATCACACCAAGCCCGAAGAGATGACTTCCAAGAGAGGGGAGGCTTTATGACCGACCCCAACTATCCACGCATGAGGGTGGACTTCCCTAGATGGGAAGGAGACCCGAGTGGTTGGATCTCGCGTGCGGAGCGATATTTTTAGTATCATAAAACTGCGGATGCATCTATGGTGAAAATTACAGCTATACATCTTGAAGGGGATGCCATATAGTGGTTTGACTGGTTTAAATATACTCATGGAGTCCTCTTATAGTGACAATTCAAAGACGGACTATTGATCCGCTTCGGACCAACTAATTACGAGAACATTGACGAATAACTAGCAAAGATTCAACAAACCTCTACCATTTAGGAGTACCATAGGTTTGAAAGGTTATCTAATCAAACTTGTGATTGGTCTCAAAAACAGCTATTGGGGACCTTCATTGAGGGCTTGAAGCCGAAGATCCAGAGAGAAGTTAAAGCACGACAATCGTACACGCTTATGGTAGTCATCTCTTTCGCATAACATCAAGAGGAGCGATTGAACCATGAAGCTCGGAGGACTAGGATCGCTCCTCGACCTGCAATGTAGAAGCCCTCAGCCCCCTCTACTATTAACCAAGTCTCTGCACCAAAAATGATGACAAGAGAAGAGCTTCGGGAGTGATCTACGGAGGAGTTATGTTGGCACCACGATGAGCCGTGGAGCCGCGAGCATCACTGTAGAAAAGGGAGACTTCTTATGATTAAACCAGTAGAAGAAAAGGTCATTAAATATCAAGAAGAGAGCCTTGATAATAAAGAAGAAGATGCAGAAGAAAAGCCACAACCGACCAAAGTTATGGTGCATGCACTAGTTGGCTACTCAAACCCGCAAACGATGAAAGTTGAAGGCCTTCTCAAACAACAATCGATCACTGTTCTCATCAACACGGGCAGCACTAATAACTTCTTAGATAGTAAAGTTGTGATCCGGATGACCTTACCTATCGAGTATTATAGTAGGTTTGACGTCAAGTTCACCGATGGACGGATTTTGAAGTGTGATCATAGGCGCCCGTGAGAGAAACTATTACTATAGGAACAAGAGATAATTGCATATTTCTTCCTCCTCCCTCTTGATGATCATGAGGCCATGCTCAGAATTGAATGGTTGATGACATTAGGTGATGTTTCCTGAAATTTTATGAAACTAATTTTGAGATTTTATAGTAAAGGCAAGCATGTGATTCTACACGGGAAACGTGGGGGCGACATAATGACGATTTGCACACAACAAATGGAGAAGGTTTTGCATAAAGCATGTAGTGGCTTTTTGGTATAACTTGAGTAGCGAACTAAGGGAGAGCCAAAAGAATTTGAAGATCCAAACCTACTTCCTTTACTTGCTGAATTTTCAAATATATTTGACGAATCGCGTAACCTACCTCTTGCCCGTCAGCATGATCATTATATACCGATTTTTTTGGGCAAACCTCCTGCAAATCCTTGGCTATATCAATATTCATATCTGCAGAAGGATGAAATAGGAAGGATTGTAAAAGAGATGCCCGAAACAGGAGTTATTCGGGTAAGTTGCAGCCCCTAACTCTTCACCAGTGCTCTTCGTACGAAAGAAGGACGAAACATGACGAATGTGCATTGATTACGGAACCCTCAATGACATAACCATCAAGGACAAATATCCTATTCCAATAGCAAATGAATTGCTAGATGAAAGAGAGCACAAATCTTCACAAAGTTGGACCTTCAATCCGGGTATCATCAAATATGAGTGTGCAAAGAATACATATCGAAAACCGCCTTTCGAACACACAATGGCCACTATGAATTTTTGCTTTCTTCACCAGAAGGTAGAATATCTTTGGCATATCATATCAGAGGAAGATGTGGCAGTGGACCCCTCTAAAATTGGAGCAATGCAAAACTGGCCGACATCGAGGAACATAAAATTACTACGTAGCTTTCTTGGTTTAATAGGCTACAATCGTAAGTTCATGAAAAACTATGGAAAGATCAGTGCACCACTTACTTCCTTGTTGAAAAAAGATGCTTTCCAATGGTCAAACAAAGCCACCACTGCCTTCAATGAATATAAAGCCGTAGTGACGACAACGCTTGACATCGGCAAGACTTTTGTTCTTGAAGCCAATGCCTTCGGAGTCGGAATTGGTGTTATACTAATACAAGATGGCCACCCCCTCGCTTATACTAGTAAGGCATTATCTCCTTCCAATCTCAAAATGACTATTTATGATAAGGAGATGCTTGTGATTGTGCATGCGATGGCAAAATAGAGATCGTACTTGATCGGGCGACGCTTTCAAATCAAAACCGTTCATAAAAGGCTAAAATATTTCTTAAAGCAGAAGATATCTTCCCCTGAGCAACAAAAATGGATAACAAAGCTTCTTGGATATGATTATGAAATAATTTACAAAAAGGGGAAAGAGAATGTTGTTGCAGATGCGCTTTCATGGCTACCCAAGCAAGCTGAATTTTCGACCATTTCACTTTCGACCTATGACTTCCTTAAGGGTATTAAGAGGGAATGGCAGGAAGATCTAGAGACTAGTAAGATTATAAAAAAATCAAAGAAAGCACTAAACTCCGTGGCTCATTACAATTGGGACTCAAAAGAATTACGCTATAAGAGACGCATTGTGCTTGTGCCAAATTCTACTTGCATCTTCATAAGCAGATTTTGGACAGAGTTTTTCTATATGTAGGGTGCTAAATTAAAAAGGAGTATGACGTAGCACCCATAAACCAACGTCCAGACGGAAGTGATAAACAAGTGCTTGGAGACAGCCCAAAGCCACCCATTAAATATGATTACCCAAGGAGAACTTCAGACCTAATTGAGTGCCATTATTGATCGACGAATCATGACTCAAAGATGATGACCCATTACTGAAGTGTTAATACAATGGGTGAACATACCAGTAGAAGGTGCCACTTGGGAGACCTATGACGACTTGAAGATCAAATTCCCAAAATTTATGGATTGTCAGCCTCGAGGACAAGGCTGATTTGAAGAGGGCAGGCCTGTTAGGACTCTAGCAAGGAGAGTCCTAATCGATAGGGGCATTCATGTAAAACCTACCTAAGCCGACCCTTATTAAAGAAGTGAAGAGGCCAGTTAGGGTTTGGAGGTTATTTTTTAAAGAAGAATTAGGAGTTGTAAAAGAATAGGAGTCTTGAGTAGGAGTCCTATTAGGAGTCTTGAGTAGAAGTCTTAATTGAGTAGGAGTCTTGAGTAAAATTCCTATTAGGAGTTAGGGTTTAGAAACCCTATAAATAGTCATGTATTCATCCTCTTTTGATAAGCAATAGATTAATCTTTTCTGCAGCCTTTGTGCAGCAACTTGAAGGAAGGAACCCCTATAGAGTTCCAAGGAGGCCGATCCCCTAAAGAGATCAACCCCAAGCTTAGAATCTACAAGGATTCTAACACTTGGTATCAGAGCAGCGTTCTTAGCATCTCGCTGCCCTTCCATAGCCATCCATTATCTCTCCACACCTGCCCAAAGCAATTCCCACAATTGCTTAAAAGATCGTCGCCAAATTCCATCGTTATCTCCACCACCGCGGATTATTCTTTGATCTCCCCGTGAATTGTAACAGGTTCTAGTTTCGTACCTTACTGCTACTGCAATTTAGTATCCTTATTTAAAAATCTAAAAAAAAAATTGTTCATATATTGCTGCATAAACTTTTCATCACAAAGTTTTCATCTCTACGACGAAAGATACATTGCTGAATTCCAACCGTATAGCACAGTCTGTTCGATCTTGCAACTATATTTTTTCTATCCAAATCTCTACGAAATTTTTATGACAATTTTGAAACTTCCTAACAGCAGATTTTCCTTTGGATTTGTCAAAAAATTCTCAATATAAACCATTGATATTTTACGTCTAATCTGCTATACTTGAAAATCTGCATTGTAAAATTCCAACCGCATAGCACAATTTGTTTGATCTTGCTATTATATTTTTTCTGACCAAATCTCTATAAAATTTTTATAATAGATTTGACACTTCCTAAAAGTATATTTCCCTTTTGTTTCATTAAAAAATTCTCAATATAAACCGTTGATCTTTTACGTCCAATCTGCTACAATTGAAAATCTGTACTACAAAAAATTTCAGCCGCATATTGTTGCCTTAACCGATCTATTTACAATTTTTTTGAATAAAATTTCTTATACACTTTATAGATCATCTTGTTTCTATCTAAGATTGATTTATTGAAGAATATATCTCATAAAACGATTTTGTGTTGCTGCAAATTTTTGTCGCAAACCGCTGAAATTTTTCAACGAGAATTTTGCTATCACAACTTGCACCAATTTTTTTGCTATTATACTGCCAAAATTTTCTTCATTAAATTAGACATTCTTGCTATCATATAAACTGAGATTTTGCTTCTAATCTTCTTAAATCTCTTAAGTTTTTGGTAAAAATTTCATTGAGAAACCATTGTTTCTTCGACGATAATTCTGCTTTTACAACACAACACAATTCTGCAGCAAACTTCCACTGATTTCTATCAAACCTTTGCTGTCATCTACCATAGATCTAAAACATTCATCTATAGCCCTAAAACTCCACCAAACAACACCCTCAAACTTCACTCAAAACAGTCGCAAAATAAGCCTAAACCGTAGCCTACATCTACCAATCCACCAACCCTTTCGACTATCACTTCTCTCAACTTATACTTGCCTTTAACCCAACAACAAAAGAGAGATATTAACATCACAGATTTAGAGGCATATACTATGGCATCTAAGGAGGCAATCAATGCTAAATTCGAAGCCTTGGAGGCGCGAATGGAGGATAAGATTCGGATTCTCTTTATTGAACTCAGTTTGGGCCGACCACCAAGCATGAAGAAATCACATCAAGGAGAGAGCTCTAACCAATTGCACAAAGCCCGAAGAGATGACTTCTAAGAGAGGGGAGGCTTTATGACCGACCCCAACTATCCACGCATGAGGGTGGACTTCCCTAGATGGGAAGAAGGAGACCTGATTGGTTGGATCTCGCGTGCGGAGCGATATTTTTAGTATCATAAAACTGTGGATGCATCTATGGTGGAAATTGCAGCTATACATCTTGAAGGGGATGCCATATAGTGGTTTGACTGGTTTAAATATACTCATGGAGTCCTCTCATGGTGACAATTCAAAGAAGGACTATTGATCCGCTTCGGACCAACCAATTATGAGAACATTGACGAACAACTAGCAAAGATTCAACAAACCTCTACTATTCAGGAGTACCAAACCAGGTTTGAAAGGTTATCTAATCAAACTTGTGATTGGTCTCAAAAACAGCTATTGGGGACCTTCATTGAGGGCTTGAAGCCGGAGATCTGGGGAGAAGTTAAAGCACGACAACTGTACACGCTTATGGCAGCCATCTCTTTTGCACGACATCAAGAGGAGCGATTGAACTATGAAG
Source organism: Musa balbisiana (assembly GCA_004837865.1). NCBI lineage: Eukaryota > Viridiplantae > Streptophyta > Magnoliopsida > Zingiberales > Musaceae > Musa > Musa balbisiana. Next base: position 18,211,343 of record CM017191.1, on the reverse strand, counting down.
CTCGGAGGACTAGGATCGCTTCTCAACCTGCAATGCAAAAGCCCTCGGCCCCCCCTACTTTCAACCAAGTCCCTACACCAAAAATAATGACAAGAGAAGAGCTTTGGGAGCGATCTACGGAGGAGTTATATTGGCACCACGACGAGCCGTGGAGCCATGAGCATCACTGTAGAAAAGGGAGACTTCTTATGATTAAACTAGTAGAAGAAGAGGTCATTGAACATCAAAAGAGAGCCTTGATAATAAAGAAGAAGATGCAGAAGAAGAGCCACAACCGACCGAAGTTATGGTGCATGCACTAGCTGGCTACTCAAACCCGCAAACGATAAAAGTTGAAGGCCTTCTCAAACAACAATCGATCACTGTTCTCATCGACACGAGCAGCACTAATAACTTCCTAGATAGTAAAGTTGCTATCTAGATGGCCTTACCTATCAAGTATTACAGTAGATTTGACTTTAAGTTCATCGACGGACGGATTTTGAAGTGTGATCGTAGGCACCCGCAGGAGAAACTATTACTGCAGGAATAAGAGATAATTGTATATTTCTTCCTCCTCCCTCTTGATGAACATGAGGCCATGCTCAAAATTGAATGGTTGATGATATTAGGTGATGTTTCCTGAAATTTTATGAAACTAATTTTGAGATTTTACAGTAAAGGGAAACATGTGATTCTACACGGGAAACATGGGGGCGACGTAATGACGATTTGCACATAACAAATGGAGAATGTTTTGCATAAAGCATGCAGTGGCTTTTTGGTACAACTTAAGCAGCAAACTAAGGGAGAGCCAATAGAACTTGAAGATCTAAACCTACTTCCTTTGTTTGCTGAATTTTCAGATATATTTGACGAATCGTGCAACCTATCTCTTGCCCGTCGGCATGATCATTGTATACCGATTCTTCTGAGCAAACCTCCTGCAAATACTTGGCTATATCAATATTCATATCTACAAAAGGATGAAATAGAAAGGATTGTAAAAGAGATGCATGAAACAGGAGTTATTCGGCCAAGTTGCAGCCCCTACTCTTCACCGGTGCTCTTCGTACGAAAGATGGACGAAACATGACGAATGTGCATTGATTACCGAACCCTCAACGACATAACCATCAAGGACAAATACCCTATTCCAATAGCAAATGAATTGCTAGATGAAAGGGAGCACAAATCTTCACAAAGCAGAACCTTCGATCCGAGTATCATCAAATATGAGTGTGCAAAGAATACATACCGAAAATCGCCTTTTGAACACACAATGGCCACTATGAATTTTTGCTTTCTTCACCAGAAAGTAGAATATCTTGGGCATATCATATCAGAGGAAGATGTGGTAGTGGACCCCTCCAAAATTACAGCAATGCAGAACTGGCCGACCTCGAGGAACATAAAATTGCTACGTGGCTTTCTCAGTTTAATAGGCTACAATCGTAAGTTCATGAAAAACTATGGAAAGATCATTGCACCACTTACTTTCTTACCGAAAAATAATGCTTTCCAATGGCCAAACAAAGCCACCACTGCCTTCAACGAATATAAAGCCGTAGTGACGACAACGCTCGACATCGGCAAGACTTTTGTTATTGAAGCCGATGCCTTCGAAGTCAGAATTGGTGTTATATTAATACAAGATGGCCGCCCCCTCGCTTATACTAGTAAGGCATTATCTCCTTCCAATCTCCAAATGACTATTTATGATAAGGAGATGCTTGCGATTGTGCATGTGGTGGCCAAATGGAGATCGTACTTGATCGGGCGACACTTTCAAATTAAAACCGATCATAAAAGCCTAAAATATTTCTTAGAGCAGAAGATATCTTCCCCTAAGCAACAAAAATGGATAACAAAGCTTCTTAGATATGATTATGAAATAATTTACAAAAAGGGGAAAGAGAATTTTGTTACAGATGCGCTTTCATGGCTACCCAAGCAAGCTGAATTTTTGACCATTTCACTTTCGACTTGTGACTTCCTTAAGGATATTAAGAGGGAATGGCAAGAAGATCTAGAGACTAGTAAGATTATAAAAAAACAGATGAAGCACTAAACTCCGTGACTCATTACAATTGGGACTCAAAAGAATTACGCTATAAGAGACGCATTGTGCTCGTGCCAAATTCTACTTGCATTTTCACGAGCAGATTTTAGATAGAGTTTTTTCATATGCAGGGTGCTAAATTAAAAAGGAGTATCGTGTATCACCCACAAACCAACGGTCAGACGGAAGTGATAAATAAGTGCTTGGAGACAGCACAAAGCCACTCACAAAATATGATTACCTAAGGAGAACTCCAGACCCAGTTGAGTGTCATTATTGATCGATGGATCATGACTCAACGATGACAATCCATTACTAAAGTGCTAATACAATGGGTGAACTTACCAGTAGAAGGTACCACTTGGGAGAACTATGACGCCTTGAAGATCAAATTCCCAAAATTCATGGATTGTCAGCCTCGAGGACAAGGCTGATTTGAAGAGGGCAGGTCTGTTAGGACTCTAGCTAGGAGAGTCCTAATTGATATGGGGCATTCATGTAAAACCTACCTAAGCCAACCCTTATTAAAGAAGTAAAGAGGCCGGCTAGGGTTTGGAGGTTATTTCTTAAAGAAGAATTAGGAGTTGTAAAGGAATATGAGTCTTGAGTAGGAGTCCTATTAGGAGTCTTGAGTAGAAGTCTTAATTGAGTAGGAGTCTTGACTAGGAGTCCTATTAGGAGTTAGGGTTTAGAAACCCTATAAATAGTCATGTATTCATCCTCTTTTGATAAGTAATAGATGAATATTTTCTGCAGCCTTTGTGCAGCAACTTGAAGGAAGGAACTCCTATAGAGTTCCAAGGAGGTCGATCCCCTAAAGAGATCAACCCCAAGCTTAGAATCTGCAAGGGTTCTAACACTTGGTATCAGAGCAATATTCTTGGCGTCTCGCTGCCCTTCCACAGCCATCCATCATCTCTCCACGGTCGCCCAAAGCAATTCCCACAATTGCTTAAAAGATCATCGCCAAATTTCACCGTTATCTCCACCACCGCGGATCATTCTTTGATCTCCCCATGAATTGCAACAGGTTCTGGTTTTGTACCTTACTGTTACTGCAATTTAGTTATCCTTATTCAAACATTCAAAAAAAAATTGTTTATATATTGTTGCATAAACTTTTTGTCGTAAAGTTTTCATCTCTACGACGAAAGATACATTGCAAAATTCCAACCGCATAGCACAGTCGTTTTGATCTTGCTACTATATTTTTTCTATCCAAATCTCTATGAAATTTTTATGACAACTTTAAAACTTCCTAACAGCAGATTTTCCTTTGGATTTGTTAAAAAATTCTTAATATAAACCATTGATCTGGGCATACAGACCTCTTCCTTTGCACATCAAACCCATAAGACGCATTGGCCTGCATAGAGAGTGAACAATTCCAATGAAGATATTTGAAATCATTATAGTTGAGTAGAGAGAATGTTCGAAATCATTATAGTAGATATAATGTTTCGTTGGGTCTTTCCTTGGCCTAAGAGAGAGCCACTCAAGCTAAAGCTGCTATAGGAGGGACGAAGTTCAGGTTCCTCCCCTTTTGTCATCTTTCAGACACCCGTTCAATAATCCGTCAGAGAAATCACATTCCTTATTTGGATAGATAGTTGTCATGCTCCTAAAGAGGTCCGCAAATCTAGTAAAAACACTCTGAGCCAAAAAGACGTAAAGAAAGAACTAGCCTCGCCAAAAAGACGTACGTACAGAAAGAACTAGCCTTGCTTTCTTCACTTCCCCTTTGCTTTCTTTTTGAGGCGTGTCTATAGAATAGTGAATAGGAGAATACACAGAACAGCTGGCTTTGTGTTTTTGAATTGTTTGACTTGATTGAAGCAAGAGTTCTCTGCCTCCCTCACTCACTGGTATCTGAGCAATTCGTCTTTCCTTATGGTCTGGGCATACAGACCTCTTCCGTGCGTCTTTCTCATGGCGAGAACAGAACTCCAGGGGTATGAAATAAGTGATTAGCTATAAGAAATAAGAGTTGACTCTAGATGTTACGACTAGAACTACATGTTAGCGCACAACTGGGAAAGAATGGAATAGAGCTCTACCCTACCAAAAGAGAAAGAACGGAATATAGCGACCCAAATGTACAAAGAATGGAATATAGCTACCCTTATCCTTACATAGAAAAGAGTCATAACATCGCTTACTCACTAACTCAAAAGAGTCAGAAAATCCTTAGCGCAAAGTGGAGTTCGGGGAACAAGCACAAAATCCGATCAAGGGTATATCCAAAGTTATGTTATTCTCCTATTAGAAGATGTGCACTCTCTTCAATTCAACTAGCTTCAACTAGCAACGTGCATCTTCAATTAAACTAGCTTAACTAGCAACGGGCGCTAAGCTTCGAGATGTTCCAAAATCGGATATTGTGGTACTATTGGTGAATCCTGTCCAGTCCTATCTTGTTTGACTTGACATTACTCGACTGCTTGCTGGTTGCTGATCGCTGTGTTCTTCAAGTAGGAATAGCGGCGGTTTACTAGCTGTGTTCGTTCGTTCTTCAAGTATAGGGATAGCTGTGACTCCGCCTCTGTCGTCTAGGGTGAACTCAATGAGAATACTAGGGTGAACTCAATGAGAATAAGAAGGAAGCAAAGGCACAAGAACATGTAAACAAGTAAACAAGCAACAGTCAACCCTAATCCATGAAACGACTTTCTTTGTTTGTTTGAGAAAGTACTTAGTGCTTCAACTTAAGGAGAGGAGCTTCTTTCTACCTTACTGGCAACTCCACTTTTCCACTTTCCACTTCTCTTGCTACAATAGTACTGCATGTAGGGACAGGACGATCTACTTTACTTTCTACTTATCAACCAACAATAGTTGGGCGATACGGGCCAAGACAATCTACTTGACTTGAGATTTCTCTTGAACCATAGTGCGTGTAGGGCCAGGACAATCTAGTTTACTACTTAAGCAACCCATTTCAATAAGTCGCATATGATAGAGAAGATAAGAGTAACAAAACAATGCACGGAAAGATAGGAATAACAAAACACTGCACGGAGCGATAAACAACCAGTATTGCTTACGGGCAATCAGATCTTTGCGTCTCACCACTCCTGCTGCGCATGCAAACAAAGGACTCTGAAGCATATATGACCCTTAGTTTCTATAAGGATTCTATTCCTATTGATAAAAGAAGAAAAGAGTTCTCATGCAGGGTCAACTCTACTATTAAAGGACGGAGCCATATGTGAGTGACCAACATAACATCTATTATACCCCTCAGGTTAACTGGACTTTTGGAGGCTTATGCACTTGTTCGGTGAAGCATCCCCTATCCGCTTACAAATCCGCTTACTTGCTAGCTACTGTATGTTTAATCTCGGATTTTGATGATGAAGTCAATTGTCATTTGTTATCTAATCCATATATTAAGATAAGTGTGCAGGATTAACTACGATGAAAGTAAGACATGCAGCAGGAGTTGCGCCGAAGTCAAAACTATGATCACGTTGGGGGTTCGAGAGTTCGACGGAAGTCCGGACGGTCATCGGAGGTTCTACGGGAACAAATCCGAGAAGTCCAGGAGCTTGCCAAAGAAGCTCATCGGAACTCGCCAAGTGGATCGTCGCAAGTCCAAGAGTTTGCCGGAAGTCTGCCGGAGCATCGCCGAGGGTTCGTCGGATGATCGCCGAAAGTTCGCCGGAAGCTCGACGAAAGAAGCGATTGACGCACCGGAGCAAGTTGCAGTAAATATCTTGAAAAAAATTGTAGTTAGCATAATGATTAAGTTAGAAATGGGAGGTGATCCCATTAACTTAATCTTGGGGCAATTGGGCCCTTGACAAACCCAAATTGGGCCGAATGGATCAGCCCATTCGGACCCAGATTCCTTGGCCGGCGGTGGCACCGCTTGGGTCGGCGGTGGCACCGCCCAGCAGCCGAGTCTCGGAGTGAGGCTGGGCGGTGGTACCGCCCCTGTCAAGCGATGGCACCGCCTGGGCTCAGTCCCCGAGTGAGACTAGGCGGTAGCACCGCACCTGTCGGCGGTGGTACCGCCCGAGCTCAGTCTCCGAGCTCTGTTAGGCGGTAGTACCGCCCATTTATGGTGGTAGTACTGCCAGGACCCCGAAAATAGGGAAATGACATTTTTGAGCTCCAATTCAAATCTGTTTGGGGCCTATATAAACCCCACCCTTTCATGCATGAAAGGGCACTGAAACTTGGCATTTATTCTGAGATTTTGAGAGCTTAAAAGTGTTATAAAGGCTAGAAGTTCTTCTCCTCTTTTCTTCGAAGTTTTGATCATTTAAGAGAGGAGTGAAAAATATGTAAGGGTTGTCTCCTAAGCCCGTCAAAAGGAGTAAAACTGTAAAAGGGTGGTTGGCCTTCGCCTATTGAAGGAAGGCCTCTGGTGGACGTCGGTGACCTCTCGGCCAAAGTGGATGTAGGTCAAGATTGACCGAACCACTCTAAATCTCAGTTTGCATTTATATTTGTTCTCTATCTTAACTGCAACTACTTCCATAGTTTTACTTTAACTGCACTTTACTTGATCTTAAGTTAAAGCAATTTTTGATTTAACTTTCATACTGAAAATCGTTCTTATCATACGAACGTCGTTTTAAATCGTCGAACGTTTTCCGCTGCACTAATTCACCCCCCCCCCCCCCCTCTTAGTGCTCTTGATCCTAACAATTGGTATCAGAGCGGGTTAACTCTCAATCGGATTAAAACCCAAGAGAGATGGCATACGTCGGAAATCAAGAGGGCCACTCTATTACATGTCCACCCATGTTCAATGGAACAGACTACACCTATTGGAAGACCCGAATGAGGATTTTCTTATTTCAATGGATTTTGAACTTTGGAATCTTGTCGAAAATGGATTTTCGAAGTCTTCTCTTCTATGATCGATTGGAATGAATTGGAGAAGAAGACTTTCGCTCTTAATGCAAAGGCTATGAATGCCTTATTTTGTGCGCTTGATAAAAATGAGTTCAATCGTGTTTCGGTTTGTGAAACCGCATTTGATATTTGGCATACACTCGAAGTGACTCACGAAGGCACAAGTAGAGTGAAAGAGTCAAAAATCAATCTTTTGATACATTCTTTTGAACTTTTCCGAATGAAACCGAGTGAGACTATTGGTGATATGTACACCCGTTTCACGGATGTCGTCAATGGTCTAAAAGGACTCAGCAAAAGTTTTTCGGATTTTGAGCTCGTAAATAAGATTCTAAGATCCCTTCCTAAGAGTTGGGACCCTAAAGTCACTGCTATTCAAGAGGCTAAAGATCTAAACAACTTTCCTCTTCAAGAATTAATCGGGTCATTAATGACCTACGAAATGACTTGCAAAGCTCATGAAGAGCAAGAGGAGATCCTTCCAAAGAACAGGAAGGATATGGCACTTAGAACTTTCGAAGACCACTTGAGAGAAAACTCAAGTGATGAAGACTGTGACGATGACTTGGCACTTCTAACAAGGAAATTCAAAAAATTCATTAAAAGAAACAAGTTTAAAAATGACTCAAAAAATAAATTTGAACCCAAAAAGGACCAATTCGACTTTCATACTGAAATCGTTCTTATCATACGAACGTCGTTTTAAATCGTCGAAAGTTTTCCGCTGCACTAATTCACCCCCCCCCCCCCCCCCCCCCCCCCCCCCCCCCCCCCCCCCCCCCCCCCCCCCCCCCCCCCCCCCCCCCCCCCCCCCCCCCCCCCCCCCCCCCCCCCCCCCCCCCCCCCCCCCCCCCCCCCCCCCCCCCCCCCCCCCCCCCCCCCCCCCCCCCCCCCCCCCCCCCCCCCCCCCCCCCCCCCCCCCCCCCCCCCCCCCCCCCCCCCCCCCCCCCCCCCCCCCCCCCCCCCCCCCCCCCCCCCCCCCCCCCCCCCCCCCCCCCCCCCCCCCCCCCCCCCCCCCCCCCCCCCCCCCCCCCCCCCCCCCCCCCCCCCCCCCCCCCCCCCCCCCCCCCCCCCCCCCCCCCCCCCCCCCCCCCCCCCCCCCCCCCCCCCCCCCCCCCCCCCCCCCCCCCCCCCCCCCCCCCCCCCCCCCCCCCCCCCCCCCCCCCCCCCCCCCCCCCCCCCCCCCCCCCCCCCCCCCCCCCCCCCCCCCCCCCCCCCCCCCCCCCCCCCCCCCCCCCCCCCCCCCCCCCCCCCCCCCCCCCCCCCCCCCCCCCCCCCCCCCCCCCCCCCCCCCCCCCCCCCCCCCCCCCCCCCCCCCCCCCCCCCCCCCCCCCCCCCCCCCCCCCCCCCCCCCCCCCCCCCCCCCCCCCCCCCCCCCCCCCCCCCCCCCCCCCCCCCCCCCCCCCCCCCCCCCCCCCCCCCCCCCCCCCCCCCCCCCCCCCCCCCCCCCCCCCCCCCCCCCCCCCCCCCCCCCCCCCCCCCCCCCCCCCCCCCCCCCCCCCCCCCCCCCCCCCCCCCCCCCCCCCCCCCCCCCCCCCCCCCCCCCCCCCCCCCCCCCCCCCCCCCCCCCCCCCCCCCCCCCCCCCCCCCCCCCCCCCCCCCCCCCCCCCCCCCCCCCCCCCCCCCCCCCCCCCCCCCCCCCCCCCCCCCCCCCCCCCCCCCCCCCCCCCCCCCCCCCCCCCCCCCCCCCCCCCCCCCCCCCCCCCCCCCCCCCCCCCCCCCCCCCCCCCCCCCCCCCCCCCCCCCCCCCCCCCCCCCCCCCCCCCCCCCCCCCCCCCCCCCCCCCCCCCCCCCCCCCCCCCCCCCCCCCCCCCCCCCCCCCCCCCCCCCCCCCCCCCCCCCCCCCCCCCCCCCCCCCCCCCCCCCCCCCCCCCCCCCCCCCCCCCCCCCCCCCCCCCCCCCCCCCCCCCCCCCCCCCCCCCCCCCCCCCCCCCCCCCCCCCCCCCCCCCCCCCCCCCCCCCCCCCCCCCCCCCCCCCCCCCCCCCCCCCCCCCCCCCCCCCCCCCCCCCCCCCCCCCCCCCCCCCCCCCCCCCCCCCCCCCCCCCCCCCCCCCCCCCCCCCCCCCCCCCCCCCCCCCCCCCCCCCCCCCCCCCCCCCCCCCCCCCCCCCCCCCCCCCCCCCCCCCCCCCCCCCCCCCCCCCCCCCCCCCCCCCCCCCCCCCCCCCCCCCCCCCCCCCCCCCCCCCCCCCCCCCCCCCCCCCCCCCCCCCCCCCCCCCCCCCCCCCCCCCCCCCCCCCCCCCCCCCCCCCCCCCCCCCCCCCCCCCCCCCCCCCCCCCCCCCCCCCCCCCCCCCCCCCCCCCCCCCCCCCCCCCCCCCCCCCCCCCCCCCCCCCCCCCCCCCCCCCCCCCCCCCCCCCCCCCCCCCCCCCCCCCCCCCCCCCCCCCCCCCCCCCCCCCCCCCCCCCCCCCCCCCCCCCCCCCCCCCCCCCCCCCCCCCCCCCCCCCCCCCCCCCCCCCCCCCCCCCCCCCCCCCCCCCCCCCCCCCCCCCCCCCCCCCCCCCCCCCCCCCCCGGGACACTACAAAAGTGATTGTCCCCAAGCCAAGAAGAGAACACCAAAGAAGAAGGCGCTCAAAGCAACGTGGGATGACTCAAGCGCGTCCGAAGAAGAGGAGTCCAACACCGAGCAAGTTGCTCATTATGCCCTAATGGCCATCGGAGATGAGGTAACAAATTTAATTGATGCAGATTTATCATTTGATGAATTACTAAATGCCTTCCATGACTTATTTGATGAATGCAAAACTATTAGTAGAAAATATAAATTGCTAAAAAAGGAGCATGATAGTCTTGTAATTTCGACAAATTAGAAATTGAATATCATGATAGTTTAGCTCCATGTAAAAAATGTCATGATCTAGAAACTCTCCAAAATGAGAACTTGCTACTTAAGGACACCTTGAAGAAATTCGAGGTTGGTAGCAAGTCTTTGAATATGATCCTTACAAATAAGGGTCATGTTCCTAAAAGAAGTGGAATCGGATTTGTGAGAAGTCCTCGCCAAAATCCAACCACCTTCATTAAAGGCCATATCTTATATGTTCGACACCAAAGCAAATGCAACTTTTGTTGCAAACATGGACATAGAACTTATCATTGTCCATTCAAGAAAGTTAGTCCAAACAAATTGATTTGGGTTCCTAAAGGAACCACGATAAACTCTATGCAACATGATAAACAATTTAGATCAATGTTTGAGGCACCCAAAAGTAAATGGGTACCTAAAAATCATCCTTTTTTGTAGAAACATACATCATCACAAGCTAGGAGCAAGAGATGGTACCTTGATAGTGGATGCTCAAGGCATATGACCGGAGATCCATCTCAATTCTCTAAACTCATTAGCATAGACGAAGGCTATGTCACCTTCGGAGACAACAACAAGGGTAAAATTATTGGCAAAGGAACCATAGGTAACAAATCCAACTTCTCTATTGAAGATGTTTTGTTAGTTGATGGTTTAAAACATAACCTCTTGAGCATTAGTCAATTGTATGATAAAGGATATATTGTCAAATTCGAATCTAATGCTTGCATCATTGAAAAACCACACAAAAACACATCTATGATTGCATTAAAACAAAATAACGTATACACCATTGACATCAATGATCTTTGCAATGAAAAGTGTTTCTCGATTTTAAATGAGGATGCTTGGCTTTGGCATAGGAGATTAGGTCATGCTAGCATGAAACTAATCACTCAAATATCATCCAAAGAACTTGTAAGAGGAATTCCTCATATCAAGTTCATCAAAGATAATGTGTGTGATGCTTGTCAATTAGGAAAATAAATTAAGGGTAGTTTCAAATCTAAGAATCAAATAAGCACCTCTAGGCCCTTACAATTGATCCATATGGACTTGTTTGGACCTATCTCTACATCAAGTCTAGGAGGTAGCAAATACGCCTTCGTCATTGTAGATGACTATAGTAGATACACATGGACTTATTTCTTAAAATACAAAAATGAATGCTTTAGATAAGTTTTAACTCAAAGTTTTCTATGATTGTGTCAATTAGAAGTGATCATGGTGGTGAATTTCAAAACCGTGATTTTCAAGAATTTTGTGAATTTAATGGATACAATCATAACTTCTCTACTTCAAGAAATCCTCAACAAAATGGATTAGTAGAAAGAAAAAATAGAAATTTACAAGAAATGGCAAGAACCATGTTGAATGAACATAGCCTACCCAAATATTTTTGGGCCGAAGCTGTAAACACTGCATGCTATATTTTGAATAGAGTTCTAGTAAGACCCTTACTCACCAAAACTCCCTATGAGTTATGGAACAACAAAAAACCCAATGTTTCATATTTTAAAGTTTTTGGGTGCAAGTGTTTTATCTTGAATGAAAAAGATGCCTTAGAAAATTTGATGCTAAATCCGATGAAGGAATTTTCTTTGGTTATTCTTCGGTTTCTAAAGCTTTTCATATATTCAATAAAAGAACTTTAATTATCGAAGAATCCATTCATGTTGTTTTCAATGAGATTTCCGAAATCAAGCAAAATGATTTTGATGATGATGTTAATTTTGATTCTTTGAATTTAAATGAAACCCCTTCTCCAACTAGCAACTTGGATGCATCCACTTTCGAAACATCCTTACCCAAGGATTGGAAATATGTAGATGCTCATCCTAAGGAGCTAATTCTAGGAGACACATCTAAGGGGGTTTCAAACATGTTCTTCTCTTAAAGAATTTTGTGCCAACGCCGCTTTTCTCTCCCAAATTGAACCTAAATGTATTGACGAAGCCATGAAAGATGATTCATGGATTATCACAATGCAAGATGAGTTAAATCAATTTGAGAGAAATGAGGTGTGGAAGCTTGTTCCTAGGCCAAATGACCATTTAGTTATTGGTACTAAATGGGTCTTTAGAAACAAGCAAGATGAATATGGTATCGTGGTTAGAAACAAGGCTAGATTAGTAGCCAAAGGTTTCAACCAAGAAGAAGGTATCGATTACGAAGAAACCTTCGCTCCTGTGGCTAGATTAGAAGCCATAAGGATGCTCCTTACCTATGCTAGTAATAATAATTTTAAGTTATTTCAAATGGATGTTAAAAGCGCTTTTCTTAATGGCTTTATTTCCGAAGAAGTTTATGTTGAACAACCTCCCGGATTTGAAAATAATAGCCTCACTAATCATGTGTTTAAATTAACTAAAGCTCTCTATGGTTTAAAACAAGCCCCAAGGGCTTGGTATGAGAGACTTAGTTCTTTTCTTATTAAAAATAATTTTACAAAAGGCAAGGTTGATACTACATTGTTTATCAAGAATTTTGAAAATAATTTTCTCATTATTCAGATTTATGTTGATGATATTATCTTTGGTTCTACAAAGAATCTCTTTGTGAATCCTTTGCTAAAACCATGAGTCCTAGAATTTGAAATGAGTTTGATGGGAGAATTATACCTTTTTCTTAGGCTTACAAATTAAGCAACTAAGAAATGGCATCTTTATTAGTCAAACTAAATATGCTTTAGACTTGCTAAAGAGATTTAATATGAAAGCTCAAAAGCTATTAACACTCCTATGAGCACATCCACTAAGTTAAAGTTGATGAAAGTGGAGAAAGCTTCGATCAAAAAACTTATAGGGGTATGATAGGAAGTTTACTTTACCTCACTGCAACTAGACCAGATATCATGTTCAATGTAGGACTTTGTGCTAGGTTTCAATCGAACCCTAAGATATCTCATCTCAAAGTGGTTAAAAGAATACTTAGATATCTTAAAGGTACCACAAATCTAGGATTATGGTATCCGAAAACCGAGAAGTTTGAGTTAATTGCTTATGCTGATGCAGATTTTAGCTGGATGTAGATTAGATAGAAAAAGTACATCAGGAACATGTCAATTTTTGGGACATGCTCTTGTTTCCTGGTCATCTAAGAAACAAAACTCGGTTGCACTATCAACAACCGAAGCTGAGTATATAGCAGCTAGTGCATGCTGTGCATAAGTTGTGTGGATGAAAAACACCTTAGAAGATTATAAAGTTCATCTTAAAAATATTCTCATTAAATGTGATAACACAAGTGCTATATGTTTAATAAAGAATCCATTCAACACTCAAGAACAAAACATATTGATATTAGACATCACTTTATACGATATCATGTCACTAATCATGATATAGTTATAGAGTTCATTGATACTAAACATCAACTAGCTGATATTTTTACAAAGCCTTTAAGTGAAGAACAATTTAATTTCATTAGAAGAGAATTAGGAATGTTAATGTGTCCGAATGCTTGAACTCATTAAATCTATTTTTCGGACTTTCTTGATTCAATAATCAAATCACTCAATTGCTATGATGATTTTACATGATTACATGCCTTAATAATATGTTGGAAATTATGTATTTTGGATATAAAAATTTCCATGATAATGAGCACGTTTTATCGTCATGATTGTATTGGAAAATCTATAGCAAAACCTTGTCCAAATGCATGAAAGTGTTAAATTTTATTTTCGGATTTTCTTGATACCTTATTCTCTTTCGAACTTAATGTAGCTCTAATAAGCATATGTCATATCGAGTTTGATTCATTGATTTTTGACATGTTGAATCAATTAGCAAATGCATCTTCATAGGCTTATAATGTGAAAAATATTTTCGAGAAATGGATTTGATAAAATGATTCCTTCTTATAATTTCCTTCTTGTAAAAAAAAAAAAAAAAAAAAAAAAAAAAAAAAAAAAAAAAAAAAAAAAAAAAAAAAAAAAAAAAAAAAAAAAAAAAAAAAAAAAAAAAAAAAAAAAAAAAAAAAAAAAAAAAAAAAAAAAAAAAAAAAAAAAAAAAAAAAAAAAAAAAAAAAAAAAAAAAAAAAAAAAAAAAAAAAAAAAAAAAAAAAAAAAAAAAAAAAAAAAAAAAAAAAAAAAAAAAAAAAAAAAAAAAAAAAAAAAAAAAAAAAAAAAAAAAAAAAAAAAAAAAAAAAAAAAAAAAAAAAAAAAAAAAAAAAAAAAAAAAAAAAAAAAAAAAAAAAAAAAAAAAAAAAAAAAAAAAAAAAAAAAAAAAAAAAAAAAAAAAAAAAAAAAAAAAAAAAAAAAAAAAAAAAAAAAAAAAAAAAAAAAAAAAAAAAAAAAAAAAAAAAAAAAAAAAAAAAAAAAAAAAAAAAAAAAAAAAAAAAAAAAAAAAAAAAAAAAAAAAAAAAAAAAAAAAAAAAAAAAAAAAAAAAAAAAAAAAAAAAAAAAAAAAAAAAAAAAAAAAAAAAAAAAAAAAAAAAAAAAAAAAAAAAAAAAAAAAAAAAAAAAAAAAAAAAAAAAAAAAAAAAAAAAAAAAAAAAAAAAAAAAAAAAAAAAAAAAAAAAAAAAAAAAAAAAAAAAAAAAAAAAAAAAAAAAAAAAAAAAAAAAAAAAAAAAAAAAAAAAAAAAAAAAAAAAAAAAAAAAAAAAAAAAAAAAAAAAAAAAAAAAAAAAAAAAAAAAAAAAAAAAAAAAAAAAAAAAAAAAAAAAAAAAAAAAAAAAAAAAAAAAAAAAAAAAAAAAAAAAAAAAAAAAAAAAAAAAAAAAAAAAAAAAAAAAAAAAAAAAAAAAAAAAAAAAAAAAAAAAAAAAAAAAAAAAAAAAAAAAAAAAAAAAAAAAAAAAAAAAAAAAAAAAAAAAAAAAAAAAAAAAAAAAAAAAAAAAAAAAAAAAAAAAAAAAAAAAAAAAAAAAAAAAAAAAAAAAAAAAAAAAAAAAAAAAAAAAAAAAAAAAAAAAAAAAAAAAAAAAAAAAAAAAAAAAAAAAAAAAAAAAAAAAAAAAAAAAAAAAAAAAAAAAAAAAAAAAAAAAAAAAAAAAAAAAAAAAAAAAAAAAAAAAAAAAAAAAAAAAAAAAAAAAAAAAAAAAAAAAAAAAAAAAAAAAAAAAAAAAAAAAAAAAAAAAAAAAAAAAAAAAAAAAAAAAAAAAAAAAAAAAAAAAAAAAAAAAAAAAAAAAAAAAAAAAAAAAAAAAAAAAAAAAAAAAAAAAAAAAAAAAAAAAAAAAAAAAAAAAAAAAAAAAAAAAAAAAAAAAAAAAAAAAAAAAAAAAAAAAAAAAAAAAAAAAAAAAAAAAAAAAAAAAAAAAAAAAAAAAAAAAAAAAAAAAAAAAAAAAAAAAAAAAAAAAAAAAAAAAAAAAAAAAAAAAAAAAAAAAAAAAAAAAAAAAAAAAAAAAAAAAAAAAAAAAAAAAAAAAAAAAAAAAAAAAAAAAAAAAAAAAAAAAAAAAAAAAAAAAAAAAAAAAAAAAAAAAAAAAAAAAAAAAAAAAAAAAAAAAAAAAAAAAAAAAAAAAAAAAAAAAAAAAAAAAAAAAAAAAAAAAAAAAAAAAAAAAAAAAAAAAAAAAAAAAAAAAAAAAAAAAAAAAAAAAAAAAAAAAAAAAAAAAAAAAAAAAAAAAAAAAAAAAAAAAAAAAAAAAAAAAAAAAAAAAAAAAAAAAAAAAAAAAAAAAAAAAAAAAAAAAAAAAAAAAAAAAAAAAAAAAAAAAAAAAAAAAAAAAAAAAAAAAAAAAAAAAAAAAAAAAAAAAAAAAAAAAAAAAAAAAAAAAAAAAAAAAAAAAAAAAAAAAAAGTCCTGAGCTTTGCAAAGAGCTCATCGGAACTCGCCAAGTGGATCGTCGCAAGTCCAGGAGTTTGCCGGAAGTCCGCCGGAGCATCGCCGAGGGTTCGTCGGATGATCGCCGGAAGTTCGCCGGAAGCTCGACGGAAGAAGCGATTGACGCACCGGAGCAAGTTGCAGTAAATGTCTTGAAAAATATTGTAGTTAGCATGATGATTAAGTTAGAAATGGGAGGTGATCCCATTAACTTAATCTTGGGGCAATTGGGCCCTTGACAGACCCAAATTGGGCCGAATGGATCAGCCCATTCGGACCCAGATTCCCTGGCCGGCGGTGGCACCGCCTGGGCTCAGTCTCCGAGTGAGACTGGGCGGTAGCACCGCCCCTGTCAGGCGGTGGCACCGCCTGGGCTCAGTCTCCGAGTGAGACTGGGCGGTAGCACCGCCCCTGTCAGGCGGTGGCACCGCCTGGGCTCAGTCTCCGAGTGAGACTGGGCGGTAGCACCGCCCCTGTCAGGCGGTGGCACCGCCTGGGCTCAGTCTCCGAGTGAGACTGGGCGGTAGCACCGCCCCTGTCAGGCGGTGGCACCGCCTGGGCTCAGTCTCCGAGTGAGACTGGGCGGTAGCACCGCCCCTGTCAGGCGGTGGCACCGCCTGGGCTCAGTCTCCGAGTGAGACTGGGCGGTAGCACCGCCCCTGTCAGGCGGTGGCACCGCCTGGGCTCAGTCTCCGAGTGAGACTGGGCGGTAGCACCGCCCCTGTCAGGCGGTGGCACCGCCTGGGCTCAGTCTCCGAGTGAGACTGGGCGGTAGCACCGCCCCTGTCAGGCGGTGGCACCGCCTGGGCTCAGTCTCCGAGTGAGACTGGGCGGTAGCACCGCCCCTGTCAGGCGGTGGCACCGCCTGGGCTCAGTCTCCGAGTGAGACTGGGCGGTAGCACCGCCCCTGTCAGGCGGTGGCACCGCCTGGGCTCAGTCTCCGAGTGAGACTGGGCGGTAGCACCGCCCCTGTCAGGCGGTGGCACCGCCTGGGCTCAGTCTCCGAGTGAGACTGGGCGGTAGCACCGCCCCTGTCAGGCGGTGGCACCGCCTGGGCTCAGTCTCCGAGTGAGACTGGGCGGTAGCACCGCCCCTGTCAGGCGGTGGCACCGCCTGGGCTCAGTCTCCGAGTGAGACTGGGCGGTAGCACCGCCCCTGTCAGGCGGTGGCACCGCCTGGGCTCAGTCTCCGAGTGAGACTGGGCGGTAGCACCGCCCCTGTCAGGCGGTGGCACCGCCTGGGCTCAGTCTCCGAGTGAGACTGGGCGGTAGCACCGCCCCTGTCAGGCGGTGGCACCGCCTGGGCTCAGTCTCCGAGTGAGACTGGGCGGTAGCACCGCCCCTGTCAGGCGGTGGCACCGCCTGGGCTCAGTCTCCGAGTGAGACTGGGCGGTAGCACCGCCCCTGTCAGGCGGTGGCACCGCCTGGGCTCAGTCTCCGAGTGAGACTGGGCGGTAGCACCGCCCCTGTCAGGCGGTGGCACCGCCTGGGCTCAGTCTCCGAGTGAGACTGGGCGGTAGCACCGCCCCTGTCAGGCGGTGGCACCGCCTGGGCTCAGTCTCCGAGTGAGACTGGGCGGTAGCACCGCCCCTGTCAGGCGGTGGCACCGCCTGGGCTCAGTCTCCGAGTGAGACTGGGCGGTAGCACCGCCCCTGTCAGGCGGTGGCACCGCCTGGGCTCAGTCTCCGAGTGAGACTGGGCGGTAGCACCGCCCCTGTCAGGCGGTGGCACCGCCTGGGCTCAGTCTCCGAGTGAGACTGGGCGGTAGCACCGCCCCTGTCAGGCGGTGGCACCGCCTGGGCTCAGTCTCCGAGTGAGACTGGGCGGTAGCACCGCCCCTGTCAGGCGGTGGCACCGCCTGGGCTCAGTCTCCGAGTGAGACTGGGCGGTAGCACCGCCCCTGTCAGGCGGTGGCACCGCCTGGGCTCAGTCTCCGAGTGAGACTGGGCGGTAGCACCGCCCCTGTCAGGCGGTGGCACCGCCTGGGCTCAGTCTCCGAGTGAGACTGGGCGGTGATCTTAAGTTAAAGCAATTTTCGATTCGACTTTCATACTGAAATCGTTCTTATCATACGAACGTCGTTTTAAATCGTCGAAAGTTTTCCGCTGCACTAATTCACCCCCCCCCCCCCCCCCCCCCTCTTAGTGCTCTTGATCCTAACACTGTAGGCTCTGGTTAATCTACCAACGCTAGGTACTTTACTTAGGGTAGGTCCATCTGTATCCTTAGGGTGGGGCGCAGTTGATATCCTCTTCTCTCTTAATAATAAGATGAAAAAAAAAAAAAAAAAAAAAAAAAAAAAAAAAAAAAAAAAAAAAAAAAAAAAAAAAAAAAAAAAAAAAAAAAAAAAAAAAAAAAAAAAAAAAAAAAAAAAAAAAAAAAAAAAAAAAAAAAAAAAAAAAAAAAAAAAAAAAAAAAAAAAAAAAAAAAAAAAAAAAAAAAAAAAAAAAAAAAAAAAAAAAAAAAAAAAAAAAAAAAAAAAAAAAAAAAAAAAAAAAAAAAAAAAAAAAAAAAAAAAAAAAAAAAAAAAAAAAAAAAAAAAAAAAAAAAAAAAAAAAAAAAAAAAAAAAAAAAAAAAAAAAAAAAAAAAAAAAAAAAAAAAAAAAAAAAAAAAAAAAAAAAAAAAAAAAAAAAAAAAAAAAAAAAAAAAAAAAAAAAAAAAAAAAAAAAAAAAAAAAAAAAAAAAAAAAAAAAAAAAAAAAAAAAAAAAAAAAAAAAAAAAAAAAAAAAAAAAAAAAAAAAAAAAAAAAAAAAAAAAAAAAAAAAAAAAAAAAAAAAAAAAAAAAAAAAAAAAAAAAAAAAAAAAAAAAAAAAAAAAAAAAAAAAAAAAAAAAAAAAAAAAAAAAAAAAAAAAAAAAAAAAAAAAAAAAAAAAAAAAAAAAAAAAAAAAAAAAAAAAAAAAAAAAAAAAAAAAAAAAAAAAAAAAAAAAAAAAAAAAAAAAAAAAAAAAAAAAAAAAAAAAAAAAAAAAAAAAAAAAAAAAAAAAAAAAAAAAAAAAAAAAAAAAAAAAAAAAAAAAAAAAAAAAAAAAAAAAAAAAAAAAAAAAAAAAAAAAAAAAAAAAAAAAAAAAAAAAAAAAAAAAAAAAAAAAAAAAAAAAAAAAAAAAAAAAAAAAAAAAAAAAAAAAAAAAAAAAAAAAAAAAAAAAAAAAAAAAAAAAAAAAAAAAAAAAAAAAAAAAAAAAAAAAAAAAAAAAAAAAAAAAAAAAAAAAAAAAAAAAAAAAAAAAAAAAAAAAAAAAAAAAAAAAAAAAAAAAAAAAAAAAAAAAAAAAAAAAAAAAAAAAAAAAAAAAAAAAAAAAAAAAAAAAAAAAAAAAAAAAAAAAAAAAAAAAAAAAAAAAAAAAAAAAAAAAAAAAAAAAAAAAAAAAAAAAAAAAAAAAAAAAAAAAAAAAAAAAAAAAAAAAAAAAAAAAAAAAAAAAAAAAAAAAAAAAAAAAAAAAAAAAAAAAAAAAAAAAAAAAAAAAAAAAAAAAAAAAAAAAAAAAAAAAAAAAAAAAAAAAAAAAAAAAAAAAAAAAAAAAAAAAAAAAAAAAAAAAAAAAAAAAAAAAAAAAAAAAAAAAAAAAAAAAAAAAAAAAAAAAAAAAAAAAAAAAAAAAAAAAAAAAAAAAAAAAAAAAAAAAAAAAAAAAAAAAAAAAAAAAAAAAAAAAAAAAAAAAAAAAAAAAAAAAAAAAAAAAAAAAAAAAAAAAAAAAAAAAAAAAAAAAAAAAAAAAAAAAAAAAAAAAAAAAAAAAAAAAAAAAAAAAAAAAAAAAAAAAAAAAAAAAAAAAAAAAAAAAAAAAAAAAAAAAAAAAAAAAAAAAAAAAAAAAAAAAAAAAAAAAAAAAAAAAAAAAAAAAAAAAAAAAAAAAAAAAAAAAAAAAAAAAAAAAAAAAAAAAAAAAAAAAAAAAAAAAAAAAAAAAAAAAAAAAAAAAAAAAAAAAAAAAAAAAAAAAAAAAAAAAAAAAAAAAAAAAAAAAAAAAAAAAAAAAAAAAAAAAAAAAAAAAAAAAAAAAAAAAAAAAAAAAAAAAAGTGGGATCCGATGATCATGACATCTAAGAGGTGGAAGTCCGTGTGGCTCTGCAAATATATCCACAAACTCTGTTAGCAAAGATTCAATATTTCCAGCCGGAATGTTCACTATCATTTTCCTTCATGTTATGCAATTGCACCAAAAATCCAGTGTGTGTTTTCCGAAGGACCCGCTCGATTTGATGGCTAGTGATAGTTGTAACTTTACCTCCACGTCTTCCTTTGAGAGTCACCTGTCTTCCATTAATAAAGAACTTCATAATCAATTTAGAAAAATTTCAGGAGACATCACCTAGGGTTGATAGCTATTTAATTCCGAGCACCACTTTATAGTCTTCCAAGGGTAATAAAAAGAAATCCACAAATAATTCTTGACCTTGCAAAATTAGTTTTATCTTTGAGCACTTACTGTCACAGGTTAAAATTCGTCCATCGGCGACCTTGACTTCAAATTTGTCACAACATTCGATGTGATAAGCTAATCGGGCTGCAACTTTCCTATCCATAAAATTATTAGTGCTACCCGTATCAATTAAAACGTGACAGACTGGTGTTTCAGAGTTTCCCCAATTTTTAGGGTTTGTGGATTAGAGTAGCCAGCCAATGCATGCATTGTATGAGTGACAGCTTCAACATCATCATTAGGTTCCACTTCTTCATGATCGGAATCCAATACTTCTACTTCCGGTTCCTCCTCGATCGGTTCAATCATCAAAAGTCTTCATTGTTTGCATCGATGCTCCTTACTCCACTTTTCATCGCAATGCCAGCACAAACCCTTCGCTAACCTTTCTTTGAGTTCTTCTCGGGTCAGTCTGCTAGTGTTATGGTTTTGACTAGGAGTAGATGAGGTAGGTTGCCTGCTAATCACCTATTTATTGGCACCTTTGTTTCGACAATATTCCACACTGATTTTTTCTTCATGTAGCCGTGCAAATGAAATTGCAGCCATCATAGTGTGGGGTTGACGAGCCTTAACCTCGCATCGGATCTTAGGAATAAGCCCTTCAATAAATGTACCCAGAAGTTATCGTTCTGACCAATCTCTAGCTTGGTTGGACAATCATTCAAATCTACTATGATATTCCAACACTGTAGAAGTCTGACGAATTTTGGCGAGTTGGCCATCAACATTTTCATATTCGGAGGGGCCAAAGCGAACAAGAAGTCCTTTTTTAAACTGCTCCCAAGAAGGAATTCCATGGCAAGTTTCATACCAATCATACCACTAGATTGCATCTCCATCGAGCTGGATTGAGGCCACTTCTACCTTGGATTCTTCTAGGGTTCTGTGAAAACAAAAAAAAATTTCCGCCCTAGAGATCCAATTGGTCGGATCCCCATCTTCCCATCGTGGAAATTCTACCCTAATGCGTGGGTAGTGTGTGTCACCATCCTGGGCCCTTTTCTTGTATCTCTCGATCTATTCAGCGTAGAACTTGAGCTATCATCTTGTTGAAACCCGCTAAAGTGCTCCAACAAGCTCTTTTTGAAATCATAAAGAGTTTATTGTATCCGATTTTCATTTTGGTTTCCAACGCTTCCATTTGTGCCTTCATTGAGTTATCGGCAATCATTGCGTATGATTGCAAGTCGGTAATCCCCAGTTCTTGTTTCTGATGTCTAGTCAAGGGCATCTACATAGTAGCTGGGCAGTAGCAACAACGGTGGCAACAGCTGGCAGCAGTAAGGGAACCCATGCGACTGTGGCGCAGTTGAAAATAAGGGCAGAGCAAGGTGAGTTGCTTGTGCTTTGTTTCGGTTACAGAGGATGCAGAGCAAGGTGGTGGAGCGGTGGCTAGGAGGCGAGCGGCGGTCGTCGCACGGTGGCCCACAGCGGTGATGGGTTGGTTGGGCGGCGATGGCGCTCAAGGGGAAGATGAGTGCTGGAGGCGCGGTTGGAAACAAGGGCAGTAGCGGTGAGTTGCCTTGTTTCGGTCGCCGTGAGGAGGGGGGCAACCGCGGCTACGACCCGGGGGGGCACGATGGCAGGGAAGTTAGGGCAGCGTCGCCGAGAGTATCAACGACGAAGGGGTGGTTCGCTGGCAGGGAGACGACACCAGTGGTCCTTCTCGCTCGAGCGAGATGGGAAAGCGAGGAGGAGAGGTCGCCGGCTGGGGGGGGGGGGGGGGGGGGGGGGGGGGGGGGGGGGGGGGGGGGGGGGGGGGGGGGGGGGGGGGGGGGGGGGGGGGGGGGGGGGGGGGGGGGGGGGGGGGGGGGGGGGGGGGGGGGGGGGGGGGGGGGGGGGGGGGGGGGGGGGGGGGGGGGGGGGGGGGGGGGGGGGGGGGGGGGGGGGGGGGGGGGGGGGGGGGGGGGGGGGGGGGGGGGGGGGGGGGGGGGGGGGGGGGGGGGGGGGGGGGGGGGGGGGGGGGGGGGGGGGGGGGGGGGGGGGGGGGGGGGGGGGGGGGGGGGGGGGGGGGGGGGGGGGGGGGGGGGGGGGGGGGGGGGGGGGGGGGGGGGGGGGGGGGGGGGGGGGGGGGGGGGGGGGGGGGGGGGGGGGGGGGGGGGGGGGGGGGGGGGGGGGGGGGGGGGGGGGGGGGGGGGGGGGGGGGGGGGGGGGGGGGGGGGGGGGGGGGGGGGGGGGGGGGGGGGGGGGGGGGGGGGGGGGGGGGGGGGGGGGGGGGGGGGGGGGGGGGGGGGGGGGGGGGGGGGGGGGGGGGGGGGGGGGGGGGGGGGGGGGGGGGGGGGGGGGGGGGGGGGGGGGGGGGGGGGGGGGGGGGGGGGGGGGGGGGGGGGGGGGGGGGGGGGGGGGGGGGGGGGGGGGGGGGGGGGGGGGGGGGGGGGGGGGGGGGGGGGGGGGGGGGGGGGGGGGGGGGGGGGGGGGGGGGGGGGGGGGGGGGGGGGGGGGGGGGGGGGGGGGGGGGGGGGGGGGGGGGGGGGGGGGGGGGGGGGGGGGGGGGGGGGGGGGGGGGGGGGGGGGGGGGGGGGGGGGGGGGGGGGGGGGGGGGGGGGGGGGGGGGGGGGGGGGGGGGGGGGGGGGGGGGGGGGGGGGGGGGGGGGGGGGGGGGGGGGGGGGGGGGGGGGGGGGGGGGGGGGGGGGGGGGGGGGGGGGGGGGGGGGGGGGGGGGGGGGGGGGGGGGGGGGGGGGGGGGGGGGGGGGGGGGGGGGGGGGGGGGGGGGGGGGGGGGGGGGGGGGGGGGGGGGGGGGGGGGGGGGGGGGGGGGGGGGGGGGGGGGGGGGGGGGGGGGGGGGGGGGGGGGGGGGGGGGGGGGGGGGGGGGGGGGGGGGGGGGGGGGGGGGGGGGGGGGGGGGGGGGGGGGGGGGGGGGGGGGGGGGGGGGGGGGGGGGGGGGGGGGGGGGGGGGGGGGGGGGGGGGGGGGGGGGGGGGGGGGGGGGGGGGGGGGGGGGGGGGGGGGGGGGGGGGGGGGGGGGGGGGGGGGGGGGGGGGGGGGGGGGGGGGGGGGGGGGGGGGGGGGGGGGGGGGGGGGGGGGGGGGGGGGGGGGGGGGGGGGGGGGGGGGGGGGGGGGGGGGGGGGGGGGGGGGGGGGGGGGGGGGGGGGGGGGGGGGGGGGGGGGGGGGGGGGGGGGGGGGGGGGGGGGGGGGGGGGGGGGGGGGGGGGGGGGGGGGGGGGGGGGGGGGGGGGGGGGGGGGGGGGGGGGGGGGGGGGGGGGGGGGGGGGGGGGGGGGGGGGGGGGGGGGGGGGGGGGGGGGGGGGGGGGGGGGGGGGGGGGGGGGGGGGGGGGGGGGGGGGGGGGGGGGGGGGGGGGGGGGGGGGGGGGGGGGGGGGGGGGGGGGGGGGGGGGGGGGGGGGGGGGGGGGGGGGGGGGGGGGGGGGGGGGGGGGGGGGGGGGGGGGGGGGGGGGGGGGGGGGGGGGGGGGGGGGGGGGGGGGGGGGGGGGGGGGGGGGGGGGGGGGGGGGGGGGGGGGGGGGGGGGGGGGGGGGGGGGGGGGGGGGGGGGGGGGGGGGGGGGGGGGGGGGGGGGGGGGGGGGGGGGGGGGGGGGGGGGGGGGGGGGGGGGGGGGGGGGGGGGGGGGGGGGGGGGGGGGGGGGGGGTGCAAAACTCAGTGCTAAGCAAGACTCAGTGGTTCAGTGAAATTCAAATCCATCCCTCGGCGCTAAGAGAGTTTTGAATTCCTTGTTGACTCAACAAGTCAGGCCGGGAACTCATATAATATGGGTTGTATGAGTTATTATTAGGTCAAAAGTAGTTGTTTGTCCCGATTCTTGCTCTAGTACTGTTGCTTGGGCTATAGAATCAATTCCTTTATTCGACTCTTAATACTAAGAAAGGGATCCCCACAGCCTGGTTTTGGTGACTTCCCGACTTCCCTACCTATCCAGTTTTGACTCGGCACAAGAATAAGAGCTAACTGGAGTGTCAACAGATAAAGATTATAGGCTACAATGAATTGAACCCTGCTGTCGGCTCCTATTAACTGAACCCTGCTGGCTCCTATAACTATGGCTATCAAAAAACACGGGGCCAAGTAACTCGTTACGCGGCAGGGAGCTTTGGAAAAATCGAATTTAAATCTTGTGGTCTAGGAGGGAAAACTTCTTGGCTACCTTTTTTTCCCGGGGTTTCATAAAAATCTCATGACTTTGGATCGGTCCAGGAGGGAACCCACAGGGTCGCTATCAAAAATACCAATGAATTGACTTTTCCGGTCCCTCAGTAGCGAAAATTCCTTTGCGTTGTTTTTTGCCGTGTTTTGGTGAGCCCCAGTTTCCCGGGGTTGATGAGTGACTGAGTTGGGGAAATAGGATCTTTCTTCCCTTTCCATTGATCGGCGAGGAAAACATGCATTTCCATATTGAACTTACGCGCATCCCATAGAAGATAGGAATGGAACGGCTCATCTAACAACTAATTCATTTCCATTTTCTGGCTTAACTAAGTCTTGTGCCGCGCCCGAACTAGCTTTGAAGAATCTATTGCTGACTGACTTTGTACGGCTTATAAATGGGATTCCACTTCCCTTTGTTATTACCGAGTCCGACAACGGGATGAGCAACATAGTAAGTAGCGAATGAAGAGCTAGACTTGAGTCGAACTGCATCGATTCGGCTTGCAACTGAAACTCGAACTGCTTAAGCGTCTAGTGGGGCATTCTTAGCTGATCTACTTGACTCCCCTTTAGACTCGGGAAAGCTGTCAACTCCATCTACTTTAACTCAACTTCCAGTTAGCGCAGATCAATCCTCTGATGAGGTTATACGACTCTCAATCTTTGCCTTCAAGCCTTTTGCCCCCGACTTCTGAAGTGCTAAGTCAATCAGTGTGCACAGGCTCTTTCTTTATCTGCTGAGTTTCTGGATTGAGTTCGCCGCACCGCACCTTTTGCTTTCGAAAGAAACCTTCCTTTGTTCTGTGCTCTAGCAGCTTCCTTCTTCTTTGCCGCTACCATCTTTCCTTGGTCAGTCAGGTCTTCTGCTCTGACTGCAGGCTCTGCTCTAGCAGCTTCCTTAAAGACCTAAGTAGCATTTCGTACAACTCCACTTAGCACAACACTGAGTCTTGCGCCGAACTTATCATTCATTGAAATGGAACTTTTGACACTTAGTCTTGTTGCGAGCAGCTCACAAACTGACGCACTTGTTCTTGCGCATCGAATTTTGTTTTGTTTCATTTCAATTTGACAGCACTAGCCCCGCGACTTACTTATTGAATCACGAGTAGAGGCGGACTAAGCACTTAAAGGACAGAAGCACAGCACCCACCCCGGAAGTCAAAGAGACAAGTCACTACTTAGCAACGGCACGACAAGTCACTACAGAGTTTGTTCCCCGAAACTGACTCCTTGTTATCAACTCTTAAAACGCACGTTGTTTGTTTACTCGTTGAAAATCCAATGAGTCACATATGGGAGAGGGAAGAAAACGACTTCTTACTGCAGGCTCTTTCGCGGTTGCTTTTTCTTCCGTTTTGCTTGTAGACACCAGACTCCCAGTTGACTTTTCTTGGTTTTCTCGTTCCTAATCATCTTTCATTCAGAATGCGATGTGCCATTGAAAACAGGAATCCTGCGGACCGGACTCAGAAGTGAAGAAGAATTTGGCCTGTAGAACGCTAGACTCAAGTATAGAATTCCAACCTGTAGCTTGTCTCACTTGCTTGCTCTCCTTACTCTCAAGAAGAATCCAATTGAAATGAACGACGACTAAGAAGATCCAATTAGGTGCACAACATGTGGAAGCGGGGAACCTAACCCCTTCAACTCGAACAATAAGCTAGCGAACAGATCTGGAGTGACTTGTTCCTTTTGCGGAAAAACCCTGTTATAGTCTGGAACTTGCTAACGCACTAGCTTGTTCTCTACTTCAAAAGACGGAAAACGCGCTGAGGAAGGAAGGTGGTTGAAGGCTTTAACGACCCCACGCACTTAGGCGAACTCAAGGAATATGCACGACAACTAATAGAATGAAGTAACCTAGCAAAACACTTCCGACTGCTGGCTGTATTCTCTAACCTAGCTGACATATTACTTGTTTGTTCCGTTGCTTGGACCACTACTCTACCTTAACGTAAAGGAAGCTCTACTGGAACTCTACCCTTGCTTTCGAACTACCCCTTCCTTGCGAATAAGCACTATAATATGGAGGAGATTCCACTCACAGAAGAAGAGAATATCATTGAGTGCACCTTAGGAACAGCGCAAAAGAATGGAATTAAGGCACAGCAAGCAGTGTTAGATAAGTTTCTACAAACTCCCTAAAGCACAACTCACTCCTAACACTGAAAGACAGGAACTTACTTCACCTAAGCACTTTGTATTGTTCCGCTGCTTGAAGAATGGAATCGAGTGCGGTGTACCCGTCGGCCTCTCTCTGATTGAGGAGATGAACAAAACGGAGCTTAAGCTTACTCTCGGGGCTTGTTTGAATAAGATAGCGCCGTTGCTTCTTTAGTGGCGGATTCTTTGTCCCTTGCTTGTTCCGTTGCTTTTTCTGACTTCAGAGTGACATTGAAATTCGCTACCCTTGCTTGTTGACTCTAAACCTCAAAAGAAACCTCTGCTTTGTCAAGCATTAACCGCCATTACAATAAGTCCAAGAGAGTTGGCCAGTGCAGTGTGAAGTCACGCGTACTGAATGGATTCTGCATTCGGATTCTTCTTGTTTCATTTCATGGAGTTCACCTATTATGGTCCATTAGTAACCGAACTAGAAACTCGCTTATTGCATTGAATCCACCTAGCATAATATAGTATAGAAAGAAAGACGTAAACAACACTGCTTACTGCTAACTCTATTCTGCCTTACGAAACGAACCCTACACTACAAGTTAGGACAGAGACACCGTAATCACTTTTGTCTATACTCACCAGGCGACTCCACTTGAGACGAGACTTGATACGTGCATGAACTAGAAGTAGGCCTATGAGAAGTAAACATGGAATTGAATCATATATCTTGCACATGATGGAGGAGATAGTCAACTGTATTGCTTCCCTTTCCAAACAAAACTCATATCATAGCACCCTGCTTGAGACTAAGATTCTATAATTACCTACTTCTGTACAATAGACCCTTATTGATCTTAATCTTCTCTTTCGACTGTTCCTTGAGACTAAACCTCCGCTGTAGAGATTCCCTTACAAGCCAATCACCGAACCGCCTGCAACGCTTAGAGCTGCTCCCGTGTCAATCACAAATCCATTCCCATTATCACAGTCCACATCTGGGGAAATGAAAGATGGCTGCCGCTTCTGGAAGAAGAAAACTGGGGCCAAATATAGAGCCAAGATCTCAGGAAAAGCTCTTTCTCTTTTGTAATAGAGAGAAAAGGATGGAATTGTTGAGGGGAAGCTGTAGTTCTTCCTGCTTTACCGACCAGCTTATTCACCCGATGAGAAAAAGAGATTACCAGTAGGACCTGAGATAGGCCCTGCTTCGAAGGCGAATAAGAGATCCTGTTGTAGTCACCGGCAAGCTTGTTCAGAAAGGAAAAAACGAAAGTCACCGTATAGGGAATCAAAATGAATGGAATTGAGCAATCATCAGAATTCTATAGAATGTGTAGGAAAACACTCTTTAAGATAGTAGTGCACATCTTCTAGAATTATATAGTCGTCACCTATCACTTCTATTTCACTTGTTGAAGCCCAATAAGATCATTTAGGCACTGTGATCCCAATAGAAGCTCGTATCCAGATATTTGTAGTAGTAGTCCGTCCTATTATTGAGTTCGGTTCCCACTACACGGTTTCTATCGGTTAAGATATTATACTACACAAATGGTTTCTACGGTTAAGATATTATATATACACACACGATTTCTACCAGTTAAGATATTATATACTACACACACGGTTTCTACTAGTTAAGATATTATATACTACACAAACGGTTTCTACCAGTTAATATTATATACTACACACATGGTTTCTACCAGTTAAGATATTATATACTACACACACAGTTTCTACCAGTTAAGATATTATATACTACACAAACGGTTTCTACCAGTTAAGATATTATATACTACACAAACGGTTTCTACCAGTTAAGATATTATATACTACACAAACGGTTTCTACCAGTTAAGATATTATATACTACACAAACGGTTTCTACCAGTTAAGATATTATATACTACACAAACGGTTTCTACCAGTTAAGATATTATATACTACACAAACGGTTTCTACCAGTTAAGATATTATATACTACACAAACGGTTTCTACCAGTTAAGATATTATATACTACACAAACGGTTTCTACCAGTTAAGATATTATATACTACACAAACGGTTTCTACCAGTTAAGATATTATATACTACACAAACGGTTTCTACCAGTTAAGATATTATATACTACACAAACGGTTTCTACCAGTTAAGATATTATATACTACACAAACGGTTTCTACCAGTTAAGATATTATATACTACACAAACGGTTTCTACCAGTTAAGATATTATATACTACACAAACGGTTTCTACCAGTTAAGATATTATATACTACACAAACGGTTTCTACCAGTTAAGATATTATATACTACACAAACGGTTTCTACCAGTTAAGATATTATATACTACACAAACGGTTTCTACCAGTTAAGATATTATATACTACACAAACGGTTTCTACCAGTTAAGATATTATATACTACACAAACGGTTTCTACCAGTTAAGATATTATATACTACACAAACGGTTTCTACCAGTTAAGATATTATATACTACACAAACGGTTTCTACCAGTTAAGATATTATATACTACACAAACGGTTTCTACCAGTTAAGATATTATATACTACACAAACGGTTTCTACCAGTTAAGATATTATATACTACACAAACGGTTTCTACCAGTTAAGATATTATATACTACACAAACGGTTTCTACCAGTTAAGATATTATATACTACACAAACGGTTTCTACCAGTTAAGATATTATATACTACACAAACGGTTTCTACCAGTTAAGATATTATATACTACACAAACGGTTTCTACCAGTTAAGATATTATATACTACACAAACGGTTTCTACCAGTTAAGATATTATATACTACACAAACGGTTTCTACCGGTTAAGATATTATATACTACACAAACGGTTTCTACCAGTTAAGATATTATATACTACACAAACGGTTTCTACCAGTTAAGATATTATATACTACACAAACGGTTTCTACCAGTTAAGATATTATATACTACACAAACGGTTTCTACCAGTTAAGATATTATATACTACACAAACGGTTTCTACCAGTTAAGATATTATATACTACACAAACGGTTTCTACCAGTTAAGATATTATATACTACACAAACGGTTTCTACCAGTTAAGATATTATATACTACACAAACGGTTTCTACCAGTTAAGATATTATATACTACACAAACGGTTTCTACCGGTTAAGATATTATATACTACACAAACGGTTTCTACCAGTTAAGATATTATATACTACACATACGGTTTCTACCGGTTAAGATATTATATACTACACAAACGGTTTCTACCAGTTAAGATATTATATACTACACAAACGGTTTCTACCAGTTAAGATATTATATACTACACAAACGGTTTCTACCAGTTAAGATATTATATACTACACAAACGGTTTCTACCAGTTAAGATATTATATACTACACAAACGGTTTCTACCAGTTAAGATATTATATACTACACAAACGGTTTCTACCAGTTAAGATATTATATACTACACAAACGGTTTCTACCAGTTAAGATATTATATACTACACAAACGGTTTCTACCAGTTAAGATATTATATACTACACAAACGGTTTCTACCAGTTAAGATATTATATACTACACAAACGGTTTCTACCAGTTAAGATATTATATACTACACATACGGTTTCTACCGGTTAAGATATTATATACTACACAAACGGTTTCTACCAGTTAAGATATTATATACTACACAAACGGTTTCTACCAGTTAAGATATTATATACTACACAAACGGTTTCTACCAGTTAAGATATTATATACTACACAAACGGTTTCTACCAGTTAAGATATTATATACTACACAAACGGTTTCTACCAGTTAAGATATTATATACTACACAAACGGTTTCTACCAGTTAAGATATTATATACTACACATACGGTTTCTACCGGTTAAGATATTATATACTACACAAACGGTTTCTACCAGTTAAGATATTATATACTACACATACGGTTTCTACCGGTTAAGATATTATATACTACACAAACGGTTTCTACCAGTTAAGATATTATATACTACACAAACGGTTTCTACCAGTTAAGATATTATATACTACACATACGGTTTCTACCGGTTAAGATATTATATACTACACAAACGGTTTCTACCAGTTAAGATATTATATACTACACAAACGGTTTCTACCAGTTAAGATATTATATACTACACAAACGGTTTCTACCAGTTAAGATATTATATACTACACAAACGGTTTCTACCAGTTAAGATATTATATACTACACAAACGGTTTCTACCAGTTAAGATATTATATACTACACAAACGGTTTCTACCAGTTAAGATATTATATACTACACAAACGGTTTCTACCAGTTAAGATATTATATACTACACAAACGGTTTCTACCAGTTAAGATATTATATACTACACATACGGTTTCTACCGGTTAAGATATTATATACTACACAAACGGTTTCTACCAGTTAAGATATTATATACTACACAAACGGTTTCTACCAGTTAAGATATTATATACTACACATACGGTTTCTACCGGTTAAGATATTATATACTACACTCTAATTGAAGATTGGAGGATTGTAGGCACTGCACTCTAATTGAAGATTGGAGGATTGTAGGCACTGCACTCTAATTGAAGATTGGAGGATTGTAGGCACTGCACTCTAATTGAAGATTGGAGGATTGTAGGCACTGCACTCTAATTGAAGATTGGAGGATTGTAGGCACTGCACTCTAATTGAAGATTGGAGGATTGTAGGCACTGCACTCTAATTGAAGATTGGAGGATTGTAGGCACTGCACTCTAATTGAAGATTGGAGGATTGTAGGCACTGCACTCTAATTGAAGATTGGAGGATTGTAGGCACTGCACTCTAATTGAAGATTGGAGGATTGTAGGCACTGCACTCTAATTGAAGATTGGAGGATTGTAGGCACTGCACTCTAATTGAAGATTGGAGGATTGTAGGCACTGCACTCTAATTGAAGATTGGAGGATTGTAGGCACTGCACTCTAATTGAAGATTGGAGGATTGTAGGCACTGCACTCTAATTGAAGATTGGAGGATTGTAGGCACTGCACTCTAATTGAAGATTGGAGGATTGTAGGCACTGCACTCTAATTGAAGATTGGAGGATTGTAGGCACTGCACTCTAATTGAAGATTGGAGGATTGTAGGCACTGCACTCTAATTGAAGATTGGAGGATTGTAGGCACTGCACTCTAATTGAAGATTGGAGGATTGTAGGCACTGCACTCTAATTGAAGATTGGAGGATTGTAGGCACTGCACTCTAATTGAAGATTGGAGGATTGTAGGCACTGCACTCTAATTGAAGATTGGAGGATTGTAGGCACTGCACTCTAATTGAAGATTGGAGGATTGTAGGCACTGCACTCTAATTGAAGATTGGAGGATTGTAGGCACTGCACTCTAATTGAAGATTGGAGGATTGTAGGCACTGCACTCTAATTGAAGATTGGAGGATTGTAGGCACTGCACTCTAATTGAAGATTGGAGGATTGTAGGCACTGCACTCTAATTGAAGATTGGAGGATTGTAGGCACTGCACTCTAATTGAAGATTGGAGGATTGTAGGCACTGCACTCTAATTGAAGATTGGAGGATTGTAGGCACTGCACTCTAATTGAAGATTGGAGGATTGTAGGCACTGCACTCTAATTGAAGATTGGAGGATTGTAGGCACTGCACTCTAATTGAAGATTGGAGGATTGGAGGATTGGTGATTCTTTCCTCATTAACTTGAAGAGAACTCTGTAATTCCATATATATTAGTAGTACTAAGTAGACAGACAGATTCTTTGTCTATTGCTGCTACAACATGATCATATTCTTAATAAGACTTATAAGAACTTTGGAAACAACCTTCTTGTCTTCAATGGTATCTCCAAGACTTCGAATCTTATTGAATATTTCAATGACTTTTGTAAGATAGTATTCAGACCTTCCTTCATTGCCCTGGTGTCCAATTCATCAATCTTGTCTATTGCTGCTACAACATGATCATATTCTTAATAAGACTTATAAGAACTTTGGAAACAACCTTCTTGTCTTCAATGGTATCTCCAAGACTTCGAATCTTATTGAATATTTCAATGACTTTTGTAAGATAGTATTCCAGACCTTCCTTCATTGCCCTGGTGTCCAATTCTATCCGAAATTCTCTATATATATTCTACTTCTCTCTTATCTAAATAGAAATAGACTTATCTCTTTGCCAAGTGAGATTCTCTATATATATTCTACTTCTCTCTTATCTTATCGAAATCTATTTCTTTATATTTCTCTCTTCTCTCAATATTCCTTGGTTATTCCTTGAAACCCTTCTATCAAGATATCCCATGTGGTTTTTGTAGGACCCTATACTCACTCCTTGTTGAATGTATCGAAGTTGGTTGCATCCCTCTGGATTTTCTCCTTGTATTGGTTTTTGTTGTGCAACTGTCCATTCTTCTTCGTCCTCTTGATCTTGAGGTGGTTCTGCATCTGGGGCTGTTTTCGGCTACCCAATGGAATATCTCTCACCCGCCTATCATTTTGGAATTGAAACTAACTCTCTTTCCGTCAACAACTCCATATTGTAAACTCCTATAAGCGTTAGCATCCCTGTATCCTCGGCGAACTCCACTTTGCATAATAGAACCAACAACACTGGCATCCTATCCTCACTTACATTTAAGGTATATGAAGTCTAGACCACAACGAGTCACGAATGGAATCTTTCCTTTTGAAGACCATCATGTTAGGACCGGAGCGGCACTAAGAGGGGGGTTGAATTAGTGCAGCGGATTAAAACGTCAGTTTTGATAAATCTTTCGTACGGTAAAAATTGAACTTGAAAGCGTATTCGTATAGTAGAGCAGCTAAGGTAATGAGTAAATAAAGCAAGTAAGAAAGTTTGCAGTAATGTGAATAGCAACAATGAAATGCAAACCAGAGATTACGCCATTTTTAAAGTGGTTCGGTCAAATGACCTACATCCACTTGCGAGGCCCCTCTTCGACGAGGCTCCCACCTTCCACTAGCAAATCTCTTGAAATGGAAGGGTAAATATCCCTCTTACAACTCTTTACAAGCAGTTCACACTCTTACAGATTTTCAAGAAAGAAGGAGGTGAACACTAGCAAATTGAAAACCAAGGATTGCTAAGACTTTTCTAAGACCTTTCTCTCAATCACTTGCTGCTCAAAAGTTGTTGTCTCTGCCGAGAATTGAGGGGTATTTATAGGCCTCAAGAGGATTCAAATTTGGGCTCCAAAAATTTGAATTCTCTTATGTTCCCGAAGTTAGCGGTGCCACCGCCTGTCAGTGGCGGTGCCACCGCCTGTCAGTTTTGACACTGACAGTGTACTGGGCGGTGCCACCGCCCAGTCCAGCGGTGCCACCGCTTGGCTCTCGGATGCTGGGCAGTGCCACCGCCCAGACCGGCGGTTCCACCGCCTAGCTCTCGGGTGCTGGGCGGTGCCACCGCCCAGACCGGCGGTTCCACCGTCCGACCTTGCTAGTCACTGATTGGGCTTTAAGTCTGGCCCAAACCAGGTTTCATTTTGGGCCCAGTTGGCTCCTAATCAAGATATAGGATTATTTCTTAATCCTAACCTTAATTACATTCAAACTACGTAACTAAAGACATACTCCTAAGTAAGTTTTTAACCGGCGAACTTCAAGTCTTGTTCCGGCGAGCTTTCCGGCGATCTTCCGACGGACTTCCGATACGCCCTTGGATTTCTTCCGACGGACTCCCAGCTGGCTCCCGATCTTGTGGTGAAATCAACGAGTAGCCGAGCCTTCTCGATGATCTCTGCGAACCTCCGATGATCTCTTCGGCGGACTTCCGAAAACTCCGACAAGTCCCCGATTTCTTCTCGATTGGTTTCGGCAGCATCTCCGACGAATCTTCGGACTCTCAAACACCCATCGAACTTGATTCCGGTAGACTTGCTTTATGTCTTCAAGCTTTCGTAGTTAATCCTGCATACTTATCTCAACATATGGATTAGATAAAATATGACAATTGACTTCATCATCAAAATCCAAGATTCAACACATCATCTCGTCTCGGTTAAGGCTGTAGAAGGCCATTATTCAGGCAAGAAAGAACGCGGATTTTCAAGTAAAGCTGAACAGAAGAGGACAGCCATCATCAAAGTCAAGCAAGGCAAATAGTGAATAGTTTTGTTATGCCGGTGTTTATTATTGATTAGTTTCACTACAAGGTCAGAGAAGACCAGAATCTCGGTTAAGTCAATAAACTATATATACAACATTTGAGCTAGAACGGGACATTGACAACTTGGACTACAACTCGGGGGGCAATCAGAATAAGTCAATAGTTTTGTTACGTCGATGTTTATTATTGATTAGTTTCACTACAAGGTCAGAGAAGGCCAGAATCTCGATTAAGTCAATAAACTATATATACAACATTTGAGCTAGAACGAGACATTGACAACTGTTGGGTCCAACCCATATATGGGCTTGGACAAATTGGGCCATTTGAGCCCAAATCAAATCAAAGAAATTAAAAAGAGAGATAGGGTTGTGGGGCAGCGTGAGAACGTGCAGCAACGGCGGTAGCACACGACAAAAGAGAGAGAAAAGAAGAGAAAAGAGAAGAAAGAGAAAGATTAGGTTTTTGAGTTTTCTGCTTGACGATCGGTAGCCAAACGTTGTCAGTTTTGGCCCAAATTTTATGTGGAGAATCCTTGTAGCAAACTCTATAATCCTAATAGTGTTGATCTACAGTTTACCCTTTCTGAGGTACTTTCCTGCTATACCTACTCTATGAGACCTAGAATTCTCTTTTAGAGGAGATCCATCTTATGTGATGATGATATGCTATTCTTAAGCCAAGATCTATGTTCTTGATGTTATTGTGATCCTCTGGTTATTCTAGAGAAGATTTACTGTAAGTCTATTATCATTTCTATTGATAGTGGAAATTTGAGGTGGACTACGGTCCCGTAATTTTTCGCGCATTGAGTTTTTCATGTTAAAAGATTTGGTCTCACTGTGTGATTGAGTTTTTGATCTATTGTTTATGCTGTATTGGTTGATATTTACATTTGGGATGAGAAACCTCCGTTCTACTAACAGTTTTTCTAAAGGACTACAAAATAAGTCAATTCGAGAGTGACCTCCGTTCGATTAATCAAATGAGGAAGAATTCTTCCTGTCTTGCTTGCCCACGTGGCATTTTGTCTAGAATAGAAAGAAAGCCCTCCTCTCCAGCTTCGTCGCTTACTTGATCCTCTGATCCGGATCCATATCCTACTTCTATTAAGAAGAAGAGCTTTTCTCTTTCGATGGGTTTCTATCCGCTCACCAAGGACTACAAGGCGTCCGACGCTTTTCTAAGCTAAGGATTGGAATCGCCCTTAGATTAGAGTACTCCTAGCTCATGAATGAAAAGAGTAAGGAGACTCCACTAAGCCCACTCCATTAGGCGGATGGCCTACATAATTCTGAGGAAGACCAAGGGAACGATCTCGGAAAAGATGGATAG
Source organism: Musa balbisiana (assembly GCA_004837865.1). Lineage (NCBI taxonomy): Eukaryota > Viridiplantae > Streptophyta > Magnoliopsida > Zingiberales > Musaceae > Musa > Musa balbisiana. The sequence goes on along the minus strand of CM017191.1, from coordinate 18,175,690 downwards.
TTTGGTGGGCGACTCCTCTTCGGACATTCTATTAGAAAATAAGAGAATCAAAAAGAGCCTAGCAGCGTCGCAGTCTCAGAGCCTTAAGGTAGCGGCGTCAAAGTTTTGCACTTTCGATTGAGTTGCAGAAGGGAATTCCCGTGAAGGTCAGTCCTCTTTTTCTAGATTTGAGCGATTCCTCGATCTTTGCAATCTTTGTCGCCCATGTGAGAAAATACGATTTGAAGTAAGCATCTCTTGTCAAAGAGGAGAAAGACCAAATCCCTCTAGAGCCCAAACAATCTAAATGGATTTATCCTACCCGTTGTCCCCGCCCTTCCCTTAAGGGGTTTTAGGGTCAGAAGTGCGCCCACTAGAACATCCATGTATTTTCTCTTCTCATCCACTTTCTGAATGCATTTCCAGATATAAGGCTTTCTGGCTTTCCTATTCTAACAGGCTGTGAAAAAAAGATCTCCCGTTCTTCAATCAACCAAATATGCGACTTTTGATCGGGCTCGAGGATTTGCTGTTTGCTTACAGGCTTCAACGAATTAAGAAAACACTCGTTTTCTGTCATATCGCATATCAGCTGTCTTTGATTGACTCAACATAAGGCGAAAAGGGGCTAACGATCGAAAAGTCTATTCTACTAACTTGACTAGTATTCCTCTCGTATTACCTTATCATATCTCATCTGTTTTTTATGCCTGAGGCTTTAGTTCCAATTGAAGTCCTCCTACCAGCCATTGTTGAGCCATTTCTTTTGACTTATTGGTGTTTTTCTTACCATCCCCTTCCTGTGCTTAGCCCCTCCTGTCGTAGGCATTTTTCCTTTCTCTTTGAGTTCCAGGCCTTCTCTTTTAGATCCAGTGTGTCTTGCCAGGCTCTATCCTTCCTTTGCCCTTTTAGCCATCCATTGGAAGTGCCCTTCTTTCTACCAGGACTTGAAAAAAGGACTTGGTTATGACTGTTACTATATACTTCATGGGGCTCCTGACTTTGTCTTACCCACCTTCTGTTGATGATCCTGTTCTTGCATCTTATCCAGCTGATAAATATCTTTCTCGCGCTTCGGCTTCTGTTTCTGTATAATACTTTCCTCGAACATCAATTTCTTAACTAGTTGATTGCCTTTCGTCGCAAACACCTTTCTTTCCAGCTCCAGCCTCATATCCTTATACCGATCTTGATTCTTATCCAGTTCCTTATCTTGATTCTTTCCCAGAACTTGACTTTGACTTTCTTTGCACCCAAAGAGATAGATTCTCCTCAAGCTAAAAGATACTGCGCTGAGGAAAACGAGAATATAAGTCAATTAAGTCAAAGGCCATTCTCACGGTAAGACCTCTGTTAACGTAGCCCACTAAACTCCGTTAGCGCAAGTAAAAGATTCAATGTCCTGTTGTTGTTTCCTATGTGTCAGGGGAGTAAGGAGTGAAAGCTAAAGTATAGTAAAGAAAGTAAAGGGGAGGAGTGTCTTTACAAACTTATATACAAACCCGCCCTTTGTGCCTTACGTGGACCAGTAACCGAGTTGGTTTCTGTCTGACTAAGTCGTTTTGTTTGAAAGTGAAGAATCAATTCCTTGTGCTTCAGTTAATGTGGTTTGAGTTGAAAGATCTGGATCAGAGGCTTTGAGAAAAGGAGTTGGCGCAGCTGCAAGCATAAAGTATTGTTCTGTTCCTTACCCTAATCCTAATCATGCTTAGGCGCTACAATCTTATAATACGGCTGAAGCGCTAAGATCTTTTCCTACAAGACAAGATTCATCGTTAGTGAGCTGGCAGGTTAGGAATAGGCAGTGAGTGGGGGGGGGGGGGGGGGGGTATACCGTTTCACTTACAAGTGAGTGGGGTATACCATTTCACTTACATGAGTACACAAATAATCAACGACTTTTTCGCTTAGCGGCCCAGAGAATCGGAGGGTTCCACCGAAGATGGAGCCGGGTATTTTTACTGGGTAGTTCCAGCATAAAAAGCAGCCAGATTGGAAGCAGTGCGAAAGAAAGGTGTTGGGGAAGCGGGAATAGAATAAAACAAAGGTGAAAGCGGAATCCGGATATGAAGCGGGAAGTTTCATTGAAAGTGAATGAGAATTTGACTCGAGAGCATCCTGGTATAGAATGGTTTTGTAAATACCCACTATCCCTTTCTGAGGAATAAGATTGGCTTGGCACTGCTTCCTCACCAGCGGATTCTTCTTCCTCACCAGATCTTGTGACTTATACATCTACGCGTACTAGATGATGAACCTCTCTCTCTACTTAGTCTTGTTGGTACAGGCCTGTCTTCATAATTCATTGAACCCTTCGAGCTCCCGAGAAGAGAACTCCTCACACAGAAAACCGAACTTTCGACTCTAGGATTCTGAACTCTTAGGCCTTCTCCCTTATCTTTAGAATGTGATGAGGATAATAATGGCGACGAGACTCGGGCTGACGTCAGCTGCCTCAGATGACGCCTCACGCCTCGATCGACCCGACAGCACCTGGTCAAACGGATCGGACGACCGAGGCACATTAACGCCCTGCTTAGGCCCAATCCTTCATGCCACGCCAACATCGTTGTCAGACATGGCCGGGAGTACGATCTTGCTCCCTGCAAAACAGACACATCAGACACAGTAAGTCACCCTATATAAACCCCGCCCCTGAGAAGAAAAAGGGAAGGAGCCCGATCAAACACATACGAAAGAGACATCTTTACTTCATTTGACTTGATCGTCGGAGGGGTTGGGCCGAGCTCCGACCCGACCTGTGTGCAGGTACGAAGACGGAGCTACTTCCCCTGAGGCCGAGGAGGGGGATCCTTCCCTACGGAATGTCCCGACGAGCTACATCGCGACCTGGTCCGCACGGCTGCCCATATCAGCGACCTCGAGAGACCTTGAACGAGATCCCCGCCATTCGGACCCGAAACAAGCCGCGTCGGCCTCGAGGCCACGACATAAAGTTGTTGACACCAATAGTTTAGCGCTAGAAGGAGGGCCCGAATGTCGAGGGATCGGCAGATTGACTCAAGCGAACCCACAGCTGAGGGGTCACACCCGATCGGGGCTCCCGGGGAACACCCTCCGTAGGGAGAACCTCGAGAAGAGCACCTCGTCACGACCTCAGAGCGCTATGGGCAATTATTCAACGACCCGGGCTTGTCGCCACCCGAAGGTGCGCCGGCCGACTCGTCGCCCGTGTCGTCCGAGGCCTTTCAGGACCTCGCCCATCAAGTCTGAGCGCTGACGAGCATGGTGCAGACCATTATCCCCCTCGTTTCTCACCTGACGCACATGCCTGCGATCCAACCATTGTGACAACAGGATCCGCCCGTTCGGGCTCACATGCCACTTCCAGAGCTCCCCCACTTCGCCTCGGGCCCGACTGGCCCCACTTGGGGATTAGTTGATGGCAAACCCGAGTGGGCGCCCGGAACCCGAGGCATTATCTTCGAATTCAATGGACTCTCTGCAAGCTCAGTTGCGCTTTGTTAGTCAACGGCTTGACGGAGTGCAGAGGGAGGTTCGCGGGTCAAAGGGAGAACTCGGGGAGGACGCGCACCAGGGATCTCCGTTCGCGCCCGAGATACAGGATCAGACAATCCTCCCGAACTTTCGGCTCCCCTCTCTGGATGCATATGACGGCTCCACCGACCCGGCGGACCACATTGCCGCTTTCCGTGCCCAGATGGCGCTGTATGGAACCTCTGACGCTTTGATGTGCAGGGCGTTCCCACGACTCTAAGGGGGCCAGCTTGCACATGGTACATCGGCCTGAAGACCAAGACGATCACCTCCTTTGATCAGCTCACCAGAGACTTCAAGCTTAACTTCGTAGCCTACGCCCGACCAAAACCGTCCGTTGCACTGCTCCTCGGACTCAACCAAAGGGAGGACGAGCCCCTCTCCCATTTTGTGAATCACTTTACAACACAAGTTCGGGAGTTGCCGGACGCTCATCCCTCTTTGTTAATGTAGGCGTTTTTGATAGGCCTGCGACCTTCCAGATTCTTCTGGTCCCTCGTGGAGAGACCCCCCACCGCAGTACCAGAAATGCTCCAGCGGGCGAACCAGTACATCGCAGCGGAAACCTGGATGGCCAGAAAGCGATGAGGAGGCTGAAGCGTTGGTCTTCTCGGTCTCGAAAACCGACGACTCCCAAAGGCGACTATCCTCTGGGCTCCCGCGCAGACTAAGTTTGGTCGGGCCACCCACGTCCTCATATCACTGCATCGTTGATCTAAGCCGAGCAGCTCCTCGGCTGCATCTGCCCGAGGCCACCTTTGCGCGGCCTGCCCACCTAAGTCGTGTCCCTCGGCATGATCTGCCCGAGGCTACCTCTGCGCGGCCTGCCCGCCTGAGCCGTGTCCCTCGGCACGATCTGCCCGAGGCCACCTCTGCGCGGCCTGCCTGCCTGAGTCGTATCCCTCGGCATGGATAATTTCGTAAAACTGAAGCCATGCCTCGGACCCCCTTACAACATCGACGCATAGCTTCCTTCGGGGGGGGGGATATAATGAGGATAATAATGGCGACGAGACTCGAGCTGACGTCAGTTGCCCCAGATGACGCCTCATGCCTCGATCGACCCGGCAACACCTGGTCAAACGGACCGAAACGCCGGTCGAGGTGCATTAACGCCCTGCTCATGCCCAATCCTTCACGCCATGCCAATATCGCTGTCAGACGTGGCCGGGAGTACGATCATGCTCCCTACAAAACAGGCACATCAGATACAGTAAGTCACCTTATATAAACCTCGCCCCTGAGAAGAAAAAGGGGAGGAGCCCGATCGAACACACACGAAAGAGACCTCTTTACTTCATCTGACTTGATCGTCGAAGGGGTCGAGCCGAGCTCCGACCCGACCTGTGTGCAGGTACGAAGACGGAGCTACTTCCCCCGAGGCCGAGGAGGAGGATCCTTCCCTACGGAACGTCCCGACGAGCTACATCGTGACCTGATCCGCACGGCCGCCCACATCAACGACCCCGAGAGACCTTGAACGAGATCCCCACCATTCGGACCCGAAATAAGTCATGTCGGCCTCGAGGCCACGGCATAAAGTTGTTGACACCAATAGAATGAATTGAATAACTTCCTTTAGCACCGAAGAAGATAGCCTCGAGAAGAAGGAATAAGGTACTGTTTGAGTTCGGGCGTAAAAACCAAGGAAAGGACCGTTTCCCAGTTGAGATAAGAATGAAAGCTATCAGAGGAGTTGAACAGAAGTGAAACAACGAGAGATCCGCCTTCTCTTCTGCAACAACATAAATTGCGAGGTGTCAAAAAGTGGTTGAGTATCTTTATGTTCTTGTTTTGTCGTATTAAGAAGTCGGTCTTGTTGGGACTTTCAGTTGAGTACATGGGTTATTAAGAACTTAGATAATTGTCTCCCTATATTTCATTTAAGGGTAGCTCCCTTATGCTCGTCCTAGCTGTAAGGCGGTAGGGTAGCGAGTAGAACTTAGTAAATCGAAGTGACACTTACGGAATTCTTAAAGCGCGTTAGTGCAGTAAAAACGAGGACTCAATCAATATTGGTGCCCCCATCTTCTATTCTAGGGTAGATTCATGTCCCTCCAGCAGACCAGCTTTCCTAATGGGCTTCTTCCCCCTCTGGCCTCGATACCTTGTCTCGGGCACGAGGTCATCTTTTTCATTTCATTCCCGGGACCGAGTTGATAGAGGAGAGTCAAGGCACAGTCTCCAATATCTGTCTTTCTTATTAGGTGCCTGCCGATATGTAATTCAAGGTGTCGGGTGAAGGGAGGGAAATCCGTATGTATGGAAAGGTGTCAATAACCAAGTAGATAGAGGTCCCTATAGGTTTTAAGTAGTAGGAGTTGGTTAATGTCCCTTTACATCTTTCTAGTATATGTGGATCATAAATGACAACGATGGGCGGGACTTACTGTTGAGTCTATGTTCATTGAGTCTATGTTAATTCCTAAATTCTATTAGTCGGGTGATTCAATTATGTAGTTAGTGGATTCAATTCCCGATCTCTTGAAGTCAATGCACCTCCTCTTCTTTACCTGCCTTCCCGGTTTGAGATAGCTGTCCCTTATTGTAATTCTATGCACGTCCTATGAAAGAAAGCCCGATAGATAGCAATCAGACAGACCTTGTTTGTAAAATAGATATTGAATGCCTTTATTCCTGCTTGGATTTTGTATTGCCTAACGGATAAAGGCGATCAGGAAATGAGGTGAACCCAACTGTCGATCCAGCCTTTGCCCAGTACGCTCCGCCGCAACGAGGAAGATCTATTTCTATTGTCTTTAGGAAGCACCAGATCTATCTATTTCTATTGTAGTTAGGAAGCACCAGAAGAGGTGTATAGTACGTAGCAGTTGAGACCGAGTAAGATCTAACAGATTGTAGTTAGGAAGCACCGGAAGAGGAGTCAATCCCCACGTAGCAGTTGAGACACCGAGTCAGATCCAACAGGCTATGTGTGAGCAACTCCTTCTGTTAGCCGTCTTGAAGAGAGCGGAGGGACCATGATATAATCTATGGATGGATGATCCATCATCTTGACTTCCCGCCTTAAGCTTAAGAAAGAAAGCCCAAATCCTCATAAAGCTGCTATCGGCTTCATGCTTTTGTCCTTAGCAGTGGTCCAGCAAAGTGTTTGAGGAAAGGCAGACGGGTAAAGCTATAGGAAAAGGTAATGTTATTTCATTAGGCTCAATTTCCATGAAACTGTTGAACTGAATGATGAAAGAAAGTTGACGATTGTGTCGCCTAGGGGGAAATAATTCATCTATCATTAATGTTGCCCTGACGCTAATGCTGCTATTTCGCTTGCTGCCATCAAGAGCTCACTTTCTCACCGGCAGGACAAATGGGAGCTCTGACTCTTTGACTCTTCGTTGCAGGCTTTGGTTACTATAGAGTTCTAGTATTCCTGAATGGGTATTAAGTTGGTACTTTTTCCAATGCTATTGAGCATGGAGCTTATTCCGTGATTGCTTCTGCTTATTCATGTGCATGTGTGTGTTATCCCCATCAAAGTCGAAATAAATGCTCAATAACTAACCATTCAGAACGTTTTCCTTGTGTCGCAGCATGCTGCTAGCTAGAACTAGAAGAAGAAGAAGGCGAGCTACCAGATGAGCTAACCAGCATACTTGACATTCTATGTTGAATGAAAAGGAATGAAACCGACGTACCGTATTGACCGGCGGGTATATTAATTGATGAAAGAACTCAACCACCGCCCGGCCCGCAGCTTATCCTGCTCCTCCTCCGCCAACGGCTACAGATTGTGTTAGCCATTACTTGATTCTTTTTAGATATGTTGAATATTAATGTGGAATTCATTCTAGTAATTCTCTCCCCCCACCCTTCTGATCGAAAATTGTGTTGTAATTCAAAATGGGACTTCGGGTGGTAACTTATTGACTTCCAACAATGGGATTGACTTTCCTATATAGGAATTGGAACTGCTCTTTCCAATCCTCATCATCATATTCAACTGAAATAACTGGATTTAAAGAAACTGCTCCCGTGTCTCCTCCTCTGTATGCTACTGAGAAATTGTCAAAAAGGATTTTGCACCCAGCTTCAAAACGTAAGGGTAAGGGCGTGCTACCGCGTTTCTCTTTGATGCTTTCTCACAAGTGATGTACAAATTCTCATCAGAAATAGAAATAGTAATAGAACTCCATATTTGAGGAATTCGTGCTCCACTATGAACTCTCAATCGAATTTCAAACATGGAACGCAAAAAACAATCTCTAGAGGTTTTGGGTAGAAGGAGCCTATCTCTTTCTTTGCTTGATCTATGGCCTGAAACTAGGAGATATCCAAAAGTCCACTAATCCACAAGCCGTGGCTAGTCCAGGGCTCCATTTGTGAGCTTCCTATTGATAATGAGATTCGATGAGCAAGATCACGTCCCTCATTACGAGCTTGTACACATGCTTGCTTCTAAAGCGACCCTATAAGCTACTGCACCAAGTTCATTTCCCCAAGCCCAAGGGTGTCAGTAAGTTCCTCTGCCAAACTGTAGTAAGGAATCATTCGGTCAGAGCAGGTATATGCAAAACATTAATACCCCTGGAAGCTACGGGCAAACACCTTGGCATAGAGACCCGAGTCCACGCCCTCTCTCTACTCTGCCCGAGGTCCCTCCGGAGGAACCTATTCCTGTGATGCGATCCTCTCCCTCCTTCCACGTTGTTGCCTCAAGCAGTGCCACCGGGTTCCTACGTCCTCTTTCTTCTCTGGGGTGGTGAAGACCAATAAGTCAGCGTTCGAAAGGCCTCAACCGCATTTGCTCACCTTGTGGAAAAGACTTACCAGTGTTGCGTAGCCTGGAGCCCATTGAGGGTTAGGGTGTTATCATAGAGCTACGGGTTTGGAGTCTCAGACAGCTGATGTTTTTGACGCTCCAATAGAAAGTCAGGAAATGCCCCCTCGTCGTTCAAGAGGAGCAATGGATACCACAATCAAGGTGCTTTCTTCCTTCCGCGTTGAAGGGCAATGATTCTCGCAATCTAAAACTTCCCTCATCCTCGAAGTTGATTCGACTACTTTGGTTCCTATCTATACTGAGGCAGTCTCCTCTGTCCCTTTCTTCGCCCTATTCTTTATGCAAATAATGAATTGGAATTGTAGAGGTATGAGGCGTCGACTGGTCTATGACTACTTGCACAACTTATTCCTTCCATTCTCTCCTTACTTAGCTTAATCATACTCATACTTGGTTTATTTCGGTTCTCTATGCTAGCTTTCGATTTGCCTTCGAGATTCTCTTGCTTCTGTGAATTTACATTACACTCCTTGGTGCTTAATTGGATATTGAGGAAGTGTTCTTAACGCTTCTTAGAAACGCCATGGTTCACCTTTCTCTGTTACGTCTCCCCACCCATTATATGATTTATTGGTTGGATCGATTTGTTGGTCCCTTCACTTGGACTAACTATAGAAAGAAGAGGCCTTGCTCGTATATGTGTTCGGTTAGATCATGTTCTTCTCTTATACACGTGTGCTGTTTTGGCTCTTCATCTGTGAATAACCTCCCCCTTACTTGCTCCGACCATTGTCCCCTGGTTTTCTTGGCCCAGATCCCACTAGGGTTTGTATTCGGATTGAGAACCATGATTTGCATAATGTGGTTAAGGATAGCAGGCAGTTGAATAGGAATGCTTTTTCTGGCAAATAAACTAATGCGCTCCTTGTTGTTTGATCTTTGAGTTGTCTTCTTGCTACTTGTCATCATCTTCCTTTGAATCATTGAGTTGTATTCTTGCTACTTGTAAGAAGATTCTTATTCCTACAACTGGATCCATAATCTTGGCAGGAATTCCTTAGAAATGGGGAACTAATAGGGAGAGCAATACAGTAAAGGCTGTGTCTGAGGGTAAGGAGAGCATCTTTTTCGTTTTTTCTTCACAGGAAAGAATAGAGATCTTATCAAAGTGAGAAAGGTGCACTCATTTCATTCCCGAATGAGAGTAAAGCCCGAGTTTGAGAAAGGCTAGAGAGGAGGGTCTATACATCAACAATGAAAAAAATGACTCGTTAGCAAACTCACCTGTTATTCAAGGGGATTCATCAGGTAGAGGAAAGGGAAACAACAGAGGGAGTCGAAGGAAAGGGAAAGAACGGAGGGAGGAGAAGCAAGAGTCAAATATGTTGGACATAGGTAGGGAATAGCAGTGTGGGTTTTTGCTTCCAAAGAAAGAATAGTTCATTGAATCGAGAGACTAGGCTTTGAAGAAAAGTCCACGACCCGCTTGCGATGATGCTGTTTTTCGAATGGACAAATTAAGGGAAGGGGAAAACACTTCTTGGACAACAGGCAAAGTACAGCGTCTCAGCATGGTATCTGCCCTTTATCCAACTCCACGAAACCAAAAGAGGACAGAGAGGTTTTTGTAATGGTATAGGGTTGCCAGGGCCCCACGAGTGAGTTGAGCGGACATACCCAAAGGACTAAGGTGGACATCACTTTTGTAGCTTGGAATCGTGCACTCCTCGGGGAGCAGAGTACTTGTAGCGGAACTCGTATAAGAGCTAGTAATCTAGTCCTTGCTTTCCGTTTATACCTTTCAAATTATGCTGACCGTTACCCTAAAGATTCTCCTGCTTCTGTCAAACGAGGTCAGCCTGTATTTCATCACAGCATAGCTCTAAAGTGAGGTGCCAATGTCAAGTGAGCATCCTCAGACCTTGATTAGGTGTGGAAGGCTAGCGAAGTAATCCAAGGGCGAAAATGGGATGCTAGTCGGCTCGGCAAAGTCGTAGGCTTCGGGGGTAAGGTAAAAACCCCTATCGATCCCAAGAAAGTGTTTTGGGTAGCCATCACTCTTGCAGTACAGGAGGAGGACAGGAGAGCTTACTTTCTGGAGGAAGTTGGTCAAAGGGACAATTGCAACTTGGGATCATTTCAATGATTGGTGGAGATCCATTGAATGCCGGTAGAGGTTTTCAATTCCTTAGTTCAAGTCCGATTTTCACTATTCCGAACCGGTCTAGATTTCCAGGAGAATTCATTGGAATGGAATAAGTTGCAGTGCTCTTGCTGGTAGGGTGAGTCTCCCAAGAACACACTTCTTCTTCTAATGTTGATTATGTGCCTCCGCCTGGCTCGCTCGATGGGCCAAGTTCCATGTAGGGTGTCGAGCTAAAGTAAGAAGAAAGAAATGTTTTTTTATGAGCTCGGTGCACCTAAGGAAAGAAGAAAGTCGAAAGAGGTGCGCATTGTACTTTGTAAAGAATGTAGAGAGTGGTGCCTGATTGCTGTGGTCTACTGAATACGAGTGAATATCATTGCCATTGCCTGCGGTCTACTTAATACGAGTAAATATCTGTCTTATATTATCTATCAATTTGGTGCTAGTGGTTTAGCATATGAGAACCATTTTCGTTAGCAGCGCTTACTTGTAGAGGTGCCTCAATTCGTTCTTCTTGTAAAGTAATCAAACAATGTTTTGAAGCAAAGTAGTGGTGTTTTGACTATATTACTTGGATTTGCCAATTGCTGAAGTCTATCGTAAGTGGACGGCGCACTATACGCAGGAGCAAGCCAAGCACCGAACCCAGATTGAACTGAACCGACTTACAACTCCAATAAGATAACGCGCCAGAGCAGATAGGGGAACTACAATAAGCTAACGCACCACCAGAGCATAAGATAGGGGAACTACATAAGCCACAGAACTAGCAACAGAACGAGTCTCAAAAGTCATTAAAACAAGTCAGTTTGCCAGAACAAGCAAAAGCTTTCCAAGTCTGGTTAGAAACAATTATATGTCATATGTTTGTTTACCCTATAATAGATGAAGCAAGAGAGATTCCATGAGTGGAACAAGCAAGTCACCCATCTCAGATACAAGCACTAGCACAAGAACAAGTGATAGATTGAAAGAAGCCCTTTTGCTAGTGAGGAGTTACACCAAGTGGTAGATTGAAAGAAGCCCTTTTGCGAGTTGAGTTAACCGGCGTGCATTAGCATTAGCTTATTCTAGTTTCAGAGTGGAGTTAAGAAAGTGAAAGTGTTAACGTTGACTTGTAAGGTGCTAATGTTTACTTACTGGAGCGGGTGTTAACACAAGTTCAACTATCTGAATTGAGGCGGAAGGGTCCTTTGAACAATATCCCTTATCTTCCCCCACGTAGCGATATCTTCTTTCTTGCTTAAGGAGAGTCTCCTTGCGTTGCATGCTCAGCTCCGCCTTGTATAGTGCTTTGCTTACTCTACCACATGTTTGCTTGTTGCTTTGTTCTATATGATATAGGCTACGAAATGAGAAATGGGACTTGATGAACCTCTTATAAAGGGGACTTGATTAACCTCTTTGGGGCCAGTTCCTAGCTCCCACTCTTCTTAAAGTCTTATCTCGATCCCCTAGCTCCCACTCTTCTTAAAGTCTTATCTCTATCCCCTTCCTTAACTGCTAGCTCCCACTCTTCTTAAAGTCTTATCTCTTGAACTATAGTACTTTATTACTGAGGGCTGGGCTCCCAAGCTACGAGTTCCTAATTAATGACACTCCAGCGCTTCGAATTCCAAGGATAAGGAGAAAGTTCCTAACAGCCAGCTTCGATGAAGGACGACCAAGAACGAGCAAGAACCAAAGCCATTCTGAAGTAAAAGCTCCAAGGACTCAATCCTTCATTGGTTCTGTTCTATCTCATACCTTCTAAGGACTCAATCCCTAGCAGCTCCAGCCTCATACCTTCCAAACACTCTTTGAAGCCTTCTATCTTCTAAACACTTAAGCCTTCTATCTTCCAAACACTCTTTGAAGCCTTCTATCTTCCTAACTCTAGCCCTCCTAGCTCCTAGCACCCGAGCACCTTTCTTCCTGTATTTATTAAGCGCTAGGTCCTCTATTCCATTCCTTAACGAAAATCATCATTTCTGGGCCTGATAAGAGCGGAGCAAGAGATAGGAAGGTTACAAAAGAGCAAATCTAGAACAATAGAATGAGAAAAAGTCCTCCATGGCAACTACTTTGACCAGATCTTTGACCTCCTATCTTTCCCAACTCCCTATACCACATAGATGAACTCCATAAAAGCACTACAACCACAACGGGGTAGAGGAAGGCACTACCAATTCCGGAGGTCTGTCTTCAAAAGCCTAAACCTTACCGAGGCCAAGAAAGAAGTATAGATTACTATCAATTCTTTTCTATTACTTGAACTCAAAAGAATGTAACTCCAGAACTCCAGAGGAAGTGTAAAGAGAAAAGCGAATCCTCGAGCATATTTCATTAAGTGATGCTCGAGAAGTCTATTTAGGTGGCATCAACCTCTAATCCTGGAGTGATCTGATAACCAATTAAGCCTTTCTCGTTATGGCAACGCAACAAAAATGACTGTGAGGATCACAAGGCGTCAGTGTAACGGCTTATAGGGAGCGGCGGGCTGTGGTTTGATGCTTGAGATTAGAGGACCCGATGTACACTTATTCCTAAGTTAAGGTTAGCTCCACCTCTCGAGGATGCTGCTACAAGATCAGGAACAGTGGTGATAAGACGGCAGCATTGGTCAATCAATCGGTTGGGAGCCGATATTGCCGTGGTTGCCTGGTAGTGCCAGTAGTCAAAATCTCCGTTCGGGAAAATCGGGTATAGTACTGATGGGCGTGTGTGTTGGGGTTTCGAAGATGGCTCTATACGGTGTGGACCTGAGGGCTTGTATGGGAAAGGGAAAGCGAGCAGCTTAAGTAGCCCAAAAGTACTTTCCTATCACAGATAATGAGCTTGTTGATCCTGATCTACCTTTCTGCTTCAAAAAGGAATAAGAAGGAATCATTGTTTTATGAACCAGCGCCAAAAGTGGCCTGGCCCTCTTAAGCATCATCATAATATGCACACGTAAACTTGGGCCTCGTCCGAGGAAGTCCACTGATTCACCACTTCGAGCTCGGGTTTCCATCAGCTCTTAGGAAAGAGAGACTCACTCTTCTTGAGCTTTTCCTGGGAGTATGGCATGGGTGACTTCAGCGCCGCCTAGCACTTGGAGAGCAGTTGGCAACCAATGAGGCATTGACAGAAATATAGGAAAAGTGTTTGTTTCTTTTTCTGCTTTTGGGATTTCCTAGAAGAAATCGTCGCTCTATTTTAGTTAAAGTAAGGGATGGTAGCCAATTGAAAGGATCTTATGAGATGACATGCCTGTTTTCCCATGTCCGGTTGTTACCTTATTGCTATTTCCTGCTCCTTAGATTGGTGCTTGCGCTTGAAGGAATACAAATATAGTATAGGGGAAGCCCCAAACCGATTCTATGGATAGAGCGCTCAACAACGAAATGATGCCAACCTGAGCTAAAGCAGTTGATGAGCAAGCAAGGCTTTTCCCACTGACTGGTTGCCTCATTGCATCAAGCGCAGACAAGGATCCAAGTAATGTCGTCCTATGTCTAGTCCGTGAGCTCGCGAATTCCGAGCCAGTGTTCCTCTCGGTTGAAGTACCCTCCTGGATTTTGGAAGAAAGAGTCCACTTACTCAGTGGCTGGAGGTGACGTATATCTCGTGTGACATTCCATCTTTCTTTATTGGGAGTGTTTTTTGACTCCTCTCAAGGTTCAGAAAGAGTGTGCTTGGAGACTATCCCCGGCCTCTCCTATGGCATTTGATTCCATTTCGCATTCATTCCTGCATTGCAATAGGCTCCGTATCTGAAGACACGCTTGCATTTGGAGTCTTTTGTCCCCTTCTTGACTGGCGAAATCCATCTTGACTTCCTACCGAGGGTTCTCCGGAACTAGCCTTGGTTGGCACTACTTCATTGAATCTCTTAAGCACGAGCAAGTCCTATCTTTGTCTTTCTCGCCTACCCTGCGCTCTCCACTGAAAACTCAGAAGAACACTAATAAGTAGAAGAATGAAACTGAGGAAGTGGACATCACTTTTGTAGCTCGTGGTATATAGTATGGCTCATCCAGCAGGATGACAGGAGTTATGACATTGATCCCTTCCGCTAGCCTTCCAACCAATGGATTATCCACCTCCAGAGCGACTGCTACTAAGACCTTTGAATGTCCAGGGAAGTCCCTTTACCAACAACCTTATGTGTTTTGTCGTTTTGATCCAAAGAAGATTCGATATAGAGATGGTAGGGAGGAAGATCTAGTTAGCTCAACAAGCTTCGCATCAGCATCGGACGCTCATTGCTAGGTCATCAACCCTTATTACTCAATGAAGTGGGCAAACCACATTGACAAACGGGAGCAGGGATGGCATCGAAGCTTGACTTGTGTTGTGCGAATGATGTAATAAACTCTCACCTCACTAAACACTGATTCTCTCCATCTATTCTGACTCAAAACTAGAAACTCTCACTAAACACTGATCTCTCCTAGTGGTTCACACTCTTACAAAGTTTCAATGAGAAAGAAGGAGTTGGATACTCAAGTATCATCCATCCGGCCCGGTCGTCCCGACCTCTTGCTCAGTGCTTATCAAAACCCTGGCTCAGGCATTCTCTTTATGACGTATGCTCTGCTCTCTCGGTTCACCTTTCTCTATGGACCGGCTTGCTATGTTGTAAGGTAAAGCTATTCCGTAAAGCGCTTAACATCAATCATGGAAAGACAAAACACTATGTTCCCCTATCTTCGAAAGAGCATAGAATCCGCTTTTCTTCTTACATAAGGCAAAAGAGTAATGATAGAGTTTTGTTTTCACCTTGACGATCCGCAGGCCAGTATAGGTTTGAAAAGGTCTATATAGGTGGGAAGGGAAGCTTAACGTCTTTAGGCGGAAGCTACTGCTTAATGAATGAAGGAGGCAGGACGACTCGACTACGGAGACTACAATACAAGTAATGTGAGCCATAGCGAAGGCTCCCCATTCCTATCGGCCTCCCCAGGTGGCAAATTGGGCTGATCGGGAGGCGTGAGCGTGCCCTTCCATCGCCCAGTCCAGCGGTGCCACTGCCTAGCTCTCCGAGTGCTGGGCGGTGCCACCGCCCAGACCAGCGGTACCACCGCCTTATCCTCGGGCTCTAGGTGGTGCCACCGCTTAGACTATTTCAGCTCACTAGTTGGGCTCCAAACTTGGCCCAAACTAGTCCGAACTTGGGCCCAATTGGCCCCTACTTGGGTTATAAGATTAACACCTAATCCTAACCCTAATTAATATGCTAACTATGAATTTAAAGACATTTCCTAACTATTACAAAGTCCGTAAGTCAAGATTTCTTCCGGCGAGCTTCTGGCGAACTTCCGGCGGTCTTCTGATAAACTCTCGGAAACCATTCTACGGACTCCCGGCAAGCTCCGAGACTTCACGATTTGATTTTGGCGAGTTTCGACGAGCTTCTTCGGCAAGCTATGATCTTTCTCGGTGAGCTCCGCGAACTTCCGACGAACCTTTCGGCGAGCTTCCGAAAACCCATCGGCAAGCTCCCTACTCATTCTCGGCTAGTTCCGACAGTATTCCCGACGAACCTTCGGACTTCCGTCGGACTCTTGAACTCCTAACAAATCCTTTGCACTTGACTCCGGCACTTTGTTTTGCTTTATGTCTTCATCGTTATCGTAGTTAATCCTGCACACACAAGCCAAAACTCTACTCCGATCTAGACAATTATTACAACGCGAATTGACATTCTATTGCCCGGCACGTCATTAGTTGGCGCTTTGTCCTATTCTTCAATGCATCATCCTCTCTTGCGGCTTGTTGCCCAATCGGCGGTTGACCTCTGCAACCCCGATATCCTTGGTACAATTCCGCTCTCCTTGGCCCGATACCCGACGTCCGAAGTATTCTGCCATCCAATATCCTGACGTGATCTCCTCCGGTGCAACGTCAATTCCTCCTGCGTCGACTGTCTAATCCTGATTGAGTAGACCTGCATCACTCAAAATGCAGTTAAATATCTAAACACAATCAATTAGTTTCATCATCAAAATCCGAGATTCAACACTATCATCCATCCGGCCCGGTCGTCCCGACCTCTTGCTCAGTGCTTATCAAAACCCTAGCTCAGGCATTCTCCTTATGATGTATGCTCTACTCTCTCGATTCACCTTTCTCTATGGACCGGCTTGCTATGTTGTAAGGTAAAGCTATTCCATAAAGCGCTTAATATCAATCATGGAAAGACAAAACACTATGTTCCCCTATCTTCGAAAGAGCATAGAATCCGCTTTTCTTCTTACATAAGGCAAAAGAGACATGATAGAGTTTTGTTTTCACCTTGACGATCTGCAGGCTTGTATAGGTTTGAAAAGGTCTATATAGGTGGGAAGGGAAGCTTAACGTCTTTAGGCGGAAGCTACTGCTTAATGAATGAAGGAGGCAGGATGACTCGACTATGGAGACTACAATACAAGTAATGTGAGCCATAACGAAGGCTCCCCATTCCTATCGGCCTCCCCAGGTGGCAAATTGGGCTGATCGGGAGGCGTGAGCGTGCCCTTCCATTCGAATATTGCAGGCTTCACCACGACGTGGATTCGAACCACTACGTCCTAGTTAGTCGATCGTGGTCTGATAAAGGTCTGTCGTCCTCCTCATTATAGTCCTCCTAGAATCCAATGCATTTCGTTGGAATACATCCTGTCTTTTCACCTTTGTAGTCCTATGCATAGTCAATACTATAACCCCAATCATTGCTACTAATAGAATCAGACTAGGAACCAAAAACCATACGGAATAGTTGGTATAAAGTAAATTGTCCAATGTTTCCAAATTAGTACAACAATGTACCTTTCCGGCATGAACCGTATATCTCAGAGAGGTCATATTTCTGTAAGTTGGTAGTAATGGAATGGTTTCATTATCTAAAATAAAGAACATTTCTCACCAAAGGATCAGTCCAATAATACCACTGATAGGTAAATAGCGCAAGACTTCTTTGTGAATCTCCGCTATTTGAATATTGAACATCATTACCACGAATAGGAATGAAACGGCAATAGCTCCTATATAAACTACTGGGAAGATCATAGCGGAGAAGTCGAGACCTAACAATATGAGTAAACCAGAAGTGTTGCGAAAGACTGGGATGGGAAACGAAACGAAATGTACCGGATTTTTCGCACGTACAACCATCAAACCGGAGACCAAAGCAAGGCTCGACGAAATAGAAAGTATCATGGTACTAAGTCCTTCCTTGAAAATGGAACTGGAATGCTTCTTCTTGCTCCAACATTCAAGTCGATCTATTACGACTAGCACGGTTGTTCGTATTTCATTTTCTTATTCCAAGCAAAAACTCCTTAAAGAAAGCACCTACTAACAGAAATGACTTCACCTACTAACAGAATGACTTAAAAAGAAAGCACCTACTAACAGAATGACTTAAAAAGAAAGCACTCACTGAATGACTTACGGAATCTCGTCTTTCTCCTACACAACGAGAATTGGGGACGTGTCCGGGTCGGAATTCAAGTAAGGGCAGAGGTTCGGCTTGCTTCTCCCCCACCCTGCAAACAAACGGAGGCATCTTTCCTATAGTGCGCCCTGCTAGCAACTACAGCATCAAAGAAAAACAAACTGCCTGTTAATAACTACATTTAGAGTATTTGTTCAGATGCTTGGATTCTGTTTTATGCAATCATCTTCCAAGCGTTATTCTCTATTGCATTGCTTTTGACATTGACCACTGGGGCATATGATGAGCAGCAATCCGATTTGTCTCATCCTCGCCGTACCAAGCAAGGCTCGACGAAACAGAAAGTATCATGGTACTAAGTCCTTCCTTGAAAATGGAACTGGAATGCTATGCTTCTTCTTGCTCCAACATTCAAGCCTACTTGGAGCATACCCAGCTAGCTAATCTAAGTAGAAAAGAGGAAAGAGCCCAAACTACAGCATCAAGAAAAACAGCCAGTTAATAACTACATTAGAGTATTAGTTCAGATGCTTGGATTCTGTTTATGCAATCATTTCCAAGCGTTATTCTCTATTGCATTGCTTTTGACATGACCACTGGGCATATGATGAGCAGCAATCCAATATTCTGTCTCAAATGGAACTGGAATGCTATGCTTCTTCTTGCTCCAACATTCAAGTCGATCTATTACGACCAGCACGGTTGTTCGTATTTCATTTTATTATTCCAAGAAAAAACCCCTCCTTAAAAGAAAGCACCTACTAACAGAATGACTTAAAAAGAAAGCACTCACTGAATGACTTACGGAATCTCGTCTTTCTCCTACACAACGAGAATTGGGGACGTGTCCGGGTCGGAATTCAAGTAAGGGCAGAGGTTCGGCTTGCTTCTCCCCCACCCTGCAAACAAACGGAGGCATCTTTCCTATAGTGCGCCCTGCTAGCAACTACAGCATCAAAGAAAAACAAACTGCCTGTTAATAACTACATTTAGAGTATTTGTTCAGATGCTTGGATTCTGTTTTATGCAATCATCTTCCAAGCGTTATTCTCTATTGCATTGCTTTTGACATTGACCACTGGGGCATATGATGAGCAGCAATCCGATTTGTCTCATCCTCGCCGTACCAAGCAAGGCTCGACGAAACAGAAAGTATCATGGTACTAAGTCCTTCCTTGAAAATGGAACTGGAATGCTATGCTTCTTCTTGCTCCAACATTCAAGTCGATCTATTACGACCAGCACGGTTGTTCGTATTTCATTTTATTATTCCAAGAAAAAACCCCTCCTTAAAAGAAAGCACCTACTAACAGAATGACTTAAAAAGAAAGCACTCACTGAATGACTTACGGAATCTCGTCTTTCTCCTACACAACGAGAATTGGGGACGTGTCCGGGTCGGAATTCAAGTAAGGGCAGAGGTTCGGCTTGCTTCTCCCCCACCCTGCAAACAAACGGAGGCATCTTTCCTATAGTGCGCCCTGCTAGCAACTACAGCATCAAAGAAAAACAAACTGCCTGTTAATAACTACATTTAGAGTATTTGTTCAGATGCTTGGATTCTGTTTTATGCAATCATCTTCCAAGCGTTATTCTCTATTGCATTGCTTTTGACATTGACCACTGGGGCATATCTTATAGGCAACACCGAGTTGTAGTCCCAGAGCATCAAAGTTCAGTGAGGATGCAGGTGCTTTCGCTTCCAAGTCGTCAATGTGCAAGCATCAAAGTTCAAAGTTCAGTGAGGATGCAGGCGCTTTCGCTTTCCAAGTCGTCAATGTGCAAGCATCAAAGTTCAGTGAGGATGCAGGCGCTTTCGCTTTCCAAGTCGTCAATGTGCAAGCATCAAAGTTCAGTGAGGATGCAGGCGCTTTCGCTTTCCAAGTCGTCAATGTGCAAGCATCAAAGTTCAGTGAGGATGCAGGCGCTTTCGCTTTCCAAGTCGTCAATGTGCAAGCATCAAAGTTCAGTGAGGATGCAGGCGCTTTCGCTTTCCAAGTCGTCAATGTGCAAGCATCAAAGTTCAGTGAGGATGCAGGCGCTTTCGCTTTCCAAGTCGTCAATGTGCAAGCATCAAAGTTCAGTGAGGATGCAGGCGCTTTCGCTTTCCAAGTCGTCAATGTGCAAGCATCAAAGTTCAGTGAGGATGCAGGCGCTTTCGCTTTCCAAGTCGTCAATGTGCAAGCATCAAAGTTCAGTGAGGATGCAGGCGCTTTCGCTTTCCAAGTCGTATCAGGGTATCAGGTCAGGGTATAAAGTTAGGGTATCAAGTCGTTTGTTTCAACTGCTATTAAATCAGTGTCGAGCTCACCTTTTGAATTCACATAATTTTTAGAAAATCAATCTTCATTGGCAGTTGGCAATCGAACCCTATACTCTGGTGAGAGTCCAGGACTTGGCAATGAAAACAGGAATGAAAACAGTTGAAGCGCCTTGATGCCTTCAATCTACCCATGCTATAATCAAATCATATTTACGATGATTCTATTTTCTACGAGATACTTGCCTTAGAGCTATAAGGCTAGTAGGACCAAGAGCAAGTCCTTTTGATTGGGCATAAATGCACCAGAAGAACCGATAGTGGGGCTTACATAAGCATACAACTAATACCTCTGCTCCACTTAGAGAAAGAAGGGTTCCGAGTTGACAGCCCCTTTACATACTCAGTATAGCCTCCTTCTTTCAGTTCGAGTAGAAAGTCGGTCGAGTTTTCGGGTGTTGTTGGTTCATAACTGCAAGTCGAGGTCGGGGTTTACAGCTTCATCCTTCACTATATTGACTTCTTGCCCTTGCGCTTGTTTTAGTGTTGTTGTAAAGAGAGCTTCTTTACTTTACTTTAGTTGTCTTAGAGAGGCCAAAGGAATAGTGCTTCATATAGATATCTGGTAAATGGAATGAATCTCTCTCTTACCCTCATGACTTCTTTCTAGAAAATCTCGGTGTAACTCCTTATGCTTGTTCTGTTCCACTTTTTTCATTGACTTGCTCCATCTTCATATCTAGTGATGGGAATATATTACAATTACAGAATAACCTTTGTATATAAACAAGTACTAGAAGACCATAATACGTAGCGAAATTAAATGGAATCACAATCAAATAGAACACCAAGATATACGTGGAAAATCCCTTCAATGTGAAGGGTAAAAACCACGATGCAAACTAGGGATAATCCACTATAAGAATAATGAATATACAAATCTCAATCTCTTGCCCAAAACCCTAACAACAATCACAAGAGAATAATTGGGATACAAGGATCACGTCACTACCCACAATATATAAAACCTCCCCAAGTAATCACAACAATAGTCTACTATAGATTTGATCTAACTTGAGATGATAACACTACTAGATGATTGAGAACAGTATCTCTGCGTTGTCCTTGTCTTCTTCCCTTTATGTCTCTTATTTTTCTGTCTTTTTCTTCTCCTCTTTGCAGCTGCAAGGATGTCCACGTTGCTGTAGTTTTTCTCCCAAAAACGTAGCCACCTGCCCCTACAAAACGCAGCCACCACACCCTCCTTATATTGATCTAGGGTTAGGTTAAGAGGGGGTGTGGGCTTTGGGCTGATAAAGCCCACATTAGGCTGAATATAGGCTGTCAGCCCAACAACCTCCCCCTTCAGCCCATAAGGGAGGCTATCCCATGACTCCTTAATGTGAAACCATGCCGACCAACTGTCGGCATATCTTCTATTTTTCTTTTGGTAAGGTCTTTGTCAACATGTCTGCTGCATTATCATCTGTATGAATTTTTTGAAGCTGCAACTGCTTCTCTTTAAATACATTTCGAATCCAGTAGTATCTGACATCTATATGCTTTGACTTGGAATGAAACATTGGGTTCTTACATAAATGGAAGGTACTCTGGCTATCACAATGCACCATATAATTTTCCTGTTTCAGCCCCAATTCTTATAAGAATTCTTTCATCCATAATATTTCTTTGCATACCTCTGTAGCAGCAATATATTCTGCTTCTGTGGTGGAGAGAGCAATACACCTTTGCAACCTGGATTGCCATGACACAGCTCCCCCTACAAAAATAAGTACATAACTTGAAGTAGACTTCCTTGTATCTATATCTCTCGCCATATCTATATCTATGTAACCTGTCAATATAGGTGGTTCACCTCCAAAGCTTAAACAAACCTTAGAGCTCCCTCTAAGATATCTAAAAATCCACTTCACTACTGCCCAGTGCTCTTTATCTGGATTTGCAAGAAATCTGCTAGTAACACCAACTGCATATGCGATGTCCGGCCTCGTACATACCATCGTGTACATTAAACTTCCAACTGCTGAAGCATAAGGAATCTTTTGCATTTTCTCCTTCTCCTCATCACTTGACGGACTCTGTTCTGAGCACAACTTGAAGTGACCTGCAAGAGGAGAACCAACTGGTTTTGCATGCTCATACTGAACATTTCCAATACCTTTTCGATGTATTTCTCCTGTGACAATGAAATCTTCTTGTTTTTCCTATCACGAGAAATCTGCATGCCTAGTATTTGCTTTGCTGGCCCCATGTCCTTCATTGCAAAAGACTCACGCAGTTCCTTCTTCAACCTGTCAATGTTAGACATATCTTTCCCAAAAATAAGCATATCATCAACATAAAGTAAGAGAATAATAAAATCCTCATCAAACCATTTGATGTACACACAATGATCTAAACCCGTTCTTTTGTATTCATTTTTTGTCATAAATGAATCAAACTTTCTGTACCACTATCTTGGAGCTTGCTTTAGCCCATACAAGCTTTTCTTTAACTTACAGACAAAGTTCTCCCTACCTTTGACTTTGAAGCCTTCTGGTTGCTCCATATAAATTTCCTCCTCCAAATCACTATGAAGGAAAGCTATCTTCACATCTAACTGCTCAACCTCCAAGTCCTGGCTAGTAGCAATACCAAAAGCAACACGAATAGAAGACATTTTAACAACAGGAGAAAAAATCTCTTCAAAGTCAATATCTTTCTTTTGACCAAAGCCTTTCACAACCAATCTAGCTTTGTACTTTGGTTGAGAATAATATTCTTGAGTCTTTAACTTGAAAACCTACTTATTCTTCAAGACATTCATTCTATTTGGTAGTGGCACCAAATCATAAGTGTAGTTCTTCTGAAGAGCATCCATCTCTTCCTGCATAGCAACTAACCACTTCTCTTTTTGCTCACCTTCAACTGCTTCCTGGTAACTCTCTGGTTAACCTGCATCAGTAAGCATCACATACTCATCTGTAGAATATCTTTTGGAAGGTTGACATAGTCTAGAAGATCTTCTCAGCTGAGGTTCTGTGGGAACTTGCTTTTCAACTTCTTCTTGCTCAACATGTCCTACAGGTAGATCTGTCAGGATCGGAGCGGCACTAAGAGGGGGGGGGTGAATTAGTGCAGCGGATTAAAATGTCGGTTTTGGAAACTTTTTCATACGATAAAAACCGAACTCGGAAGTGCTTAACTTGAAAGCATATTCGTAAATGTGTGCAGCAAAAGTAATGATGAAGTAAAGCACTTATAAAGATTTGTAGTAAGGTAAAGCGCAATAAATAAATGCAAACCAGTGAACATGCCAATTTTAAAGTGGTTCGGTCAAAATGACCTATATCTACTTGCAAAGCCTTCTTCAATGAGGCTCCCAACTTTCACTAGCAAATCACTTTGAATGGAAAGGACAAATACCCCTCTTACAACTTTTTACAAGTGGTTCACACTCTTACAAAGTTTCAACGAGAAAGAAGGAGGTGAACACTCAAGCAATTGGAAACAAGACTTGCTAAAGACTTTGCTAAGGCTTTTATCTCAATCTATTGCTTCTCAAAAGTTGTAATCTCTGCTGAGAATTGAGGGGTATTTATAGGCCTCAAGAGGATTCAAATTTGGGCTCCAAAATTTTAATTCTCTTCGGTTTCTGAAGCTAGTGGTGGCACCGCCTATCAGTGGCGGTGCCACCGCCTATCAGTTCTGACACTGACAGTGTACTAAGCGGTGCCACCGCCCAGTCCAGCGGTGCCACCGCCTGCTGGGCGATGCCATCGCCTAGCTCTTCGGGTGCTGGGCGATGCCATCGCCTAGCTCTTCGGGTGCTGGGCGATGCCATCGCCTAGCTCTTCGGGTGCTGGGCGATGCCATCGCCTAGCTCTTCGGGTGCTGGGCGATGCCATCGCCTAGCTCTTCGGGTGCTGGGCGATGCCATCGCCTAGCTCTTCGGGTGCTGGGCGATGCCATCGCCTAGCTCTTCGGGTGCTGGGCGATGCCATCGCCTAGCTCTTCGGGTGCTGGGCGATGCCATCGCCTAGCTCTTCGGGTGCTGGGCGATGCCATCGCCTAGCTCTTCGGGTGCTGGGCGATGCCATCGCCTAGCTCTTCGGGTGCTGGGCGATGCCATCGCCTAGCTCTTCGGGTGCTGGGCGATGCCATCGCCTAGCTCTTCGGGTGCTGGGCGATGCCATCGCCTAGCTCTTCGGGTGCTGGGCGATGCCATCGCCTAGCTCTTCGGGTGCTGGGCGATGCCATCGCCTAGCTCTTCGGGTGCTGGGCGATGCCATCGCCTAGCTCTTCGGGTGCTGGGCGATGCCATCGCCTAGCTCTTCGGGTGCTGGGCGATGCCATCGCCTAGCTCTTCGGGTGCTGGGCGATGCCATCGCCTAGCTCTTCGGGTGCTGGGCGATGCCATCGCCTAGCTCTTCGGGTGCTGGGCGATGCCATCGCCTAGCTCTTCGGGTGCTGGGCGATGCCATCGCCTAGCTCTTCGGGTGCTGGGCGATGCCATCGCCTAGCTCTTCGGGTGCTGGGCGATGCCATCGCCTAGCTCTTCGGGTGCTGGGCGATGCCATCGCCTAGCTCTTCGGGTGCTGGGCGATGCCATCGCCTAGCTCTTCGGGTGCTGGGCGATGCCATCGCCTAGCTCTTCGGGTGCTGGGCGATGCCATCGCCTAGCTCTTCGGGTGCTGGGCGATGCCATCGCCTAGCTCTTCGGGTGCTGGGCGATGCCATCGCCTAGCTCTTCGGGTGCTGGGCGGCCACCGCCTAGTCTGGCGGTGCCACTGCCTACACTATTTTAGCTCACTGGTTGGGCTCCAAACTTGGCCAAAACCAGTCCGAACTCGGGCCTAATTGGCCCCTACTTGGGTTATAAGATTAACACCTAATCCTAACCCTAATTAACATGCTAACTATGAATTTTAAAGACATTTCCTAAGCTATTACAAAGTCCACAAGTCAATACTTCCTCCGGCGAACTTCCGACGGTCTTTCGATAAACTCTCGGAAACTATTCTGCGGACTCCTAGCAAGCTCCTAGACTTCACGATTTGATCTTGGCGAGTTCTGACGAGCTTCTTTGGCAAGCTACAATCTTTCTCGGTGAGCTCTGCGAACTTCCGACGTACCTTTCGGCAAGCTTCCGAAAACCCTTCGGCAAGCTCCCTACTCATTCTCGGCTAGTTCCGGTAGCATTCCCGATGAACCTTCAGACTTCCGTCGGACTCTCGAACTCCCAATGAATCCTTCGCGCTTGACTCCGGTACTTTATTTCGCTTTATGTCTTCATCGTTATCGTAGTTAATCCTACACACACAAGCCAAAACTCTACTCCGATCTAGACAATTATTACAATGCGAATTGACATTTTATTGCCCGGCACGTCATTGGTTGGCCCTTCGTCCGATTCTTCAGCACATCGTCCTCTCTTGCAGCTTGTTGCCCAATTGGCGGCTGACCTTTGCAACCCCGATATCCTTGGTGTAATTCCGCTCTCCTTGGCCTGATGCCCGACGTCCGAAGCGTTCTGCTGTCCAATATCCTAACGTGATCTCCTCTAGCGCAACGTCAATTCCTCCTGCGTCAACTGTCTAATCCTGATCGGGTAGACCTGCATCACTCAAAATGCAGTTAAACATCTAAACACAATCAATTAGTTTCATCATCAAAATCTGAGATTTAACAATCTCCCCCTTTTTGATGATGACAACTAATTAATGACTATCGGAGTTAACCTTAACTCCCCAGAGCTTAACCAAACTCCCCCTATCAATATGCCATTGATAGAACACTTGGATTATCTCAAATCCAAGCAACATTCATCACATGTTATGAAAAACATTTAAACCATCATGCAAATATATATAAAATATTCAATTCAATGCATGAAGTTATCAATATACTTCTCCCCCTATGTCATCAACAAAAAGGAGAAGTCGCTCTAACTATTTTAAAAGATATGCAAGTTTTTGTAACATGAAGCTAGATTTTTAGCATAACATATAAGCACAAAAGCATAGCAAGATTCTTAAGTTCAATCATGGCAATTCAACACTTGCTTCTTGTACAAGATTGCACTTTGCTTTTCTTTGCATGTTCTAACTAGCAAAAGCTTTCTCCCCTTTGTTTTTGTCGAAAAGAAGGGAAGAGTACAAGCTAGCCAACATTTGCCTTGAGCTAGCAATCTTTCTCCCCCTATGTCATTGCCGAAAAGAAGGAGAGGAACCAATGATTTAGACTTTTACATAAATTATGAATTTGCATCAATCAATATTTCAATCATCACATGATACATACAAGATAAAAATACAAAGAAATCATGTCATGAAAAGACATTAATTGTTAAACATGATATGATAATAGTCTCAAAATTTTCAATTTGCGATACATGTGATACATTGTGATACTAAAAAATTTAATGTGATGCTTTTAAGAATATCAACCTATTTTTGATACAAAGCATGGCAAGAGCAATTATATTGCAAGTTTTCTAAGTTTTGCATTTTTTGCTTCTTTTGAGATAGCAATTCTTTGCTTCTCTACAAGCTAGCAACTTTTACGATATGCAAGTTTTACTACATACAAGCTAGTAAATTTAAAGATGTGCAAGTTGGCATATTTGCTTTTCTTTGCAATGTCCATGATAAACATTATTCAAAAGCTTAGAAAAAGGGTTCTAATAGTTCCTCCCTCTTCAAATCAGCCTTGTCCTCAAGGCTGAGCAGCATCAATCACGGGGAGCTTCTCTTTAGTCATAGACTATCTGCAACGCATCACAACCCGTTGATCAAGTAAGTATGATCTCCACCTTTTGATAGTGTAAGCAATAGGTTAGTCTTTCAATATAGTAATCATTGTAAGAAACTGCTGGCCTTATATAATCAATTTTATCTTTGAACCATTACTATCACAAGTGAAAATCCATCCATCAACGATCTTTACTTCAAATCTGTCATAGTCTTCAATGTGGTGGGCCAATGGTCAATAGTCTCACTGTCCATAAAATTGTTAGTGCTACTAGTATCAATCAAAACTATAATAGGCTGATGCTCCAGAGTTCCGTCAACTTCCATAGTTTGCGGGTTAGAGTAGTCGGCTAATGTATGCATTGTATGTATGGTAGGTTCAACATATTCATTAGTATTTATACCTTCATGATCGATAGGCTGATGCTCCAGAGTTCCGTCAACTTCCATAGTTTGCGGGTTAGAGTAGTCGGCTAATGTATGCATTGTATGTATGGTAGGTTCAACATATTCATTAGTATTTATACCTTCATGATCGGAGTCCACATTCTTAGCTTTCGGCTCCTCTCCAATTGGTTCAATCATTAGAAGTTGCTCTTGTTTACATCGGTGCTCTATACTCCACTTTTCATCATAGTACAAACCCCTTGCTGATATTTTCTTGCTAATTTTTTTCTCATATAGATGTGCGAATGAGATCGCAGCTATCATAGTGCGGGGTTGACGAGCCTTAACTTCACCCCGGATCTCTGGAATAAGCCCTTCAATAAATGTACCTAGAAGTTATCGTTCCGACCAATCTCTAGCTTGATTTGATAATCTTTCAAACATACTCTGATATTCTGACACTGTAGAAGTTTGACAAATTTTGGCAAGCTGGCCATCAATATTCTCATAATCGGATGGACTAAAGCGAACAAGAAGCCCTCTTTTGAACTGCTCCTATGAAGGAACTCCATAGCAAGTTTCATACCAATTGTACCACTAGATTGCATCTCCATCGAGCTGGATTGAGGCCACTTCTACCTTAGATTCTTCTGGAGTTCTGTGAAAACAAAAAAAATTTTCTGCCTTAGAGATCCAACTAGTCGAATCTCCATCTTTCCATCTCGGAAACTCTACCTTCATGTGTGAGTAGTTTATGTCACAATCTTGGGGCCCTTTTCCTGTATTTTCATATTTATGCAACGTAGAACTTGAGCCCCTATCTTGTTGAAACTTGTTGAGACTCTCCAGTAGACTCTTTTTGAAATCATTAAGTGTTTCTTGTAGTCGGTTCTCAATTTTGATTTCCCATGCTTCCATTTGTGCTTTCATTGCGTTATCGATGGCCATTGCGCTAGACTGCAAATCTGGGTTCTCAACTCCTGTTTTTGATGTCGGTCAAGGGCATCAGCATTGTCAATGCGAAGTTGCCGAGGAGGTGGACGCCGAGGGCAGTGCTGTGGTCGTTGCGTTGGAGGAAGAGTTGTTGCCCTATCTCTGTCGTTGTGTGGGGTGAGAGCACCGGGGCTGAAAGGCGACTACGTCGATGTGGTTGTAGCTGCTGGACCCAAGGGCGATCGCCGGGTAGCGGGGTTGAGGCTGCGGTGATGGCAACCTGCGGTTTTGGT
The DNA here is from genome assembly GCA_004837865.1 of Musa balbisiana. Classification (NCBI taxonomy): domain Eukaryota; kingdom Viridiplantae; phylum Streptophyta; class Magnoliopsida; order Zingiberales; family Musaceae; genus Musa; species Musa balbisiana. The sequence goes on along the minus strand of CM017191.1, from coordinate 18,147,284 downwards.
AGAAGATGCTAAGCAGGGGGAGGCGGCGTTGAAGCGGCCGGGGTTGAGAAGAGGAATCGATGGTGAGTGCGCTACTGGGGTTGAGGCAAGGTTGTCCCTGCTGTGGTTGCTGCGTGCGCTGCTAGAGGGCAGCTGCTGCAGAATGAGGGGTTGGTCATTGGCTGGGAGCAGCGGCGGCGGTGGTTACAATCGGCGGCTGCTGCAGCAGAGGGTGCCACTGTTTTTTTGTTGCTGCGTGCGGCGGTGGTTGCTGCGTGTTCTGTTTTTGTCACACCACAGAAGGGGTTGGCCGGAAGGATCATGAGCGGTTGACGAGAAGGCTGCGGTGGCTGGCAGCAGCGGTGGTCGCTGGCCGGAGTGCAGCGACGGCACTGGAGAAGGAGGCAGCGAGGGTCGCGGCAGGGATTGAGGTTGTAGTGGAGAATAGGAATCGACGGTGGCACTGCGGGAGGGCAATTGATGATTTGCCCTGTTTCTGTCACCATAGCAAGGGGGAGGCTGCGAGGATCACGGCTGGGCGGCGAGCAGAGTCGTCACTGGCTGGGGAGTAGCAGCGACGGTGACGGCAGCCGGCGTTCGAAGCAGCAAGGGGACCTGCGACTGTGGTGCAAGGTGAGTTGCCTGTGCTTGCTCTGTTTCGGTTACGAAAGATGCAGAGCAAGGGGGAGCGGTGGCTGGGAAGCGAGCGGCGGTCGTCGCACGGTGGCTGGCAGCGGTGGTGGGTCGGCTGGGCGGCGACGGCGCTCGAGGGAAAGAGGAGTGCTGGAGGAGGCGCGGCTACGATCGACGAGGGGCTGCAGCAACAGAGGAAGCTCTGTTTCTGCAACCGCTGCAAGGAGGGGCTGCGGCAACCGGCGGCTGCGGCTGCGACCCAAGGGGGGGGGGGCGGCTCGATTGCGGACTAGGGCAGCATCGCCGATGGTATAAGCGGCGATGGGGTGATCCGCTGGCAGGGAGACGACGCCAATGGTCCTTCTCGCTCGAGCGAGATGGGGAAGCGAGGAGGAGAGGTCGCCGGCTGGGGGGGGCAGCGGCGGCGTTGGTCGATCGGCCAGGAAATAGCGCCGACTGTGGAGGAGTCGTTGGTGGCTGGAGGGCAGCGGCGGTGGCTGCTGGCCGGAGAGCAGCGATGGCGGGTGGGCCGACCGGAAGCAGGGGCGTGGCTGCGGTTTTTTTTTTTTTTGAGTTACGTTGCAGCGAGAACGCCAAGGATCGCTGCTCTGATACCAAATGATAAGACCTTACAATCTTATCATAAAAAAGAAGAAGAGAAAGGGATGATCACTTCGAGGGGATCGACCTCCTTGATTGCTTCGAGGGATCAACAGACAGAATAGTATTTTTTATTGATTCCCGAAAAGAAGCAGTTACATCACTACTTATAGAGTTTCACCTAGAGTCCACCAAGACTTACTCTTAATAATAAATAAATATTAAATAAACCTCTACCCGTCTCTAACTGAACTAAATAGACTCAATAAACAATAGGACTAAACAGACTCAATAAACATTATTCAAAAGCTTAGAAAAAGGGTCCCAAAACCCTAGCAACAATCACAAGAAAATAACTGGGATACAAGGATCACGTCACTGCCCACAATATCTAAAACCTCCCCAAGTAATCACAGCAATAGTCTACTGTAGATTTGATCTAACCTGAGATGAGAACACTGCTAAATGATTGAGAACAGTCTCTCTGTATTGTCCTTGTCTTCTTCCCTTTATATCTCTTGTTTTTTTGTTTTTTTCTTCTCCTCTTTGCTGCTACAAGGATGTCTACGTTGCTGCAGTTTTTCTCTCACTCAAAAACGCAGCCACCTGCCCCTACAAAACGCAGCCACCACACCCCTCATATATTGATTTAGGGTTAGATTAAGAGGAAGTATAGACTGTGGACTGATAAAATTCACATTGGGCTGAATATGGGCTGTCAGCCCAACATCCAGCTCTGGCTTCTGCTTATACATAGGAGTAAAGTCGAACTGAGCTTTCCACTGTTGATTCTTTAGACTTCAATAATGACTCTATAATAACTCTATCTATGCAAGACATGACTTCTTATCTTTCTATAGAAGCTTTTATACTATACTTGATAAGTAGATAAGATTTCCTCAAGGCAGTTGAGGAAATCTCTACGTAGTTGAGAAAAATCCTCCCTACTGAATGTGTATAACCTCTCTACTGAGTGTGTATAAATAGCTATCAAAAGCTCACTATCAAATGTATTTGCCAATTACATCTTATACTTTTCATAGTTTCTTCTACAATTTCTATTTTTCTATCTTCTTCGTTTAATTCTTATCATGGTATCAAAGCAGTTTGCCTAGAGCAAGCCCTCTTCTCACTGTTTGACTCCTCATAACCGCTTCCCGACTGGAGTCCATCGCCTTCCCTTGGGTCGCAGCCACAGCCGCTCGACCATCCCTCTCGTGGCGACGTCTTCGCCCCTCAGCCATAGCCATTCGCCACTGCTGCAGTCGTTGTCGCTACGCCTACTGCATCGACACTTCTTCCGTGGGCAACGCTCCTAAAGGAAGCACAATCATGGCCTTTGTTTCTACCGTCTGCTGCTACTCCCTTGCCAACCGAAGTCTTCCGATATTCCTATCCCTATTTCTGCAGGGATTCTGAGTGCTTCTCAAAGTCTTATAACTATCAATACTGCAACACTCATTCCCTTCAAATTATCCAAAGGCGGCAACTACGCATCTTGGCGGGCACAACTTTCTAATCTTCTATTTGGCTATGATCTCCTAGGTTACGTTGATGGCTCTCTCCAGTGTCCACCTGACATAGTCAACATCCCAGGCGAACCTAGTCCAGTGCCAAATCCAGCCCACAAACTATGGTTACGTTAAGATCGCCTCATCCTCCAAGCTATTCAAGCTTTTGTTGCTGGATCTGTTGCCCCACTGATATCCTTATGTAAGACTGCTGCAGAAGCATGGTGCAAGTTACAAACAACTTTGGCAAATCGCTCGCGTACTCGCATGCTTGGACTTCTCTCCAATCTGATAAAAACAAAACAAGAGGGAAGTACTATTGCTGATTATCTACAAACTATCAAAGTTATCATCGATGACTTGGCTTTGATAGGTCATTCTCTCAGTGATGAAGTCCTCATCCATACCCTCAATGGCCTAGGAGGCGAGTACAAAGAACTGATAGCAGCTTTTCGGGCACGCGACTCACCAATATCATTCGAAGAATTTTATGATAAGTTGATCGACTATGAGATGTACTTGAAGCGTGATGATATGTTGCTCGGACCACCTATTATAGCTCAGGTCAATTAAAAATCCAAGAGGAAGAGCAACCAGTACAATAAGCACGTCAACAACGGTCTGGCTAAGTTGCCTCCCAGCCCTATGGCGCCCAGACCAAACCCCCGTCATCCATATCAAGGTGGTAACTTTCATAATCCTCAATTGTCGCGTCCTAACTTCACAGGCCACCAACCAGTCGTTTGCCAACTATGTGATAAAGTCGGACACTCAGCGAAAGTCTGTCGGTCTCGCCCTAGACTCCCTGCTCCATCACAATGGCCTTAGGCGAATTTCATGGCTACTCCAACTCCTACCCAACCTAATTGGATTGTGGACTCGGGCACCTCTCATCACATCATCTCTAATCTTCAAAACTTGTCCATCCACAACAACTATGATGGAAATGAAGATATCATCATCGATGACGGTAAAAGAATTCCTATTACTCATTCTGGTTCCTCAATGCTTAGTTCACTTACCACAACTTTTACACTCGATGATGTTCTGTGTGCACCTAACATTCAAAGAAACCTCATTTCCGTTTCTCAATTCTATAAACAAAATAATACCTCAATTGAATTCTTTCCTAATTTTTTTCTTGTCAAGGATTTGAGCACGGGGGGGCATCCTTGGTCCAGGGCCAGAACAAAGATAACATTTATGAGTGGCCATCCGCTTCGCAAATTACCCTTCCTACTGCTCACTCTTCAATCGCAGCTCCGGTTGATGTATGGCATCGTCGTCTTGGTCATCCCTCTCCTTTTATCCAGTAAAAATTACTTTCTCGTTATTCTCTTCCTACCTTGAAAATCAATAGCACTGTCAATCATTGCGATGCTTGTCTTTGCAATAAAAGTCATAAACTGCCTTTTGGGACAACCTCCATTTCTTGCTCTAAACCATTTGAAATCATTTATACCGACGTATGGGGCCCTACCCCAATTCCTTCTTTTGACAAGTTTCGCTTTTATGTCATTTTTGTAGACTATTTTACTAAGTACACATGGTTATATCCTCTCCACTATAAGTCTGATGTTTCCACAGTATTTATCAATTTTCGAAAGTTGGTCGAAATTTTTTTCAATCTTCCATTAAAACGGTTTACTCTGATGGCGGAGACGAATATCAAGCCCTCACATCTTGTCTCTCTGCTTGTGGTATACAACACCTCAAGTCACCTCCACATACTCCCTAATTGGTTGGCTCTGCCGAACGCAAACATCGGCATATTGTTGAAACTGGTCTCTCCTTTCTACATCAAGCATCCATTTCACCACGTTTTTGGTCAGTAGCCTTTCAAACTACAGTTTTTCTCATTAATTGTATGCTCACTCCAGTCTTACAATACCAGTCACCATTTGAAAAATTATTCCACAAACTTCCAAACCTTCATAAACTCAATGTTTTTGGCTGTTTATGTTATCCATGGCTCCGTCCTTATGCGTCACATAAGCTAACACCACGATCTAAGCCTTGCACTTTTATAGGCTACTCTCTTGATCATAATGCTTTTCGATGTTATGAACCCCAAACTAAAAAAATCTTTATATCACATCATGTTATTTTTGAGGAGTCTATCTTTCCTTTTCAAAATAATCCTACCATGCAAGCTACTCCAATAAACATACATCACTGGAATATCCCTCCGATCTCATCACACGAACCTCCAATGACACCGTCCAGATCTTACCCTCAAGATCCGCATACTACTATTACTCCTGTTCAACAACTTCTAAATCCCTATATTTCTCCACTTCCTTCCTCACAAGTTTCCCCTATTAATGAGGTAATACCCTCAGCAACATTGCCACTGGCTTTACCTTCTCCTAGACCTAGTGACATTGTTATGCCGACGAATGGCCCGGTCCATGACAGTGACTTACCCTCGGCTTTACCACTAACACAATCTACCACTTCCATTCCCCCTAGACATCCAATGACAACACGCTCCAAAAGTGGTATTTTCAAACCACGTCAGGTCCTTGACTTACATGCTATAACAAGTTCCTCCACTGAGGCCAGTGAACCCACTACAGTCACTCAAGCCCAAAAATCTTCTCACTAGCGTAAAGCCATGTGTGACGAATATGATGCTCTCCTCCATAACTCTACATAGACATTAGTACCCTTTCATCACACAAAATATCATCAGGTGTAAATGGGTCTTTCGAATTAAGCAGAACCCAAACGGATCCGTTGCTAGATATAAAGCACGTCTAGTCGCCAAAGGGTTTCATCAACGACCTGGTGTCGACTTCACAGAGACATTTAGTCCCATTGTTAAACCCATAACAATCTATCTTATCTTGAGTTTGGCCATCTCAAAGGGCTGGCACATACAACAATTGGATGTTAACAATGCCTTTTTACAAGGGTCACTTACTGAAGATGTCTTTATGCAGCAACCTCCTGGTTTCGTTCGTCCTCAATATCCAAGGCATGTCTGCAAACTTCAAAAAGCTATTTATGGACTTCGTCAAGCTCCAAGGGCTTGGTATAACGAGCTTGGCTCGTTTTTGACGTCAATTAGCTTCATCAATTCCAAGTCTGATACCTCGTTATTCATTTGCCAACAGAATGGAAGCATAATATATCTTTTAGTATATGTGGATAATATTATTGTCACAGGAAATGATCCTTTGAAGACTCAAGCATTTCTAAAGCACTTGGCCAATTGCTTCTCCCTCAAAGATCTCGGAACTTTAAGCTACTTTTTGGGAGTGGAAGCAACATTTACATCTTCAGGTCTCTTCCTATCACAAAGAAAGTATATTCAAGATTTATTATCAAAGACAAACATGCAGGATGCGAAAGAGGTTACAACTTCTCTCTCTACCCCACTTAAATTATGTGATGGAAGTCCTACTATAGATTCAACTCAATATCGACAAGTCCTTGGCTCCTTACAGTACTTGGCTCTCATGCGTCCAGATATTTCACTTGCCATCAATAAATTATCACAATTCATGCATCGACCATCTACTATGCATTGGTCTACGGTCAAACAAATTTTGCGGTATCTTAAAGGGACTCTTAATTATGACATTTTTCTTCGCAAAATACTTCACTCCATCTCCATACCTTTGCTGATACTGATTGGGCAGGAACCTTGATGATAGAACATCTACGTCAGGATACATTGTCTTCCTTGGAGCTACTCCAATCAGTTGGGTTCTAAAAATAAAAGACGGTTGCACGATCTACAATTGAAGCTGAATACCGTGCCATCGCCACCGCCGCTACTGAACTCAATTGTGACACTTATTGGCGCTACCTACTTATTGGCGCTACCTACTTATTGGCGCTACCTACTTATTGGCGCTACCTACTTATTGGCGCTACCTACTTATTGGCGCTACCTACTTATTGGCGCTACCTACTTATTGGCGCTACCTACTTATTGGCGCTACCTACTTATTGGCGCTACCTACTTATTGGCGCTACCTACTTATTGGCGCTACCTACTTATTGGCGCTACCTACTTATTGGCGCTACCTACTTATTGGCGCTACCTACTTATTGGCGCTACCTACTTATTGGCGCTACCTACTTATTGGCGCTACCTACTTATTGGCGCTACCTACTTATTGGCGCTACCTACTTATTGGCGCTACCTACTTATTGGCGCTACCTACTTATTGGCGCTACCTACTTATTGGCGCTACCTACTTATTGGCGCTACCTACTTATTGGCGCTACCTACTTATTGGCGCTACCTACTTATTGGCGCTACCTACTTATTGGCGCTACCTACTTATTGGCGCTACCTACTTATTGGCGCTACCTACTTATTGGCGCTACCTACTTATTGGCGCTACCTACTTATTGGCGCTACCTACTTATTGGCGCTACCTACTTATTGGCGCTACCTACTTATTGGCGCTACCTACTTATTGGCGCTACCTACTTATTGGCGCTACCTACTTATTGGCGCTACCTACTTATTGGCGCTACCTACTTATTGGCGCTACCTACTTATTGGCGCTACCTACTTATTGGCGCTACCTACTTATTGGCGCTACCTACTTATTGGCGCTACCTACTTATTGGCGCTACCAATCGTGTTCCATTCCCGCATGAAACACATTGCCATCGACTTTCACTTCGTGCGAGATCAAGTTGTCAGACATCAACTCTGTGTTTCTCACGTACATACAGCTGATTAACTAGTAGACTCACTCACAAAGCCTCTTGCCCGGAAACTATTTTCATCTCATCGGTCCAAGATCGGCATCCTTGATGGAAGCTCAATCTTACGGGGGCATGATAAGCAGATAAGATTTCCTCAAGGCAGTTGAGGAAATCTCTACGTAGTTGAGAAAAATCCTCCCTGCTGAATGTGTATAACCTCCATACTGAGTGTGTATAAATAGCTATCAAGAGCTCATTATCAAATGTATCTACCAATTACATTTTATACTTTTCATAGTTTCTTCTATAATTTCTATCTTTCTATCTTCTTCGTTTAATTCTTATCAATACTTGTGTCTTTCCACTTCTTCTTTTGTTGCACATCAGTGAGCGGGTACCGACTTGGGAACTACTGAACCTCTGATTCCCTAATGACCTATTTGATTGATACTAAACTTGCTAACTTGCATGAAATAAGTGTGGCGAACTCTCCTCAACAGGCAATACTTAACGCGGAACTAAAGTGAAGTAAGAATCATATACTTCTCCAGATCCGGCTTCTAATGCATCTTCTGGTTATCTACCACTTGGTTGTTCGAACTCTGAACTTACTTACGCTATAGGGCTTCTTCCCTTGTTTGTTGAATAGAGTGCTAAAGTTGAATTGAATGCAAAGGCTGAGAATCTAGAAACAAATAGTTCCCTCGGGGTAAAGACGCATGTAAGCACTTTGGCAAAGAAAAGGAATATAGCTAACGCTATTTACAGGATCAGGGGGCGAAAGAAAGAGCTCACTCGGGCTTTCGAAAGGACTAACTCTCTAAAGAAAAGATGCAGCCCGAGTTGCTTATTGAAGGAAGAGAATGGAGTGCTCTCTCTACTTTTAGAAGAAAGTCACAAAACAAAGCGAACTACCGAAAACTCCTGACACACTTAGTAGCCCTTGCTTAGTCTTGTGCTTAGTAAGCCTCTTCCTTTTTTGCTTAGTCTGCTTTTTCTCTGGAAACTGCTTTTGATCTCGCCTCGCTGTAAACCCGACCCGCACTCTAACTCCCTATCGTCGACTCAAACTTCATCTTGTTGTTGACTCGCGCACAGCTTCTATATAGGATGACTAAGGTAAAGCGCCAGACAAGCTACAACTAATGTAGCTCAGGCTAGTAATGACTTTGCAATAGAGTAGGGGAGCAGTAGGGCGATACAGGCCAGTAATGGAATTGAATGCACTTCATATAGAGCTAAGTCACTTCATTACAAAATACCGAAAGTGAGTTAGCCGGCGCAAGAACCAGTGATAGAGTTCCTGAAACCGACGACGAAGAAAGCACTTGGTCTAGTTTCAAGGCAAGGGAATAAGCTCGTGAAGAAGCAAGTGAACCAGAAATAAGTAAGGCTTAAAGAAACAGTAGAAAGGGAGCAGCAAGTAGTTAAGTTGTAGAAAGGAGGTCATCTGCAAGCAACGAAGCTGGAAGGAAAGAAAGTGTAGTTCGAGTATCTGCTTCATAGAGAGAAGTAATTGTTGAATCCGCAATTCCATCAGTGTCTTGTCTTGTCTCGGTGAGAAACTGGTAAGATTATACATCCATCTCTATACGATCTCGGGTAAGCTGTGAAGTCGAAAGCTGCAAGTGCTACACATGTGGGAAGTCTACTCAAGCTCAAGAATCCGCAGTGCTAGGAAAGTCTCAAGGTTCAGGTGCATTCCAAAAGTCGATAGCATAAGTTCTTGTTTAATTCCAGTTTTCCCCTGCTGATGCTTGGCTTGAGCCTCTGATTTACCTGTTTCTATATGATCTCGCAACAAAGAATTTATGGAATACCCATCGCATATTTTCTTGAATACCGAACTTTTTCATATCATTATGGAATTGACACTCGAAACTCCCTTAGCGCAGACGAAGGCACGGATTGGATATCTCTGGAAACTCGAACTGCTCTAACTGCTTCCTTACCTCGACTTGAAGTGTTGTTCCTTCCTGCTTCATCGCTTACTTGAGCCTATTCTTTACCTGCTTCTATATATGACTCAGCTTGTTCTTTTATTTATCCAACCAAAACTTGAGACTTTACCGCAACACCTCTCCTTGGGCATTCAAAGATTCTTCCCGACCCGACCCTATACTTAAACAAAACTGGAATTGAACTTTCAACGAAAAGATTGGAGTCTAGGAGATATTACCTAAGTTCAGTAGTCTATCTTCTTGCCCCAACGTTAGCAGCATCTTTCTTTGCGCCGAGGAAAACATCAATTTCCATCTAACTAATGCTGAAAACTAGAACTAAACTACTGCCGATAAAGACAAGAACTAAACACGGGCGCAACTCGTTCATTTCCATTTCACTCTATTGCAGGACATATATTATTTGATCTCTGTTAACTCGCAACAAATACGGAATTGAACTTGCGCAGAAGAGAAGATCAGAGAACTCAGCAAGCACCGGAATTGATGAACTGCATGTTCTATATGAGAGGAATTGAAGAGCATTGCAACATTGACACTCCGTTAGCGCCCCAAGAAGTAAGCGTTAGCGAGTTGTGCTTCAAAGCCTGTTATTATTCCTATGCCCGAACCTGAAGTTCCAGTCCAGTCCATTCTCTGGTCGACTTTACTTCTCTTGCTTCAGATTAGTCTTCCGCTTATGATCTATCAGCTCTCAATTCTCTTTGGATTCCCTCGCTTGTTGCAGTGAGGTACCCTTCTTTCTTATGATCTATGCACCTCAAAACAATTGATGAAAACAAAACCACTCTCCAGTACTTTATCTGGCGCCACTCTATCTTATGAGAGAAACCTCATGGGCCCAGGTACTGCTGCTATCTTATCTATGCAACTAATGGATCCCCGACTCCCTGTCTGCATTTCATTTCCATTTCTTTCGTTCGCAGGCTTATTCTCCTAAAATGAATGCTTCTACGGCCACCAAGCTACTTCCAACCTTAGAAAAAGCAAGGATAGTGCTGGACAAAGCACTATGAAAGTCATCCCGTTCTCCCGCCCGACAAAGAAGCCATAGCTTTAGAAGCGGAAGCAATCCCATAAGTAGAGTGAAATCCCCAGCCATCTCTCTCAACCGGATATGAAAGCCCATTCGCACCTACCCCAAAAAACGAGTGAGTGATCCAAGCCCCTTTTGATTAAGAGGTATAGGGATATGGGAATGGAAGGGCTGTGAAAAAGTAGAAAAGGCCATCTCTCCTTTTGTTGTCTGTCTCAAGAGCATTAGAGAGATTCGTCCCGGGTCGGGTCCCAGGTGGTTTACGACTCGCGCTGTGGTACTCTGACGTGTACGTGCTGGAGGCAGGAGAAGCACAAAAGGGAGAGGGAGCCCCGCGGATACTTTCCAGTTTTGAGCGTTCGTAGTTCGTAAAGGAGGATAGAACGGTTGACATTGATTGTGGTATAGGGTTGACATTGATTGTGACTTTAATACAGAAACTCGTGTCCTTATGAGAAGCCAATGAAAGAAATGCAGTAATAGAGAAATTGAATACATACACTCGTCCTTATGAAAGAAGGTAATAGATGCATTTAATGGAAAGAAGGTAATAGATGCATTGAATACATACACTCGTTCTTATGAAAGAAATGCAGTAATAGAGAAATTGAATACATACACTCGTTCTTATGAAAGAAATGCAGTAATAGAGAAATTGAATACATACACTCGTTCTTATGAAAGAAATGCAGTAATAGAGAAATTGAATACATACACTCGTTCTTATGAAAGAAATGCAGTAATAGAGAAATTGAATACATACACTCGTTCTTATGAAAGAAATGCAGTAATAGAGAAATTGAATACATACACTCGTTCTTATGAAAGAAATGCAGTAATAGAGAAATTGAATACATACACTCGTTCTTATGAAAGAAATGCAGTAATAGAGAAATTGAATACATACACTCGTTCTTATGAAAGAAATGCAGTAATAGAGAAATTGAATACATACACTCGTTCTTATGAAAGAAATGCAGTAATAGAGAAATTGAATACATACACTCGTTCTTATGAAAGAAATGCAGTAATAGAGAAATTGAATACATACACTCGTTCTTATGAAAGAAGGTAATAGATGCATTTAATGGAAAGAAGGTAATAGATGCATTTAATGGAAAGAAGGTAATAGATGCATTTAATGGAAAGAAGGTAATAGATGCATTTAATGGAAAGAAGGTAATAGATGCATTTAATGGAAAGAAGGTAATAGATGCATTTAATGGAAAGAAGGTAATAGATGCATTTAATGGAAAGAAGGTAATAGATGCATTTAATGGAAAGAAGGTAATAGATGCATTTAATGGAAAGAAGGTAATAGATGCATTTAATGGAAAGAAGGTAATAGATGCATTTAATGGAAAGAAGGTAATAGATGCATTTAATGGAAAGAAGGTAATAGATGCATTTAATGGAAAGAAGGTAATAGATGCATTTAATGGAAAGAAGGTAATAGATGCATTTAATGGAAAGAAGGTAATAGATGCATTTAATGGAAAGAAGGTAATAGATGCATTTAATGGAAAGAAGGTAATAGATGCATTTAATGGAAAGAAGGTAATAGATGCATTTAATGGAAAGAAGGTAATAGATGCATTTAATGGAAAGAAGGTAATAGATGCATTTAATGGAAAGAAGGTAATAGATGCATTTAATGGAAAGAAGGTAATAGATGCATTTAATGGAAAGAAGGTAATAGATGCATTTAATGGAAAGAAGGTAATAGATGCATTTAATGGAAAGAAGGTAATAGATGCATTTAATGGAAAGAAGGTAATAGATGCATTTAATGGAAAGAAGGTAATAGATGCATTTAATGGAAAGAAGGTAATAGATGCATTTAATGGAAAGAAGGTAATAGATGCATTTAATGGAAAGAAGGTAATAGATGCATTTAATGGAAAGAAGGTAATAGATGCATTTAATGGAAAGAAGGTAATAGATGCATTTAATGGAAAGAAGGTAATAGATGCATTTAATGGAAAGAAGGTAATAGATGCATTTAATGGAAAGAAGGTAATAGATGCATTTAATGGAAAGAAGGTAATAGATGCATTTAATGGAAAGAAGGTAATAGATGCATTTAATGGAAAGAAGGTAATAGATGCATTTAATGGAAAGAAGGTAATAGATGCATTTAATGGAAAGAAGGTAATAGATGCATTTAATGGAAAGAAGGTAATAGATGCATTTAATGGAAAGAAGGTAATAGATGCATTTAATGGAAAGAAGGTAATAGATGCATTTAATGGAAAGAAGGTAATAGATGCATTTAATGGAAAGAAGGTAATAGATGCATTTAATGGAAAGAAGGTAATAGATGCATTTAATGGAAAGAAGGTAATAGATGCATTTAATGGAAAGAAGGTAATAGATGCATTTAATGGAAAGAAGGTAATAGATGCATTTAATGGAAAGAAGGTAATAGATGCATTTAATGGAAAGAAGGTAATAGATGCATTTAATGGAAAGAAGGTAATAGATGCATTTAATGGAAAGAAGGTAATAGATGCATTTAATGGAAAGAAGGTAATAGATGCATTTAATGGAAAGAAGGTAATAGATGCATTTAATGGAAAGAAGGTAATAGATGCATTTAATGGAAAGAAGGTAATAGATGCATTTAATGGAAAGAAGGTAATAGATGCATTTAATGGAAAGAAGGTAATAGATGCATTTAATGGAAAGAAGGTAATAGATGCATTTAATGGAAAGAAGGTAATAGATGCATTTAATGGAAAGAAGGTAATAGATGCATTTAATGGAAAGAAGGTAATAGATGCATTTAATGGAAAGAAGGTAATAGATGCATTTAATGGAAAGAAGGTAATAGATGCATTTAATGGAAAGAAGGTAATAGATGCATTTAATGGAAAGAAGGTAATAGATGCATTTAATGGAAAGAAGGTAATAGATGCATTTAATGGAAAGAAGGTAATAGATGCATTTAATGGAAAGAAGGTAATAGATGCATTTAATGGAAAGAAGGTAATAGATGCATTTAATGGAAAGAAGGTAATAGATGCATTTAATGGAAAGAAGGTAATAGATGCATTTAATGGAAAGAAGGTAATAGATGCATTTAATGGAAAGAAGGTAATAGATGCATTTAATGGAAAGAAGGTAATAGATGCATTTAATGGAAAGAAGGTAATAGATGCATTTAATGGAAAGAAGGTAATAGATGCATTTAATGGAAAGAAGGTAATAGATGCATTTAATGGAAAGAAGGTAATAGTTTCATCCCATCTCCTTCCTGACTTATAGTAAGCTAAGCTAGCAGATCTGAGATGCGAACCCTTAGTGCCAGCTCTTGTCACAGCCACCATCCAATATCTTTCTTTCTTTTCTCTCCTTGAAACAACTAGATCTTCTTTCCTTTCTACTAGTTTATCTTCTCTCCTTTCTTGAAACAACTAGATCTTCTTTCCTTTCTACTAGTTTATCTTCTCTCCTTTCTTGAAACAACTAGATCTTCTTTCCTTTCTACTAGTTTATCTTCTCTCCTTTCTTGAAACAACTAGATCTTCTTTCCTTTCTACTAGTTTATCTTCTCTCCTTTCTTGAAACAACTAGATCTTCTTTCCTTTCTACTAGTTTATCTTCTCTCCTTTCTTGAAACAACTAGATCTTCTTTCCTTTCTACTAGTTTATCTTCTCTCCTTTCTTGAAACAACTAGATCTTCTTTCCTTTCTACTAGTTTATCTTCTCTCCTTTCTTGAAACAACTAGATCTTCTTTCCTTTCTACTAGTTTATCTTCTCTCCTTTCTTGAAACAACTAGATCTTCTTTCCTTTCTACTAGTTTATCTTCTCTCCTTTCTTGAAACAACTAGATCTTCTTTCCTTTCTACTAGTTTATCTTCTCTCCTTTCTTGAAACAACTAGATCTTCTTTCCTTTCTACTAGTTTATCTTCTCTCCTTTCTTGAAACAACTAGATCTTCTTTCCTTTCTACTAGTTTATCTTCTCTCCTTTCTTGAAACAACTAGATCTTCTTTCCTTTCTACTAGTTTATCTTCTCTCCTTTCTTGAAACAACTAGATCTTCTTTCCTTTCTACTAGTTTATCTTCTCTCCTTTCTTGAAACAACTAGATCTTCTTTCCTTTCTACTAGTTTATCTTCTCTCCTTTCTTGAAACAACTAGATCTTCTTTCCTTTCTACTAGTTTATCTTCTCTCCTTTCTTGAAACAACTAGATCTTCTTTCCTTTCTACTAGTTTATCTTCTCTCCTTTCTTGAAACAACTAGATCTTCTTTCCTTTCTACTAGTTTATCTTCTCTCCTTTCTTGAAACAACTAGATCTTCTTTCCTTTCTACTAGTTTATCTTCTCTCCTTTCTTGAAACAACTAGATCTTCTTTCCTTTCTACTAGTTTATCTTCTCTCCTTTCTTGAAACAACTAGATCTTCTTTCCTTTCTACTAGTTTATCTTCTCTCCTTTCTTGAAACAACTAGATCTTCTTTCCTTTCTACTAGTTTATCTTCTCTCCTTTCTTGAAACAACTAGATCTTCTTTCCTTTCTACTAGTTTATCTTCTCTCCTTTCTTGAAACAACTAGATCTTCTTTCCTTTCTACTAGTTTATCTTCTCTCCTTTCTTGAAACAACTAGATCTTCTTTCCTTTCTACTAGTTTATCTTCTCTCCTTTCTTGAAACAACTAGATCTTCTTTCCTTTCTACTAGTTTATCTTCTCTCCTTTCTTGAAACAACTAGATCTTCTTTCCTTTCTACTAGTTTATCTTCTCTCCTTTCTTGAAACAACTAGATCTTCTTTCCTTTCTACTAGTTTATCTTCTCTCCTTTCTTGAAACAACTAGATCTTCTTTCCTTTCTACTAGTTTATCTTCTCTCCTTTCTTGAAACAACTAGATCTTCTTTCCTTTCTACTAGTTTATCTTCTCTCCTTTCTTGAAACAACTAGATCTTCTTTCCTTTCTACTAGTTTATCTTCTCTCCTTTCTTGAAACAACTAGATCTTCTTTCCTTTCTACTAGTTTATCTTCTCTCCTTTCTTGAAACAACTAGATCTTCTTTCCTTTCTACTAGTTTATCTTCTCTCCTTTCTTGAAACAACTAGATCTTCTTTCCTTTCTACTAGTTTATCTTCTCTCCTTTCTTGAAACAACTAGATCTTCTTTCCTTTCTACTAGTTTATCTTCTCTCCTTTCTTGAAACAACTAGATCTTCTTTCCTTTCTACTAGTTTATCTTCTCTCCTTTCTTGAAACAACTAGATCTTCTTTCCTTTCTACTAGTTTATCTTCTCTCCTTTCTTGAAACAACTAGATCTTCTTTCCTTTCTACTAGTTTATCTTCTCTCCTTTCTTGAAACAACTAGATCTTCTTTCCTTTCTACTAGTTTATCTTCTCTCCTTTCTTGAAACAACTAGATCTTCTTTCCTTTCTACTAGTTTATCTTCTCTCCTTTCTTGAAACAACTAGATCTTCTTTCCTTTCTACTAGTTTATCTTCTCTCCTTTCTTGAAACAACTAGATCTTCTTTCCTTTCTACTAGTTTAAGGACAAGGACTGCTTCTAACTGAGGGTCTCTAGATCGGCTTGAGTCTTGATTGTTCCCTTCCCTTTGACAGCTGACTCACTGCTTCCTCTAATCACTTAATGTTTCCTTTCTGTGACCTATGCCATGATGCTCATAGGCTGCTTATCTCTAATAGGATTTCCTTTTTCCACTATTGGGCAGTTGAGTTTTCGTCGAAGCACAAGAGTGAGAGCGGTTCAATTGAGAAAAGGGATTTGAGCTCCGCTCTGAACTTGGAATTTATGGTTCTACGACTTCCTTCCTCCTTGCAATAGCCAATGAATGGGTCTCGGCCAAGGAACTGCCCCTCAATCCTTCCCAAAGTGGGTGTTTGATTGAATATAGCTTCCATACACCGATTGATTGTACGCTTGCAGTTCGAAACTTTGCCTCTTAATCTCCTCTCTGGTTTGAACCAATCAGTGAGCTTTGCGAGTTGCCGGAAAGACACAATCAGAGGAGCTCATGCGTGGACCAGCAGTGGCCCTGTCCTGTCCTCTTTGTTGGAAGATGAGTACACATCTGGGAATCAGCCCACGAGAGCCCAACCACAGGAGGCTCATACAGGAAGCAATCACAGCCCATAGCCCCATATCGAGACCACAGCCTATTATTCCACAATGGATCCAAACTCATCGTCCAATCTTAGAAATCCACTATATTAATAAGAATCCTATTCTCCTTTCGATGGCCATTCACGGTCCGCGAAGAAGAGAAACCACTCGTGCCCGAGATCACTATCCAATAAAAAACAATACTTCCAAGATCCAGCTATCTCATTCCACGTGGAGAATGTAACGGATAAGAGTTGAGCTCCAGAATTGATGTGTATTCGAATCATAGGAGCTGGTAATCATCGATAGGCTCATATAGGTGACGTTATTGTTGCTGTAATCAAGGAAGCTGTGCCAAATATGCAACTAGAAAGATCGATCGGAAGTCATTAGAGCTGTCATTGGTAGTAAATGTAAGGAACTCAAATGTTACAACGGTATGATACTACTTTTACAATGCAGTGGTTGTCATTGATCAAGAAGGAAGGAAGGCACTCTAGTTATTGGTGCTTGAATTGATACAGTTTCATTTGACTAACATTAGCTCCATCGGTATTCTCAAGTAGTAGAGCCTATGATTCGGTATTCTCAAGTAGTAAGTAGAGCCGGCGCCTAGAATATCGTAGTCGTAGGATATCCGAATATGGATCTCAATTAGCTATGATATATAGTAGGATCTCAGAATATGGATCAATTAGTGGATTCTGTCTCACTCTGATACTTTCATTTCTATTGTGATCATTCATAATCTATCTATCTATATATATCCGTATATATCCTTAGAATCAATATCATTTCTCTATCGAATTGCATATTCTATATAGGGTATCATAGCATTTACAAATATAACTGAAACCATAGTCAGTCCGGGCCGGGCCGGGTTTTCATAGCATTTCTTACAAACTATTACAGAAAACATTGTTTCATTAGTTATACGAGAAGGTTTTATTGAAAACATTAGGAAACATAGGAAAAGTGAAAACTCCTGCTATCTGGGTTTCAACGCAGCTCCTGGTGTTCGAACTAGTCATTAATGGTCGGCTTAATGGGTACTCCTTTCGGTATGTGTTGTGAACACTTTCTTTTTCTCTGGAGAAGCTCAAATCGAACGGATAGAGTATATGGTCCAACTACAGAACTTATGCTTTTTCATTACTTCCATGGTCGTGCCTCGTGGCACGGCAGCACCCGTACTATTTCAATGGTTCGTCAGTAGAGATGTTCTCACTGGTGCCCCTTCTTCCAATGGTACTATAATTCCTATTCCTATCTCTTCATTCCTTTTTATGGTCTATCTACATTCCAGGAAATTCATACGCTCCATGGACAGAGCTCAAAGTGGAGTGTTGGTCAGAGCAAGCTGCCCTATTCTATTACCAGACATAATTGGGAGAAGCTCAGTAGCAAGAAATGCTTTATTTCGTTTCGTTCCCGTTCTGCATTTCCTTCTTATCGAATCCATAGGGGACTTGTCATATTTCTCATCTTTCTGCGGTCTGCTCAGTTTACAATTCTTTCTATCTCTCTTCTCTATACCACGCGATAAGTCTTCGATTAGTAGTGTCTTGTCCAGTAGTGTCTTGTCTATACGTTACTTGGCCAGGCTTGAAGCTCTCGCCTTACCAACGAGCCGACTGCTGATGACTGTTGGTCACGACTACTACAAAAAAGTACAGATGAATCTTCCTATCTCACATGGAGGAGTCTGCATCTTGATTTTGGGTGTTTTTCTGTCGTGCGACCCGGTGGCTTATGTGCGACCTGTGGCCCACGCCTCCTATTTATTTGTTCAGGGTGGGCGGCGTGAACTCTGATTCGATCCGGGTATTCAATCCCGCCGCTGAGATGCTCAGTTGACTCCTTAACCTTGATAGGAAGATGGCTTATTCCGAAATTGGTGCATAAGGGTAGGGAACTTTGGATGAACTAATGCGAATGGGTGTAAGCCTCGCAGCTCGGAAACACCCAGTGCTGACCACACTGAGAGAGACGAAAGCTAGGGTAATGCCAGTTGGCGAAGTGGCGTTAAGCATCCCTAAAGGTACGCAAAGAGAGGTCGTGATGATAGAATCTACGTCCGTACCGCTCCTCGTGGAGTAGATCCCGCATCCAACCAACGCTTTTACCAGGGAACGGGAGAATTCCCACTACCGCAGGCAGGCCAGCCGGGTCGTGAGCGCTGTGGGAACGGGCTTCCCAATAAGCCAGTCCCGGACCGGGTCAGCATAGAATTCAAGGGAGGGCCCTAAAGTGGTGTTGGCAAATCCAAGGGTTGTGGGCGGATAAAAGCAGACGTGGGGACTCGAGTCAGGGCGCAGCTAAGAGAGCCATTCCATTTAGGGCGAGAGAGAATGGGCGGGCGGTCAGGTGCTCCCCTACTATAATTGCCATTGCCGCCAATTCCTTCCTTCTTTAGAGGCAGACGACTACTACTGCACTAATTAGATGAAGATGATAGCTAGAATGGACTGGGCTGGCTGGCTGGAATAGAAAGAACGCGAAGCGCTATAGGGGATGTTTTTGGGGTTAGGGGAATTGCTTCTGAACTTTGCCCCGTCACCTTTCCTGTCCGTCTCGACCGGCAGCTGCTGGGTCTCCCCATCTCTCCGAAACTGAACCCGGTCTTCGGCCCGAGCTGTATGAGGCTTCAACTCGTCCCACGTACGGTTCAGAGACCGAGCCCCATCCCAGCAAGAATGGATAGGCTTAGGTCAACTAATACGAATAAGATACAGTTTACTCAACGATTGCCTTTGGGTCCCGAACTCCATATGGGGAAGGAACGTTGTAGTTTGCGAGGTCTCGATCATTTACACGGACCCACTTCTCATTCTATTTGTGGTAATTTGCTTATTTATAAACCGTCCCCAACGAGCGATCGGTTCATGTTAGAGCATGATGAATCACTTCGCACCGACCTCTTGCCCAGAAACTTCCCTGCCTCATATGATCATGGAAAACTGGAGCATTTTCTGCATCGGTGGATGAAGAATAACTCACATCAGAATTTATGGTTTACCATGTTCCCAGAAAAAAGATACTTTTTGTCCATTCGAAAAACGACCAGCACCACGGAAGTAGCTATACATACTAATCTATTTACGGATCTATATGCTCCGATTGGAACAGGAAGTGGAAGAACTGGCGGCTGGTATACCACCATAATTCAATTGCCTTTTCTTTTTCATATTCGGATAGGATTTCTGTTGGCTTCATCGGGAGGCTCACTACGTTTGTTACGTCAGCTCCAAAAAGATAAGTTGCATTGGAATCGAGATAGTGGTCCGTTCATAATTGCATAAAAGGTCGAGCTGATTGAGGTGGAATCGTTTCTTGTCTTCCCTTACTACAGTTCGAATTAGCGTGAAGTATTTACAGCATCGATCTTACAACTATATAAGCCTCCGGGTTCACAAGAATAGGACCCATAAGCCCGGATCGGATGGCAAGGAAGAGGAACGGATCTGATTCTTTCTTCTATTATTTGCTCTTTTTCTTCTGCTTTCTGGATTCCTTTATTGATCTTATCTTAGAGAGTTGTCTACCCTACCAAATGGGAGCTTTTATTAACTAACGGTTTTTCATCTCGCGATACCATATTAAGAGTCAAGAGATAGTTCAATTTCAATCAATAGGATAATAGCAGGAATAGGGGATGATTTCGTGGGGAGAACCCTTTCATTCATGCGCGTTTCAAGATAGGGGATTTCTTCTTTACCGCTAACAAGCAGTGCATCAGTATCCGTATCAGAGGAGTGCCTCCCATAGTTACGGGAATAGTCGAAGTGGAAAGAAAGTACAATCCACCTAGTCCAAAAATGAATAGAAACGCAATCTCAATAACCAATTGGAGCTCTAATTGGCATCTGGGCTTCCATACCGGAAGAGGCACGAGCGAATCTTTTACAGTTTGTTTGGAAGGTTGGGGAAAGTGATAGGTAGAAAGGTAGTCCTGCAAGAGTCGAAAGGCTCGGCTAGTCCAGCTAAACCAGATAGGGAAGGGATAGAAAGAAATGCGCAGTACTTAACTAGTTAGCCACACAGGCAGCAATCAATATTGATCAAAGTCTAAAACGTTATCAAAGGCAGGCCGGCCTATATCGTTTTTTGTGTTATCCTTCCAAACTCACTCAAGTTGCAACAATAGCTTTATGGCCTTATCGGTTTCCTTCATTCATTGTTTATAGCCAGTGCTAAGCAAGAGAGAGAGAGACCATCTGTCAAGAGGAAGGCAAGCCGGTTAGATATACCATCTGTCAAGAATAAGGCAAGTAGGTTAGATATACCATCTGTCAAGAATCAAGAAGGCGGCCATCCGTAAAGAATCAAGAAGAGATGGCAAGTCCGTTTAGTATATAGGAGAGCAAGACGAAGCAGGCCTCTGAGTTTCACCATTGTTTCCAATCCCCTTTCGAAGACACACTTTAGTCATAGAAGCACCTTAGATAGAATCAAAGCAGGCTTACCCCTTTACGCCCAGTCATGAAATCCCTGTGAGCAGTGAGAAATACAGTTCAAGAAAACTCATACCTTCTCTTACTTCAAAGTCCGCTTCATATCGAAATCCTGGGTCTGTTCTTTCTCTTGCTCTTTTTCTTCTGCTTTCTGGATTCCTTTATTGATCTTATCTTAGAGAGTTGTCTACCCTACCAAATGGGAGCTTTTATTAACTAACGGTTTTTCATCTCGCGATACCATATTAAGAGTCAAGAGATAGTTCAATTTCAATCAATAGGATAATAGCAGGAATAGGGGATGATTTCGTGGGGAGAACCCTTTCATTCATGCGCGTTTCAAGATAGGGGATTTCTTCTTTACCGCTAACAAGCAGTGCATCAGTATCCGTATCAGAGGAGTGCCTCCCATAGTTACGGGAATAGTCGAAGTGGAAAGAAAGTACAATCCACCTAGTCCAAAAATGAATAGAAACGCAATCTCAATAACCAATTGGAGCTCTAATTGGCATCTGGGCTTCCATACCGGAAGAGGCACGAGCGAATCTTTTACAGTTTGTTTGGAAGGTTGGGGAAAGTGATAGGTAGAAAGGTAGTCCTGCAAGAGTCGAAAGGCTCGGCTAGTCCAGCTAAACCAGATAGGGAAGGGATAGAAAGAAATGCGCAGTACTTAACTAGTTAGCCACACAGGCAGCAATCAATATTGATCAAAGTCTAAAACGTTATCAAAGGCAGGCCGGCCTATATCGTTTTTTGTGTTATCCTTCCAAACTCACTCAAGTTGCAACAATAGCTTTATGGCCTTATCGGTTTCCTTCATTCATTGTTTATAGCCAGTGCTAAGCAAGAGAGAGAGAGACCATCTGTCAAGAATCAAGAAGAGATGGCAAGTCCGTTTAGTATATAGGAGAGCAAGACGAAGCAGGCCTCTGAGTTTCACCATTGTTTCCAATCCCCTTTCGAAGACACACTTTAGTCATAGAAGCACCTTAGATAGAATCAAAGCAGGCTTACCCCTTTACGCCCAGTCATGAAATCCCTGTGAGCAGTGAGAAATACAGTTCAAGAAAACTCATACCTTCTCTTACTTCAAAGTCCGCTTCATATCGAAATCCTGGGTCTGTTCTAGTTAATCCTGCACACACAAGCCAAAACTCTACTCCGATCTAGACAATTATTACAACTCGAATTGATATTCTGTTGCCCGGCACGTCATTGGTTGGCACTTCGTCCGATTCTTCAGTGCATCATTCTCTCTTGCGGCTTGTTGCCCAATCGGCGGTTGACCTTCGCAACCCCGATATCCTTGGTGCAATTCCGCTCTCCTTGGCCCGATGCCCAATGTCCGAAGCATTCTACCGTCCAATATCCTGACGTGATCTCCTCCGGTGCAACGTCAATTCCTTCTGCGTCAACTGTCTAATCCTGATCAAGTAGACCTGCATCACTCAAAATGCAGTTAAACATCTAAACACAATCAATTAGTTTCATCATCAAAATCCGAGATTCAACAATCTCCCCCTTTTTGATGATGACAACTAATTGATGACTACCGGAGTTAACCTTAACTCTCTAGAGTTTAACCAAACTCCCCCTATCAATATGCCATTGATAGAACACTTGGATTATCCCAAATCCAAGCAACATTCATCACATGTTATGAAAAACATTTAAACCATCATGCAAATATATAAAATATTCAATTCAATGCATGAAGTCATCAATATACTTCTCCCCCTATGTCATCAACAAAAAGGAGAAGTCCCAACTCTTATGTGTTTAGAGAAATGAGTTCTAATCATTGCATAATAAACATAGTATCCAATTTTATCATCATGCAATTTAGCAATTAAAGATGTGCAAGTTTAGTATGTTTGCTTTTCTTGAGACAGCAACTGTTTGCTTCTCTCTAGACTACAAGCTAGCAATTTTTACGATATGCAAGTTTTGCTACATACAAGCTAGCAAAAATTTCGAAAGCAAATGCAAGATAGCTTTCTTGTGTAAGCCCATGATTCTTGCTTCCTATTGCAATTTACAAGTTTTTGAAATATCCAAGTTCAACACATTGCATAATTAACATAATCTCCTAGTTTTATCATTATGCAATTTTGCTATCATCATAGATATGCAAGGTAGTATGATAGCAATTTCTATAACATACAAGTTTGCTAGATGTGCACGTTAGCATATTTTGCTTATTGAGATAGGCAAGATAGTGATGTTCAAGAAGACAACTTTTGCTTCTTGAAATAAGCAAGTTAACAATCTTTGCTGCTTAAGATAGGCAAGCTAGCAATCAAGTTTTTGCATCTTCTTGACTTGTGCAAATTAGCTATCTCCCCCTTTGTCATTGTCAAAAAGAAGGGAAGACCCTTTACATCAATTATGACAAAGGTAAGTATCAATCTTATTTGTGCATCATTAAATTTTCAAATTAGAATATGCATATTTTCAAAAACCTTATATTTCATTCATGCACGATATTGAATAAATCGATCAACATTATGAGGATATCATACATGATACTAAAATTTTTAACTATTTATAAATATTTTGATCATGATACCAAACATTCATCATTTAGAGCATTCATGACACAAAACATTAAATCAACATTTCTAATACATCATTTTAGCAACAACTCATAGTATTTTAAATCATGATTTACATCATATGCAATACATCACATCATAATTAGAAAGCACAAGTATTGCATGCATCATTGTAAATCATAAATGTTTCATATTATGATGGTATCAACTTGTCAAATTATATCCTACCATGCATGATCAAAACTTTTTATTTATATGCATCAAAATAATATCAAGAGTATTTCATGCATATTATCAAATCATCATTTATAATTACATCAATATTCCAATCATTATTTCAGTCTACACATCATGAGATCAATAAATTTACATTATAGACAATCTCATGTTTCATCATTCATATTATTTCAATCATTGTTTCAATCATCACTATAACTCATCATGCACAAAATATAAAATCATCTAACATGATTCAAACATTTATTTTCAAAATATTTATCACTATTTTCATATATGATAATAAAGTATTCATGATACACAGCATATGCAATACATCACATACATCATCATAATAAAAAGCATATGCATCATTTCAAATCATCATAGTATTAATCTGTCAAATTGCATCTTGCCATGTATGATCATAACTTTTTCAAATGATAGTATCTAAATGTCAATATTCATTACATCCTATCATGGATGATAATTAACTTCTCATTTGTATTTCATGCATAATTTCATTCATCACATTAGGAATATCAAGAAGAATTAATTGGGTGATGAGATGAATATTTTCATGAATACAAGCAATTGCATAAAAATCATATCATGAAGGATTAGAATATGTGTATACCAAAAGGCATGATTTCTTTTGAAAAACCTCCTCTTAAATAATCAAAAGAAAATCTTAGGAGATCAAATAATAAAAGATATTCAAAAGAAATTTTAAAGTCATGAATTTCAAAAAAGATATTCTCTTTAGTAAAAGAACCTTACGAGAAAAAGATTTCAATTCAAGCATATAAAATCTTGACTTAAGCATAAGAAATCTCAATTTATAAATTTTGAGAAATCAAGATAAAGCTCATTTAAATTTAAATCATCAAATCAAGATCATTTTCAAGAGATTCACAAAAGTGATACAAATAGATTCATGATTTTAATTCCCATGATAATATATTTTCCTTTTAAAGTGTTTCTATTCATGTGATTTATTTCATTTATGCCAAATAAAAAAATATGCATCAATGTTCAAAAACTGAAAAAGCCATTTTCATTACCGTAAAAATCGATAATCCATAAGTCTCAAGAATCATCATGCATAATTTCGAAATCTATTAAGCATGATCATTATGCATGACATCAAGACATGGTTTCAAAATATTTAATATTTCGTACATATTACATAATTACATCATTATGCATCATCGAAATTGATTTCATAAAGTATTTTCCATCAAGATCATTTTGTTTGTTGTAGTCATGCATTTTTCTTTTTAGGTGAATCTAACTTTTCAAGCTTAATTTCAAATTGGAATCATCAAATACCATATTTCTTCTTGAAAAAATTTATCATCATTTAAACCAAAAAGAGCTTTCATTACGGCAAATATCAATAATTCATAAATCACAAAAATTATCATGTATAACTTTAAATCTCATGCATAAAATCGTCAATCATGGTATCAAAAACATTTAATATTTCATTACATCATTATGCATTACTTCAAATCAAACATGATTTCATTTAATCAAAATCGAGAAATAATAATGGAAATCAACATGAAACACATTATTACTTCTTAACCACATATAGCATAATTTCATAAGGCATTTTTAATCAAAATCATTTTGTTTATCATAAACATGCAATTTTCATGATTATTTTTAAAATTACTAGAATCATAAGCATGATTCCTAATTTTTGCATTTTCATTATTAAATTATTAGACATGCAATTTCAAGAAAATTAATTCTAAACTAATAAAAGAGGAAAATGCATCATAAAAAGCATCATGTAATTTCAAAATAAATTAAGGGAGTTGAGTTACTTACCTTGTAGTCGAAGCCCATCAAAGCCCAATTTGCCATTTCACCTTTGGAAGTTCTTGATTCATCCTTAGTTGCCTTCCTCTTCTTTGGCCTCTTCCTCCGTTCAAGTTCATTGTTTATTTTAGATTTTTGTTTAATGAACTTATTAAGATTAAGTGTTCGAAGTTCAAGTTCATCATTGTCCTCATCACTTGAGTCATCGCTCAAGTGGTATTCATTTGTTCGGAGTTCCAAATCCTTCCTATTCTTTGGAAGGTGGTTCAAGTGCTCATCGGGTTCAAAATGTTCCAAGAGTGTCATTTCATAGGTCATTAATGACCCGATTAATTCTTCTAATGGAAAATCATTTAAATTTTTTGTCTCTTGTATTGCGGTTATTTTAGGATCCCACCTTTTTGGAAGGGATCTTAATATCTTACTTACGAGATCAAAATTCGAAAAAGATTTACCAAGAACTCTTAGATTATTGACGACATCCGTAAAACGGGTGTACATGTCGCCTATAGTCTCGCTTGGTTGCATTCGAAAAAGCTCAAAATCATGCAATAAAATATTAACTTTCGAGTCTTTGACTCTACTAGTTCCCTCGTGCGTGATTTCAAGTGTTCGCCAAATATAAAAAGCCGTTTCGCACATAGAAATCCGATTGAACTCATTTTTGTCCAAAGCACAAAATAAGGCATTCATAGCCTTTGCGTTTAAAGAAAAATACTTCTTCTCCAAATCCGACCATTCGTTCATCGGTTTAGAGGGAAGTTGAAAACCGTTTTCAACAATATTCCATAAATCCAAGTTCATAGAAATCAAGAAAACTCTCATTCGAGTTTTCCAATAAGTGTAGTCCAATCCGTTAAACAACGGTGGACGAAAAACCGAAAAGCCCTCTTGAAAGCCATGAAGAGCCATTTCTCTCGGGTGTAAATCCGAAATGAGAAATACCGGGCTCTGATACCAATTGTTAGGATCAGAGCGGCACTAAGAGGGGGAGGTGAATTAGTGCAGCGGTAAAAACTACGTCGATTTCTGAAATTTCTTTGTATGTTGAAAACCGATTCCGGAAATATTGTTAGATTGAAAGCGTAGGGAAAAGTATTGAAGGCAGTAAGCTATTGAAGGGGTTTGCAGTAAGATAATAGCAGGAAGTAAATGCAAACTAGAGAAGACGATAGTTTATAGTGGTTCGGTCAATCGTGACCTACATCCACTCCTCCGATTCCTCTTCCGTCGAGGCCATCGGCATCCACTAATGATCTTCCTTTACTAGGCGAAGATCAACCTCCTTATTACACCCCTCTTACAACCTCTTACAAGTGGTTCACCCTTTTACAAAGATTTCAATGAAAAGAAAGGAGGTGAACACTCAAGCTATTGAAAACAAGACTTTTCTTAAAGATTTTCTGAACTTCTAGCTTCTTAAAAGGTTGTTATCTCAGCTGAGAATAGAGGGGTATTTATAGGCCTCAAGAGGATTCAAATTTGGGCTCCAAAATTTGAATTCTCTTCGGTTCCCGAAGCTAGCGGTGCCACCACCTAGCTCTCGGGTGCTGGGCGGTGCCACCGCCTAATCTGGCGGTGCCACCGCCTACACTATTTTAGCCCACTAGTTGGGCTCTAAACTTGGCCCAAACTAGTCCAAACTTGGGCCCAATTGGCCCCTACTTGGGTTATAAGATTAATACCTAATCCTAACCCTATTTAACATGCTAACTATGAATTTAAAGACATTTCCTAAGCTATTATAAAGTCCACAAGTCAAGACTTCTTCCGGCGAGCTTCCGGCTAACTTCCGGCGATCTTCCGATAAACTCTCGGAAACCATTCTACGGACTCCCGGCAAGCTCCGAGACTTCACGATTTGATCTTGGCAAGTTTCGATGAGCTTCTTCGGCAAGCTACGATCTTTCTCGGTGAGCTTCGTGAACTTCCGACGAACCTTTCGGCGAGCTTCCGAAAACCCTTCGGCAAGCTCCCTACTCATTCTCGGCTAGTTCCGACAGCATTCCCGACGAACCTTCGGACTTCCGTCAAACTCTCGAACTCCCAACGAATCCTTCGCACTCGACTCCGGCACTTTGTTTCGCTTTATGTCTTCATCGTTATCATAGTTAATCCTGCACACACAAGCCAAAACTCTACTCCGATCTAGACAATTATTACAACGCGAATTGACATTCTGTTGCCTGGCACGTCATTGGTTGGCACTTCGTCCGATTCTTCAGCGCATCATTCTCTCTTGCGGCTTGTTGCCCAATCGGCGGTTGACCTCCACAACCCTGATATCCTTGGTGCAATTCCGCTCTCCTTGGCCCGATGCCCAACGTCCGAAGCATTCTACCGTCCAATATCCTAACGTGATCTCCTCCGGCGCAACGTCAATTCCTTCTGCGTCAACTGTCTAATCCTGATCGAGTAGACCTGCATCACTCAAAATGCAGTTAAACATCTAAACACAATCAATTAGTTTCATCATCAAAATCCGAGATTTTACAATAATTGCATAAAAGGTCGAGCTGATTGAGGTGGAATCGTTTCTTGTCTTCCCTTACTGATACAGTTCGAATTAGCGTGAAGTATTTACAGCATCGATCTTACAACTATATAAGCCTCCGGGTTCACAAGAATAGGACCCATAAGCCCGGATCGGATGGCAAGGAAGAGGAACGGATCTGATTCTTTCTTCTATTATTTGCTCTTTTTCTTCTGCTTTCTGGATTCCTTTATTGATCTTATCTTAGAGAGTTGTCTACCCTACCTAATTGGAGCTTTTATTAACTACTGGTTTTTCATCTCGCGATACCATATTAAGAGTCAAGAGATAGTTCAATTTCAATCAATAGGATAATAGCAGGAATAGGGGATGATTTCGTGGGGAGAACCCTTTCATTCATGCGCGTTTCAAGATAGGGGATATTTCTTCTTTACCGCTAACAAGCAGTGCATCAGTATCCGTATCAGAGGAGTGCCTCCCATAGTTACGGGAATAGTCGAAGTGGAAAGAAAGTACAATCCACCTAGTCCAAAAATGAATAGAAACGCAATCTCAATAACCAATTGGAGCTCTAATTGGCATCTGGGCTTCCATACCGGAAGAGGCACGAGCGAATCTTTTACAGTTGTTGGAAGGTTGGGGAAAGTGATAGGTAGAAAGGTAGTCCTGCAAGAGTCGAAAGGCTCGGCTAGTCCAGCTAAACCAGATAGGGAAGGGATAGAAAGAAATGCGCAGTACTTAACTAGTTAGCCACACAGGCAGCAATCAATATTGATCAAAGTCTAAAACGTTATCAAAGGCAGGCCGGCCTATATCGTTTTTTGTGTTATCCTTCCAAACTCACTCAAGTTGCAACAATAGCTTTATGGCCTTATCGGTTTCCTTCATTCATTGTTTATAGCCAGTGCTAAGCAAGAGAGAGAGAGAGACCATCTGTCAAGAGGAAGGCAAGCCAGGTTAGATATACCATCTGTCAAGAATAAGGCAAGTAGGTTAGATATACCATCTGTCAAGAATCAAGAAGGCGGCCATCCTGTAAAGAATCAAGAAGAGATGGCAAGTCCGTTTAGTATATAGGAGAGCAAGACGAAGCAGGCCTCTGAGTTTCACCATTGTTTCCAATCCCCTTTCGAAGACACACTTTAGTCATAGAAGCACCTTAGATAGAATCAAAGCAGGCTTACCCCTTTACGCCCAGTCATGAAATCCCTGTGAGCAGTGAGAAATACAGTTCAAGAAAACTCATACCTTCTCTTACTTCAAAGTCCGCTTCATATCGAAATCCTGGGTCTGTTCTTTCTCTTGCTCTTTTTCCCGCCTTAGCTTAGGTTTTTAGCAACTTTCCAATCCGCCCTGTTGACTCAGAGTAATAAACCAACATTCTATGTCATAGCTATCAAATGACTCCTTCCTTTGCCATCTTAACTTCTTACTCCGTTTCATTTGATCTAGAGGAACTTCTTTCGGAACGGTTAGGAGCATTTCTGGGTCTGTGCTCATACCATTGAGCCACTGGAGTATTTGGTTGCTCTAAATTGGGGTTACCTCTGAACGGAGCTTGACTCATCATCATTTGAACCACGTTTGCCGGGAGGGTTCAGGTCACTCCTTTCTGATCACTTGCTGTTACAGGTATGCTCCAACCCTTTGGATTCGTTTTGATCCTGGGGGGGAATCCGGACATCCTATACTTTACGCGGGGTACCGTGCCGTGGCTTCTCAACCCTTTTCCCCTGAGGGAGCGGTAGGGTTGCTCTGTTCACTCCCTTGTCATTCAGCGTGGCTGCGAGCACAAAGTACTGGACTATTTGGAGATCCCATGTATTGGCTCCTTTCCTTGGACTTGCTCAATCAGTTACAAGCACGAGTCTTCAGTTACAAGCACTAGTCTTTTCGGCTCTTCAGATGACGTGTCCAATACCCTAATGAACTTCGGAGTCAACATGTTCACCGGCATGGTCTCCGGAAATGGATACTGATCCACCCATATATCACACATCCTTCTGCTTGCCTGGGAACCTGAGCCGGACTTTCTCGATTGCATCCTGGATCACATTACGAGAAAAACAAACAACACAAACGTATTATGTCTCCTGGTGTTGTGCCACTTGCAGTATTTTGGATCTTAGATCTCCAGGGTGTCCTTGGCCATTGTTTGTCCTGATAGAGTTGATCAAAGATATCATCTGCTTATGTGATGTCAAAGGAGTCCTTTTCTTTTAGGGGAGCAGCATGCTTTTCATTCTCACTCCAGTACGCTTACTTCGAGTCCGGTTTGGTCAAAGCCTTGCATGTATAAGGCTTTCCAGCAATAAGTTCTGCCACGTTGATATCAATGGCCTCACAGTCAGAGTAAGACAAGTAAACATCCAGATCCGCTTCAGAGTTAGGATCCTGATAGTAAGTACGAAGGGGGAGGCATTTATCCGTTGTTCTTCTTCCCTAAGGAGTTGTTCATACTTGGCACGAGACTAATGGATATAGATCCTATACAATTCCGGATCTTGGATTGGATTTCTAAGTTCGAAATGAAGCCCCGCGTTTCACGAACTCCCCTGACTAAAGCATTTCCTCTTTGCCATCTGGCTACAAACTGTGAGGCGGACTGGACTCTCCCAGGTGTTGTTTGAGTCTAGCCAAGTGCTGCCATGGTCACTTCTGAATCTGTCTTGTGAAATTAGCAGTGGAAGAGTGGTTCTAATTGCTCTGCCTATTTTGTGTACTGAGTTTGGGCTTGTATACCAACAAAAGACGGAGGTTCAAGAGTTACCGAAGAGCCTCATTTGCACTCCATTATATATATCCCTGCTTTAGCACTGTGAATCATCCAATGTGTTCCATAGTATACTTCTTATCAGTGCCAGAGATTGTCTCGCTAATCTGAATCTCTTTCGTTCGGGTAGGGCTCTCTCATCCCATAAGCTCAGAAGAGGGTCTCTTTTCACTTATCCATAGACAAATACTTGGACTGTCTCTTTTCACTTATCCATAGACAAATACTTGGACTGGTTGAAAGAACGGAATCGAAAGGGAAGGTCTAAGTCTCCACCATCGCAAGAAAAGAGATCCTGATCCTGCAAAGCAAACAAACAGAGGCGAATTCACAAATACTATGAAATGAACAATATGTAGTGGGGTCGTTTTTCAAAGATGCTTTAGTTTGCTGGGATGAAAAGAAAACCCTTGTAGAAACACAACAGGAATGGAATGGGCGGATACATGGGCAACAACCAAATCTACACCTGAAGAGAAGGAACTAACAGCCTTCAGGACGCCTAAAGGAGTCTATTGGTACATGGTTATTCCCTTTGGACTAAAGAATGCTTGGGGCTATCCAACTTATTAACTTGGGGGCTATGACTGTAATATTCGGAGACCTCCCTTCACGACATTATCGAATGAATGCTATGTCGATGATCTCGTGGTCAAAACAGAGACGCAGAAGATCTTTGATCAACGGAGGAAAGATCAGAAGAAAGAACCCGCTCAAAGGGTCACATTCCTCGGGATCGAGTTGGCCCAGGATTCTATTTGCTCATCAATCCAACCAGAAACAGAGACAGAAAGAGAAAGAGGCGCAAGACTACTATCCCAGACGTCGTCCCGGCATGGCCCCACGGATTCGTTTTCGATCGGAGCATCAGGTTCTACTTTACTATTTGCTTTCGCCTGTAGAGGCCCCTCGGGATCCGAATCAATCCTAGGAAAAGGTTATGACCCCTATGAGGAGCTCTTATTCAAGCTCCCGGTTCTATTACAAGTTTGAGTTTGGTCTCCGTCTTTCCATTCGAATCAAATAAGATCCCTATATACTCCAAGTCGCATGGCGTTTTCACCGAAATCACTTCTTGGATAATGGGAGTTGGGTGACATGGTCTATGAATCGAGGGAAGGGCGACTACTAACTAGACTACAAGATCCAGTAGCCGGCTCCCCCCTTCGAAGCAATCCTTGGAAAAGAACAAGAGGACATCAGACAAGATGGCTGCTTTCTGGCAGATACAGCACTTCCCCAATAAAAGAGGACAGTTTGATTATAAGGAAGGACATGGCAAGTCAAAGTTCAGAGAGTGGAAAGGGGCCAAGCTTAGGATAGACAAACAGACAAGCAGACAAGCCGACAAGCAACAACTAATAAATAAGTGTCGAGGCCCTTATAGTAAGTTATGGCGCCCAGAGAGAAGCTTTCCGGGGGATAGTCAATAGATAACCTGTCTGTTCAGGCAATTCAACAATCACAAGAACATCTAGATCTGCCCTTTACTATTAATTGGGAAAGTCAACTATACTATACTCGGTCTGAAAGTCAAGTCAGCTGCTATCGGTTCAGAAAGGGGAGTTTGAGTTTCAAGATCAGAGGCAGGCGAGGTAAGAGAGACAAGAATGGACTTCAAAGTTACCATGAAAGTTAGCCAGAGGAGTTTGCCAGCCTTTATTATCAAAGTCAGCTTCTATAATTGAACTGATTCAACAAGGTAATGATTCCGCTTTTGTGTAATTCTTATTGACATTACCCTCTTTGATCCTATCCCCGGCTTCATTCTGACTTGTTCGTTTCATTCTTTGTATTTCGAGAAGGAGCCCTCGTATGACCAAGATTCTGCATTGGTATGTTTCTTTCTTCCCTTGCAGACTTAGAGCTAGCTACCTTTATTACCTACCGAACCCACCTCACCTCCTCTCTGCTAACTTCATTGCCAGTAATAAACCAAGTCCAGTGCCCTTAATTAATTGGCGTCACAGGAGTAAATTCTCCCGCACAGACAGTAAGAAGGGAAGAAGGTTAACTCCTAGTGGTGTTCTTAACCAACACCCGAAACTTACAATAGAAGCCTCTCTTTCCATTGGCACAACTAATGCTATCAGCTCGGCTTGGTTAGTAGTGTCGCGGCAGTGTTTGCTATCATAATAAACAAGCAAATAACACATTTTGTTGTTGTTATGTAAATTCCTGTTCCTTTAAGTAATTGGGGCGCGGCAGGAGCTCTTGAAGTTTCTAATAAAGAAAGATGGAATTCAAGTGGTTCTGCTCGTGGTTCTGCAGTATAGTTGACTTTCCTCGCTCACACCTCGAAACAAAGCCTGTATGCCAGCTTGGCCCCTACGAAAAGATGTAATTGGCCCCTACGAAAAGATGTAATTGGCCCCTACGAAAAGATGTAATTGGCCCCTACGAAAAGATGTAATTGGCCCCTACGAAAAGATGTAATTGGCCCCTACGAAAAGATGTAATTGGCCCCTACGAAAAGATGTAATTGGCCCCTACGAAAAGATGTAATTGGCCCCTACGAAAAGATGTAATTGGCCCCTACGAAAAGATGTAATTGGCCCCTACGAAAAGATGTAATTGGCCCCTACGAAAAGATGTAATTGGCCCCTACGAAAAGATGTAATTGGCCCCTACGAAAAGATGTAATTGGCCCCTACGAAAAGATGTAATTGGCCCCTACGAAAAGATGTAATTGGCCCCTACGAAAAGATGTAATTGGCCCCTACGAAAAGATGTAATTGGCCCCTACGAAAAGATGTAATTGGCCCCTACGAAAAGATGTAATTGGCCCCTACGAAAAGATGTAATTGGCCCCTACGAAAAGATGTAATTGGCCCCTACGAAAAGATGTAATTGGCCCCTACGAAAAGATGTAATTGGCCCCTACGAAAAGATGTAATTGGCCCCTACGAAAAGATGTAATTGGCAGGTGTGATGAGGTCGGTCATTGAGAAAGAGAACTGGGGTAGTCAGAACCAAACCAATCAAGGAGGGGGTGGTTTTCAACTAAGAAGTGGGGATTGCCAGGGAACAATGTTCGTTTTCATAGTAATGCAGTGATGTAGTAAGGTAAGCCTGAGATGTAGTCAAGTAAGCCTCTAAAGAAGGGTGTGTTCGCTTCGGAGTAGGGTGGAAAGAATCCGATGTAATGGTTAGAGAATGAAAGTCCACCATGCCCAAGTAGATGAGAAGTCAATTTCAGGTCGGGATACAGTAGGCAAGGCTTAGATGAAGTCGCACCAGGTTGAATCTAATCCCTGTCGTGTGGTGGAGATAGATGAGTGTTTCTGTTATGCTAGTAAGATTGTTCCCCTAGCGGAGATAGTAGGGATTGGCCCCTACGAAAAGATGTAATTGGCCCCTACGAAAAGATGTAATTGGCCCCTACGAAAAGATGTAATTGGCCCCTACGAAAAGATGTAATTGGCCCCTACGAAAAGATGTAATTGGCCCCTACGAAAAGATGTAATTGGCCCCTACGAAAAGATGTAATTGGCCCCTACGAAAAGATGTAATTGGCCCCTACGAAAAGATGTAATTGGCCCCTACGAAAAGATGTAATTGGCCCCTACGAAAAGATGTAATTGGCCCCTACGAAAAGATGTAATTGGCCCCTACGAAAAGATGTAATTGGCCCCTACGAAAAGATGTCATATCTTTCACTCCGCCTCTACTGTCTCTAGGTCTCCCGTTTGTTCTTTTCATTCTGCATCTGCTTAGTTACGTTCTTGCTTTTCATAGTATCATGAGTACAGGTACGCTCTAGCGCATCCCCATCCCCAGTCGTAAGGGAATGTAAATGAGCGTAAGAGAATTTCGGACATGAATTGCAAAATGGATTTCCATTGTATAAGAACAAATCCCTACTGAGCATCGGCCCGCCACTGCCAAACTCAAAGTCTCCCGATCCATGTTTTTATTCTCTCTTTTGGGTGTTCACCTCCTGCTCCCTTATATAGATCTGACTTTCCCTATTACTAGACTTGAGTTCAACCCCGGCATTCCTATATCTCTTGTTGCAGTACACCCCTCCTTGTATTTCGTCTTTGATTTACTTGCCTGACAGCCTGACTCTCCCGGTAGCCCAGACTTACTCGTTACCTTCACTCTCCAAACACGCCCACAGTAAGCATATCTTTACATAGCTATCAAACTGACACTGCCTTGCTGCATTCTAATCACCTGCCCTAGGACACTGAATCTGCCTTTACTATCTCTTATTCCTTTATTGGTGGTTACTGACTTTTATAGGGAGAATATGATCTATGGCATAAGGCAATGGAATCAACCTAGTGCCGATGAGACTTACAACCGCCCCCGCCTATATAGGACCTTAGCTACTTACAATCAGAATGGAATCGATACTACTCATCCTTATGCTCATAACAAAGAAGCCGACTGCAACTACTAAGATAAATGACTACTATAGTAATGGATCTATCAAGTACGAATTCAACCAGTACTGGCAAAACAGGAACTACCACTGGAAAGGTTGTCCCTCCTTGCCTCTATTACTGCAACCCTTGCTTTTCTTCCTGATTGCCAATCCCAGGCTTACTCGACCTGTTCCCTTTATTCTGTAGTTCGAGATCTAACCACCTGGCACTGCTTGCTTTAAAACAGTGTATTTTCTTATGGTATATTAAATGAAATAGTATTCATAAGAATGGACTAGTACACCCACTGCTTCAACACATAAGTCAAGAGTCAAAGAAAACAATCATGGATAAGAAGAATGCAAATGGTATCTCTAGTAATTGAGCTCATGCTAACAAAGAATCCAAAAAGGAATCTCAAGATTCGCGCTTGGAACTAAGACTTACCTTACCCTACAAGAAATCCGTATTCAAGAGATCCGGCCTAAACTCTAAATACAGACTTGAGCTAACAACTCTTAACACTTGAATGAGGAACAAATTCTTTCACCCTTTGTTTTTGAACTGTGACTCATGCTTTTAATGCTTTAACTCCCGGTCCGGGTCCTGACTCCTCTCCCTCTGTTAACGAGAGTGGAACTACCACTTCTCATGCTTTTTCTTATGATAATGAATATGCGACCGATGCTAACAAGGCTTTACCCGATGCCAGCAGGACTTGCACCAATACTGAACTACCTATTAGTCACTACATACTGAAATCCTGCCCCCAAGCTTAGGCTTCTACACAATACTTACATCCTTGCTTCTTAGTTGAAAACTTCCCCTGGGGCTCCATCCTTACTTGCGTTAAATGGAGTCTTTCTTTCCATCCGGAGATTCTTGCTTTCCGCTCTCTTGGCCTGTAGCTTATGCCTTTCGCTCCTTAGTTTTAGCTTAGACCCGCCCCGCTCTTATTCTGACTTCAATTACGGAACCCAATGCCTTATGCTCGAGACCTAGGCTTACTATCCTTTACTAGGCCATATGCTCTTATCTTAGCCTTCTATCTTCTATACCAGAGCCTTAAAGCCTTATTGTTCACGCCAGGGGACAAGCCTTACTCACTGGTAGCCGAGCCTTACTTGTTCATTTGACTATTCAATTGCTTATTTCGTTATTGTATATAATGTTGATTAGTATTTGATTAGCGAAACCAGGTTCAAAAACGGTAGTTGTTATTCTCATTTTATTTATATGCTAGTGCCAGTGTTAAGCAAACAGAACTCTTATTACCGAACTCTACCTCTCCTTCCCGAAACATACCAGCGATTAAGGATTGAATAGTTCCGTCTTACAGCAGTGTACCCGGGTGCATCCTTTACTACTTGGAGTTGTTCTGTTCTCTTTGCGAGGTATCCCTTGATGCGAGGTTTCCTTTGATGCGAGGTATCCTTCTGTGGAGTCTCCTTCAGTTCTAGTTTGATCTTAGAGAGAATCGGCTGTGGAAGCAGTTTAGTCATAAGTTTCAGACGTTGCTTGTCTTGTTTTGAGTCTAAGGTCTGGAGCTAAGGACACCTGGGCTAAGTGTGGAACTGTAAGGTCATAATTCCCTTAGTAGTATTTAGTACTTAATGCATTGGATTTGTTTCTAATACTGGGAGTAGTCCAAAAGAAGGCTTATAGTAGTAGTGATAAGAGGATAGCGCATATCCAGCCACTATCATAAGAAGGAGTTAGAAGTCAAAGTAAGAAGGAGTTAGCAGTATAAGAAAGTGCCCTAAGAAGTCCGGAGTTAACTCATCAATAAATCATCGTATCAGTAGTAAGCATTAGTATTAGAGTGAATATAAGTAAGGACGCATCGGGGTTGGGAAACTCAGGATTGAACTGGAAAGCCCGGGTATGAGCTATAATACAAATATTGTCAAGTCGGAATTGCACTTGGTTCTCTCGGGCAGGAAGGTAGGCCTTAGATCTAGGAATAGTATAAAAGCAAGAGAGGTCGGTTGAAAGAAGGGAACTACAGGCTAAGAGCAAGGTAGGGCAGACCAAGACAAAGGAGTAGAGGGCTTCTAGTGAGGCAAAGACCTTAAGCAAGGAGTAGAGGAATGAGAGGAGCGATACCAAGAATGAGCAAAAGTCGTGAGAGTTTCCAACCAAGGAAAGCCAGATCCAATGCAAGCAGATACAGAATTGAAACCAGTAGCTCTAGTTTTCAAAGTGGTGTTTGGATTCCTTGTTCGAGTTTGATTCTAATAGTACCAATTAAAGTCAAAATTCCCTATTGGATTCTTTATTGGTGTTGGCTCTCTTCCGAGTGTTGAGTCTTAGCCCGGTACCTTTAACTACTCACTTGTTTTCTGACTTCCAACCTTGGCATTGGTTGTTAAGTTCGAACTTCCTACTCCGCCTAGTGGTTCTGACTTCTTAGTTGTTTTCTTCTACTCTATTGTTAGTTGTTCTCTTTCTTTTGTTGGTTGAGTGAATTCTCTGACTTATGAATTGGATTCCGTCCTACCTTAGCGAGGTGCCCTGCGAGTTGTGTCTCTTATCAATAGTGAGTCGTATTATTCGTTGTGGGCTTCTGATATTATGAGCGGTAGTTCCATTCTGCTATTAGGTGGTTTCAGTCTGTATGAGTGGCGGAGTCGCTTAGACTTCTTAGCTCAATTCCCAATTCTGTGTTTCATCCTGTATTAACTGAGTCCTTACCAAGGGTTCCCTAACCCTAACGAACGAGTCATACTTGAACTAACACTTGAAAGTAACAATCAATGGATGCTCCGCCTACACTTATGTCTCCACTCGCTCATGCCTGTACTAAGGAGTGAAATCCTGTGTACCACGTTGAAGCCTTAGAGGCAGTAGGGGAAGAGCCAAACTCCAAGTCCGGATAGTAAGCCCGAGAAGCGGTTTAGAGCCTTGGAGGCGGGTGCAAGCCCTTGTTAACTAGATGACATTCTTCCTTTTGAGTTCGATTCTGCTTTCTTATTATTATTCTAGTAGATTGCTTTCCTTACTCATAGTTTCCAATTGCTTTCCGGACTTTGGTATCCTTAGGAGTCCGTATTAGTAGCCTTAGATTGGTATTCCTGTTGTGTTCGGTGCTTGAGTCGCTTGGTGGCTTAGAGAAGTACTCAGAATCATAAAAGCATTAGAGTCGGGAGCAGGTGCAATCGGGTGAGTATAATTAAGAGCAGCCTTGTTAGCAGTGGTTGGGATTCCTATGAGTAAATAAAGCCTTGTTAGCAGCAGTGCAATACCGAGTTTTTCGTTATCACCTTGTGTGCACTGCTTTGATTCTATGTTATTAGTTTAGAGCCTTATGCGCTAGGGCGAGGGTCATTCTTATTGTTTCAATTCTTTATTATGATGTTTGAAGTGAAGTCTTTATGGGGTGTTTCACTCCTCTGATAGTGGTTCATTCTTATCCGTAATGGGTTGATTCCTACTTCTTTGTCTTACACTTAATAGTCGTAGAGTAGTTTCGCTCTTGTACTTAAGAGTTTCAGAATGGGCAAGCAGGGAGTGCTTAAAGAACAGAACTCTCACTATAGCATTGAAGAGTCAGTGCAAAGGAAATAAGACGGAAAGTAAGGAGCATAAGAGTTTTGGTAGGGATACTCGGCCTTGGGATCAGTAGTCCTAGTTTTCAAGCGAAGAAGGGTATTCTTGTTAGTAAGGGTCGTGTTTCAGTCCGGTACTCACCTTTCTGATTCCTATTAGCGGATGCACCACATCGTATCCGAGTGGGAAGAAAGAGAGAAGGGCAGTTCCGTTAGAAAGTCAGCCTTAGATCGAGGAAAGGAAGTTCGCTTCTTTTCTGAGAATAGTAGTTGCTTGGTGAATCAAAGGCGTAGTTCAGTGCCCTGCCCTAGTTGTCGTGTGATATTCCTGTTGGCCTAGGCAGTGGGTCCAGTCTTCTAGATAATTGTTGAAGAGTAAAAGCAAGCAAAGTCAGGAGCAGGGGTTTCGCAAGTAATACAAAAAGGGAGGAGTGGGATTTAGGGCGAATTCTATTGCAAAAGGTTCAGTTCTAGTTTTCTCAACGAGGGAAAAGATGCTATGCGAGTGAAGTATCTAGTAACTATAGAATCCACTGCTGAGGTCAAGTATACAGTTAGGGTTGCCAAAGTTCAAGAAGCACGTAGAGGGCTCAAGGGGAAAGAAGCAATTAGTGGACTCGAACTCTCACACAGGCATTTATTGAAATAACTAATAAGGGCATTAGGGCAGTAGAGGCATACAAATATAGGGGAGTTTCAGCCCGTATTCTATGATTCATTCTACCAGAGCATTGGGTGGATTCTCTGTTTGAGTTTATTAGCTGTTAGTCAGCGGTGTTCTCCTTGTTTTCAGCAGCTCCATTTTCTTATTGGTATTGGTTAAAGAACTGGATCCAGTAGAATAACTCCCTTTCGGCTTCTATAGAGGGGAAGTCATCCTTTATGTTTCGACAGGTAACTAGCCTTATACCAGGGTCAGAACAATTGGCAAGACTAGTTACAGCTTTGTAGAAGACTTACTACTAGTTTCTCGACCTCACATTTCCAACCGGATAGCGAGGCCCTTTCGAGTTCACTATCCAGAAGAAGGCAACTCAATAGATAGCTTACTCAGCTGTGGAAAGCATCTTGTTAGGACACAGTGTACAACTTAGAATACAGTGCAGCTTCAACAATGTAGCTAGTATATTGCAATTTTATTATCTAAGAAGTTATTAGTGCTACCCGTGTCGATGAGAATAGTGATCGATTGTTGTTTGAGAAGGCCTTTAACTTTCATCATTTGCGGGTTTGAGTAGCCGGCTAGTGCATGTATCGTAACTTCGATCGGTTGTGGCTCTTCTTCTGCATCTTCTTCTTCATTATCAAGGCTCTCTTCTAGATATTCAATGATCTCTTCTTTTACTGGTTCAATCATAATAAGTCTCTCTTTTCTACAGCGATACTCGCGGCTCCGCGACTTGTCGCGATGCCAACATAACTCCTTCATAGATCGCTCCCGAAGCTCTTCTCTTGTCATCATTTTAGTGCAAGGACTTGATTGATAGTAGGGGGGGTTGAGAGATTCTGCATTGCAGGTCGAGAAGCGATCCTAGTCCTCTGGGTTTCATGGTTCAATCGCTCATGTTGATGTCGTGCGAAAGAGATGGCTGCCATAAGCGTGTACGGTTGTCGTGCTTTAACTTCTCCCCGGATCTCCGGCTTCAAGTGTTAGGATAGAAGCGGCACTAAGAGGGGGGGCGAATTAGTGCAACGGATTAAAACGTCAGTTTTGGAAACTTTTTCGTACGATAAAAACCGAACTCGGAAGTGCTTAACTTGAAAGCGTGTTCGTAAATGTGTGCAGCAAAAGTAATGAGGAAGTAAAGCACTTATAAAGATTTGCAGCAAGGTAAAGCGCAATAAATAAATGCAAACCAGTGAACACGCCAATTTTAAAGTGGTTTGGTCAAAATGACCTACATCCACTTGCGAAGCCTTCTTCGATGAGGCTCCCAACTTCCACTAGCAAATCACTTTGAAGGGGAAGGACAAATACCCCTCTTACAACTTTTTACAAGTGGTTCACACTCTTACAAAGTTTCAACGAGAAAGAAGGAGGTGAATACTCAAGCAATTGAAAACAAGACTTGCTAAAGACTTTGCTAAGGCTTTTATCTCAATCTATTGCTTCTCAAAAGTTATCATCTCTGCTGAGAATTGAGGGGTATTTATAGGCCTCAAGAGGATTCAAATTTGAGCTCCAAAATTTGAATTCTCTTTGGTTCCCGAAGCTAGCGGTGCCACCGCCTGTCAGTTCTAACATTAACAGTGTACTGGGCGGTGCCACTGCCCAGTCCAACGGTGCCACCGCCTAGCTCTTCGGGTGCTGGGCGATGCCACCGCCTGGCTCGGGTGCTGGGCGGTGCCATCGCCCAGTCCGACAGTTCCATCGCCCAACCTTTTGGGTCCTGGGCGGTGCCACCGCCTACACTATTTCAGCTCACTGGTTGAGCTCCAAACTCGGCCCAAACCAGTCTGAACTTGGGCCCAATTAGCCCCTACTTGGGTTATAAGATTAACACATAATCCTAACCCTAATTAATATGCTAACTACGAATTTAAAGACATTTCCTAAGCTATTACAAAGTCCGCAAGTCAAGACTTTCGGCGAACTTCCGACGGTCTTCCGATAAACTCTCGGAAACCATTCTGTGGACTCCTGGCAAGCTCCTAGACTTCATGATTTGATCTTGTAGAGTTTCGACGAGCTTCTTTGGCAAGCTACGATCTTTCTTGGTGAGCTCCGCGAACTTCTGACGTACCTTCTGCCGAGCTTCCGAAAACCCTTCGGCAAGCTCCTTACTCATTCTCGGCTAGTTCCGGCAGCATTCTCAACGAACTTTCAGACTTCCGTCGGACTCTCGAACTCCTAACGAATCCTTCGCGCTTGACTCCGGTACTTTGTTTTGCTTTATGTCTTCATTGTTATCATAGTTAATCCTGCACACACAGCCAAAACTCTACTCGATCTAGACAATTATTACAACGCGAATTGACATTCTATTGCTCGGCACATCATTGGTTGGCACTTCGTCCGATTCTTCAGCGCATCGTCCTCTCTTGCGGCTTGTTGCCCAATTGGCGGTTGACCTCCGCAACCCCGATATCCTTGGTGCAATTCCGCTCTCCTTGGTCCAATGCCCAACGTCCGAAATGTTCTGCCATCTAATATCCTAACATGATCTCCTCCGGCGCAACGTCAATTCCTCCTGCGTCAACTGTCTAATCCTGATCGAGTAGACCTGCATTACTCAAAATACAGTTAAACATCTAAACATAATCAATTAGTTTCATCATCAAAATCCAAGATTCAATAATCTCCCCCTTTTTGATGATGACAACTAATTGATGACTACTGGAGTTAACCTTCACTCCCCGGAGTTTAAACAAACTCTCCCTATCAATATGCCATATTGATAGAAACTCTTGGATTCAAAAATCCAAGCAATCTGTCATGATCAAATCATGCATGTCATTAACTTACTTCTCCCCCTTTGTCATCAATAAAAAAGAGAAGTCCCAACTCTTATGTGTTTAGAGATAAAAAGTTCAATTCAATGCATGAAGTCGTCAATATACTTTTCCCCCTATGTCATCAACAAAAGGAGAAGTAGCTCTAGCTATTTTGAAAGCTATACAAGTTTTTGTAACATGAAGCTAGATTTTCATCACAACATATAAGCACAAAAGCATAGCAAGATTCTTAAGTTCAATCATGGCAATTCAACACTTGCTTCTTGTGCAAGATTGCACTCTGCTTTTCTTTGCATGTTCTAACTAGCAAAAGCTTTCTCCCCTTTGTTTTTGTCGAAAAGGAGGGAAGAGTACAAACTAGCCAACATTTGCCTTGAGCTAGCAATCTTTCTCCCCCTATGTCATTGCTGAAAAGAAGGAGAGGAACCAATGATTTAGACTTTTACATAAATTATGAATTTGCATCAATCAATACTTCAATCATCACATGATACATACAAGACAAAAATGCAAAGAAATCATGTCATGAAAGACATCAATTGTTAAACATGATATGATAATAGTCTCAAAATTTTCAATTTGCGATACATTGCGATACTAAAAAAATTAATGTGATGCTTTTAAGAATATCAACCTAATACAAAGCATGGCAAGAGCAATTATATTGCAAGTTTTCTAAGTTTTGCATTTTTTGCTTTTTTCGAGATAGCAATTCTTTGCTTCTCTTTATATTGCAAGATTTGCAATTCATTGGTAGCGTTCATGATAGCAAGTTCTTTGAATGAAATGATCGAGCTAGCAAGTTTTCCTTCCTTTGAAATATGTAGGCTAGTAAACTAACTCCCCCTTTATCATTATCGAAAAGAAGGGAGAAATCAATGGCTAAAAAATTTAATCATTATACAAGCCATATTACAAAATCATGTTATGATATCAAGAAATTCAAGAAGGA
The DNA here is from genome assembly GCA_004837865.1 of Musa balbisiana. Classification (NCBI taxonomy): domain Eukaryota; kingdom Viridiplantae; phylum Streptophyta; class Magnoliopsida; order Zingiberales; family Musaceae; genus Musa; species Musa balbisiana. Next base: position 18,104,140 of record CM017191.1, on the reverse strand, counting down.
CATGATTCATTCGACAAATCTTTTTAATAGAGCAAAAGAATTATACAACCAAGGATCATGATTAAAATATATCAATATCATAGATTAAGTCATGATTCGTGATTCATCATAAAGCAAATTAATTTTCAATCATCACATAAGGCATTTAAGAATTTTTGAAACATAGGAGAATGATTAATTTAAGCATGCAATGTTTCAATCAAATTCAAGTCCCGAATACCAATACTTTCATATTGTGAGTATCAATTCATGAATACCAAAGATATTATTGTGATTCTAATTTTGCAAGATCAAGATTATGATTTAGATAAAACTCATTCAAATCAAATTAACTTGAAACTCATAATCAAGTCATCAAATCAATTTCGAGATTCACAAAATCTCATGAAATCATTAATATCGATTAGATGGAAAAAGTATTTTTTAAATGATTCTTTTTCATCTAAGCATGCCTTAGTCTTGATATGCCAAATCAAGATAAGCATGAAAGTTCAAGACGTAAAGGCAAAATTTATAAAACAACTCATCAAGCAAGATTTTAAACATCTATTTTCAAGCCATATAAAGAGTAAGTCAAGGATTCAATTATCTCATGTCATGAATTCCAATAGGCATCTCAAATTATCAACATCACATAAAAAGATATTTCAAAAAGATATATCGATAAGTGATTCATTTGTATTATTTCATTCATTCGGAAGATTCTCCTCTTTGGTAAATAAATCTAAGAGAACACAAATGAATTAAGGGAGATATACCATGATTGAAGCATTAAACAAGATTCATATTTAAAATGTGTCCTCAGTCATAAGTATGAATCAAGCATTTGTGTAATCCGAAATCATCCTCAAAGTCACATTCAATCTCAATAGGATAGAAAATTCATTTCCATTTCATACATGACAAGCATAGATTTATTGAAAAGTCGATAAGATAGAGGATCGCATTTTATTTTTATAAATTTCTATTCATGTGATTTGCTTCTTATAAGCATGCCTTTACCTTTAATAAAACAAGTGTCTATATTTAAGATAAAAAGGTAAATTTCATAAAATAAATTCATTAATCTCAATAGGATAGAAAATTCATTTCCATTTCATAGGTCATTAATGACCTGATTAATTCTTCTAATGGAAAATCATTTAAATTTTTTATTTCCTATTCCTACTATCTAAATTAAGCACTCATGAAAAACTTCAAGTAATTTCAAAATAATTCAAGAGATTTGAGTTACTTACCTTGTAGTCGAACCCCATCAAAGCCCAATTCGTCGTTTCACCTTTGGAAGTTCTTGATTCATCCTTGATTGCCTTCCTCTTCTTTGGCATCTTCCTCCGTTCAAGTTCATTGTTTATTTTAGATTTTTGTTTAATGAACTTATTAAGATTTAGTGTTCGAAGTTCAAGTTCATTGTTTATTTTAGATTTTTGTTTAATGAACTTATTAAGATTTAGTGTTCGAAGTTCAAGTTCATTGTTTATTTTAGATTTTTGTTTAATGAACTTATTAAGATTTAGTGTTCGAAGTTCAAGTTCATTGTTTATTTTAGATTTTTGTTTAATGAACTTATTAAGATTTAGTGTTCGAAGTTCAAGTTCATTGTTTATTTTAGATTTTTGTTTAATGAACTTATTAAGATTTAGTGTTCGAAGTTCAAGTTCATTGTTTATTTTAGATTTTTGTTTAATGAACTTATTAAGATTTAGTGTTCGAAGTTCAAGTTCATTGTTTATTTTAGATTTTTGTTTAATGAACTTATTAAGATTTAGTGTTCGAAGTTCAAGTTCATTGTTTATTTTAGATTTTTGTTTAATGAACTTATTAAGATTTAGTGTTCGAAGTTCAAGTTCATTGTTTATTTTAGATTTTTGTTTAATGAACTTATTAAGATTTAGTGTTCGAAGTTCAAGTTCATTGTTTATTTTAGATTTTTGTTTAATGAACTTATTAAGATTTAGTGTTCGAAGTTCAAGTTCATTGTTTATTTTAGATTTTTGTTTAATGAACTTATTAAGATTTAGTGTTCGAAGTTCAAGTTCATTGTTTATTTTAGATTTTTGTTTAATGAACTTATTAAGATTTAGTGTTCGAAGTTCAAGTTCATTGTTTATTTTAGATTTTTGTTTAATGAACTTATTAAGATTTAGTGTTCGAAGTTCAAGTTCATTGTTTATTTTAGATTTTTGTTTAATGAACTTATTAAGATTTAGTGTTCGAAGTTCAAGTTCATTGTTTATTTTAGATTTTTGTTTAATGAACTTATTAAGATTTAGTGTTCGAAGTTCAAGTTCATTGTTTATTTTAGATTTTTGTTTAATGAACTTATTAAGATTTAGTGTTCGAAGTTCAAGTTCATTGTTTATTTTAGATTTTTGTTTAATGAACTTATTAAGATTTAGTGTTCGAAGTTCAAGTTCATTGTTTATTTTAGATTTTTGTTTAATGAACTTATTAAGATTTAGTGTTCGAAGTTCAAGTTCATTGTTTATTTTAGATTTTTGTTTAATGAACTTATTAAGATTTAGTGTTCGAAGTTCAAGTTCATTGTTTATTTTAGATTTTTGTTTAATGAACTTATTAAGATTTAGTGTTCGAAGTTCAAGTTCATCATTATCCTCATCACTTGAGTTATCGCTCAAATGGTCTTCATTTGTCCGGAGTTCCAAATCCTTCTTATTCTTTGGAAGGTGGTTCAAGTGCTCATCAGGTTCAAAATGTTCCAAAAGTGTCATTTCATAGGTCATTAATGACCTGATTAATTCTTCTAATGGAAAATCATTTAAATTTTTTATCTCTTGTATTGCGGTTATTTTAGGATCCCACCTTTTTGGAAGGGATCTTAAGATCTTACTTACGAGATCAAAATTTGAAAAATAATTTTTTATTTCCTATTCCTACTATCTAAATTAAGCACTCATGAAAAACTTCAAGTAATTTCAAAATAATTCAAGAGATTTGAGTTACTTACCTTGTAGTCGAACCCCATCAAAGCCCAATTCGTCGTTTCACCTTTGGAAGTTCTTGATTCATCCTTGATTGCCTTCCTCTTCTTTGGCATCTTCCTCCGTTCAAGTTCATTGTTTATTTTAGATTTTTGTTTAATGAACTTATTAAGATTTAGTGTTCGAAGTTCAAGTTCATTGTTTATTTTAGATTTTTGTTTAATGAACTTATTAAGATTTAGTGTTCGAAGTTCAAGTTCATTGTTTATTTTAGATTTTTGTTTAATGAACTTATTAAGATTTAGTGTTCGAAGTTCAAGTTCATTGTTTATTTTAGATTTTTGTTTAATGAACTTATTAAGATTTAGTGTTCGAAGTTCAAGTTCATTGTTTATTTTAGATTTTTGTTTAATGAACTTATTAAGATTTAGTGTTCGAAGTTCAAGTTCATTGTTTATTTTAGATTTTTGTTTAATGAACTTATTAAGATTTAGTGTTCGAAGTTCAAGTTCATTGTTTATTTTAGATTTTTGTTTAATGAACTTATTAAGATTTAGTGTTCGAAGTTCAAGTTCATTGTTTATTTTAGATTTTTGTTTAATGAACTTATTAAGATTTAGTGTTCGAAGTTCAAGTTCATTGTTTATTTTAGATTTTTGTTTAATGAACTTATTAAGATTTAGTGTTCGAAGTTCAAGTTCATTGTTTATTTTAGATTTTTGTTTAATGAACTTATTAAGATTTAGTGTTCGAAGTTCAAGTTCATTGTTTATTTTAGATTTTTGTTTAATGAACTTATTAAGATTTAGTGTTCGAAGTTCAAGTTCATTGTTTATTTTAGATTTTTGTTTAATGAACTTATTAAGATTTAGTGTTCGAAGTTCAAGTTCATTGTTTATTTTAGATTTTTGTTTAATGAATTCTTAAGATCTTAACTTACGAGATCAAAATTGAAAAGATTTACCAAGAACTCTAGATTATTGATGACATCGTGAAACGGGTGTATATGTTGCCTATAGTCTCGCTTGGTTTGCATTCGATAAAAGCTCAAAATCATGCAATAAAATGTTAACATTCGAGTCTTTGACTCTATTAGTTCCCTCGTACGTGATTTCAAGTGTTTTGCTAAATATCAAAAGCCGTTTCGCATATAGAAATCCGATTGAACTCATTTTTATCCAAAGCACAAAATAAGGCATTCAGAGCCTTTGCGTTTAAAGAAAATACTTCTTCTCCAAATCCGACCATTCGTTCATCGGTTTAGAGGAAGTTGAAAATCATTTTCAACAATATTCCATAAATCCAAATTCATAGAAATCAAGAAAACTCTCATTCGAGTTTCTAATAAGTGTAGTCTAATCCGTTAAATAATGGTGGACGAACAACTGAAAAGCCCTCTTGAAAGCCATGAAGAGCCATTTCTCTCGGGTGTAAATCCAAAATGAGAAATACCGGGCTCTGATACCAATTGTTAGGATCGAAGCGGCACTAAGAGGGGGGGGGGGTGAATTAGTGCAGCGAATTAAAACGTCAATTTTGGAAACTTTTTCGTACGATAAAAACCGAACTCGGAAGTGCTTAACTTGAAAGCGTGTTCGTAAATGTGTGCAACAAAAGTAATGAGGAAGTAAAGCACTTATAAAGATTTATAGTAAGGTAAAGCGTAATAAATAAATGCAAACCAGTGAACACACCAATTTTAAAGTGGTTCAGTCAAAATGACCTACATCCACTTGCGAAGCCTTCTTCGATGAGGCTCCCAACTTCCACTAGCAAATCACTTTGAAGGGGAAGGATAAATACCCCTCTTACAACTTTTTACAAGTGGTTCACACTCTTACAAAGTTTCAACGAGAAAGAAGGAGGTGAATACTCAAGCAATTGAAAACAAGACTTGCTAAAGACTTTGCTAAGGCTTTTATCTCAATCTATTGCTTCTCAAAAGTTGTTATCTCTGCTGAGAATTGAGGAGTATTTATAGGCCTCAAGAGGATTCAAATTTGGGCTCCAAAATTTGAATTCTCTTCGGTTCCCGAAGCTAGCGGTGCCACCACCTGTCAGTTCTGACACTGACAGTCTACTGGGCGGTGCCATCACCCAGTCCAACGGTGCCACCGCTTAGCTCTTCGGGTGCTGGGCAGTGCCACCGTCTAGCTCTTCGGGTGCTAGGCGTTGCCACCGCCCAGTCTGGCGGTTCCACCACCCAACCTTTCGGGTCCTAGGCGGTGCCACTGCCTACACTATTTCAGCTCATTGGTTGAGCTCTAAACTTGGCCCAAACCAGTTCGAACTCGGGCCCAATTGGCCCCTACTTGGGTTATAAGATTAACACCTAATGCTAACCCTAATTAACATGCTAACTACGAATTTAAAGACATTTCCTAAGCTATTACAAAGTCCACAAGTCAAGACTTCTTTCGGCGAACTTCCGGCGATCTTCCGATAAACTCTCGGAAACCATTCTGCGGACTCCCGACAAGCTCCTATACTTCACGATTGATCTTAGCGAGTTCCGACGAGCTTCTTCGACAAGCTACAATCTTTCTCGGTGAGCTCCGCGAACTTCCGACGTACCTTCCGGTGAGCTTCCGAAAACCCTTCGGCAAGCTCCCTACTCATTCTCGGCTAGTTCCGGCAGCATTCCCGACGAACCTTCAGACTTTCATCGGACTCTCGAACTCCCAACGAATCCTTCGCGCTTGACTCCGGCATTTTATTTCGCTTTATGTCTTCATCATTATCGTAGTTAATCCTGCACACACAAGCCAAAACTCTACTCCGATCTAGACAATTATTACAACACGAATTGACATTCTATTGCCCGACACATCATTGGTTGGTGCTTCGTCCGATTCTTTAGTGCATCGTCCTCTCTTGCAGCTTATTGCCCAATCGGCAGTTGACCTCTGCAACCCCGATATCCTTGGTGCAATTCCGCTCTCCTTGGCCCGATGCCAACGTTTGAAGTATTCTGCCATCCAATATCCTGACGTGATCTCCTCCGGCGCAACGTCAATTCCTCCTGCGTCAACTGTCTAATCCTGATCGAGTAGACCTGCATCACTCAAAATGCAGTTAAACATCTAAACATAATCAATTAGTTTCATCATCAAAATCTGAGATTCAACATCAAGCCCTTAACAAAGGTCCCCAATAGCTGTTTTGAGACCAATCATGAGTTTGATTAGATAACCTTTCAAACCTTTCAAACCTTTCAAACCTTTCAAACCTTTCAAACCTTTCAAACCTTTCAAACCTTTCAAACCTTTCAAACCTTTCAAACCTTTCAAACCTTTCAAACCTTTCAAACCTTTCAAACCTTTCAAACCTTTCAAACCTTTCAAACCTTTCAAACCTTTCAAACCTTTCAAACCTTTCAAACCTTTCAAACCTTTCAAACCTTTCAAACCTTTCAAACCTTTCAAACCTTTCAAACCTTTCAAACCTTTCAAACCTTTCAAACCTTTCAAACCTTTCAAACCTTTCAAACCTTTCAAACCTTTCAAACCTTTCAAACCTTTCAAACCTTTCAAACCTTTCAAACCTTTCAAACCTTTCAAACCTTTCAAACCTTTCAAACCTTTCAAACCTTTCAAACCTTTCAAACCTTTCAAACCTTTCAAACCTTTCAAACCTTTCAAACCTTTCAAACCTTTCAAACCTTTCAAACCTTTCAAACCTTTCAAACCTTTCAAACCTTTCAAACCTTTCAAACCTTTCAAACCTTTCAAACCTTTCAAACCTTTCAAACCTTTCAAACCTTTCAAACCTTTCAAACCTTTCAAACCTTTCAAACCTTTCAAACCTTTCAAACCTTTCAAACCTTTCAAACCTTTCAAACCTTTCAAACCTTTCAAACCTTTCAAACCTTTCAAACCTTTCAAACCTTTCAAACCTTTCAAACCTTTCAAACCTTTCAAACCTTTCAAACCTTTCAAACCTTTCAAACCTTTCAAACCTTTCAAACCTTTCAAACCTTTCAAACCTTTCAAACCTTTCAAACCTTTCAAACCTTTCAAACCTTTCAAACCTTTCAAACCTTTCAAACCTTTCAAACCTTTCAAACCTTTCAAACCTTTCAAACCTTTCAAACCTTTCAAACCTTTCAAACCTTTCAAACCTTTCAAACCTTTCAAACCTTTCAAACCTTTCAAACCTTTCAAACCTTTCAAACCTTTCAAACCTTTCAAACCTTTCACAACCTAGTTGTTCGTCAATGTTCTCGTAATCGGTTGGTCCGAAGCGGATCAATAGTCCTTCTTTGAATTGTCACTATGAGAGGACTCCATGAGTATATTTAAACCAGTCAAACCATTGTATGACCTCCCCTTTAAGATGTATAGCTACAATTTCATGGATTGTATCCGCCGTTTTATGATACCGAAAATATCACTCTGCGCGCGAGATCCAACCAATCAGGTCTCCTTCTTCCCATCTAGGGAAGTCCACCTCATGCGTAGATAGTTGGTGTCAATCATAGAGCCTCCCCTCTCTTGGAAGTCATCTCTTTGGGCTTGGTGTGATTGGTTAGAGCTCTCTCCTTGATATGATTTCTTCGGGCTTGGTGGTCGGCCCAAACTGAGTTCGGTAAAGAGAGTCTGAATCTTATCCTCTATTTCACACCTCCAAGGTTTCGAATTTAGCATTGATTACCTCCTTAGATGCCATAGTATATGCCTTCAAATCTGTGATGTTTAAGATCTCTCTTTGTTGTCGGATTAAAGGCAATTATGGTGTTGAGATGGTTGAAAGGGTTGGTGGATTGGTGGATGTAGGCTGCATTTAGGCTTATTTTGAGGCTGTTTTGGGTGCAGTTTGAGGGTGTGGTTTGGTGGAGTTTTAGGGCTGTGGATGAAAGTTTTAGATCTATGGTAGATGGCAGCAAAGGTTTGATAGAAATCAGTAAAAGTTTGTTGTCTTGTAAGAGCAGAATTGTTGTCGAAGAAACAACAGTTTCTCAACGAAATTTCCACCAAAAACTTGAGAGATTTGAGGAGAGAATTGACAGCATAATCTCAGTTTATATGATAGTAAAGATGTCCAATTTAATCAAGTGAATTTTAGCAGTATAACAGCAAGGAAATTGGTGCAAGTTGCGATAGCAGAATTCTTATCAAAAAATTTCAGCGGTTTACGACGAAAATTTGCAGCAACACAAAATCATTTTTTTAAGATGAATTTCTCAATAGATCAATCTTAAATGGAAGTCAAGATGATCTATGAAGTGTATGAGAAATTTTGTTCAAAAAAGATTACAAATAGATTAGTTAAGGCAATAATATGCAGCTAAAATTTTCTATAGCACAGATTTTCAAGTGTAGCAGATTGGACATAAAAGATTAGTTTATATTGAGAATTTTTTGGCAAAACCAAAGGGAATTATACTGTTAGAAAGTGTCAAAGCTATTATAAAAATTTGAAGAGATTTGGATAGAAAAAACGTAGTAGCAAGATCGAACAAACTGTGCTATGCGGTTGGAATTTTATAGTGTAGATTTTCAAGTATAGTAGATTAGACTTAAAACTAAATCTCAATGTAAACACATTGAGAATTTTTTGACAAAACTAAAGGGAAATATGCTGTTAGGAAGTTTTAAAGTTGTCATAAAAATTTTGTAGAGATTTGGATAGAAAAAATACAATAGAAGATCAAACAGACTGTGCTTTGTGGTTGGAATTCTGCAATGTATCTTTCGTCGTAGAGATGAAAATTTTACAACGAAAAGTTTATGCAACAATATAAGAACAAATTTTTTTTTTGGATTTTCGAATAAGGATAACTAAATTGCAGCAGCAGTAAGGTAGGAAACCGGAACTTGTTGCAATTCACGAGGAGATCAAAGGATGATCCGCGGTGGTAGAGATGATGGTGAAATTTGGCGACGATCTTTTAAGCAATTGTGGGAATTGCTTTGGGCAACTGTAGAGAGATGATGGATGGCTGTGGAAGGGCAGCGAGATGCCAAGAACGTTGTTCTGATACCAACTGTTAGAACCCTTGTAGATTCGAAGCTTGGGGTTGATCTCTTTAGGGGATCGGCCTCCTTAGAACTCTATAGGGGTTCCTTCCTCCAAGTTGCTGCACAAAGGCTACATAAAAGATTCATCTATTGCTTATGAAAAGAGGAGGAATACATGGCTATTTATAGGGCTTCTAAACCCTAACTCCTAATAGGACTCCTACTCAAGACTCTTATTCCTTTACAACTCCTAATTCTTCTTTAAGAAATAACCTCCAAACCCTAGCCAGCCTTTTCACCTCTTTAATAGGGGTCGGCTTAGGTAGGTTTTATATAAATTTCCCTCTCAATTAGGACTCTCCTAGCTAGAGTCCTAACATATGATTTATGAAACGTACAGGTTTATAAATTTTGAATATTGATTTGAATAGTTCTTAGTATCCTCAAATGTTAGATTGGATCTTGGATTGATTTGTGATGATGAATTATAATATTATTGATTTTAGACAGGGTCACACCTCCCGAATGGATTAAATTTGGGGGGGGGGGGGGGGGTGACAGAGTTGGTATCAGAGCATGATTTGAGGATTTCTAAGAATTTTGATATGCTAGATGTGTAATAAATTTTGAGGTTTAGTGATTTGTTATTTAGAGACTGATCAAAAGTTTTCTTTTGCTATTTTTAGGAAGCAAGGATGACGAGGTCATCTGGTACTCCTGTTGCATCTACTTCTGATCAATTGAGTGGAATTATGAAAACTCTAGAGGCTATGACACATGTAATGCAACAACTAGTCCGACATGGAAGAAATGATGAAATAGGGAATTCAAACCAGACCGGGTTGGGAATTGAACAGTTTAAGAAACTTAGTCCTCCCAATTTTAGTGGTGAGCTTGATCTAATGGTAGCAGAACAATGGATGATGCGGATAGAGAAAATATTTAATGTTTTAAATTGCCCAAATGATAAGAAGGTTTCTCTTGCTACCTTCATGCTAGACGGAGAGGCTGAGCACTGGTGGCGAACCATGAAGAGGATTTTTGAAGCTCGACAGGAGCCAATCACTTGAAAGGTATTTACAGAAAAGTTCAATGATAAATATTTTCCAGATTATATCAGAGAGCAGAAAGAATTGGAGTTATTGAATCTCATCCAGGGAAATTTGATAGTAGCCAAATATGAGTCTAAATTCACTGAGCTCTCTAGATTTGCCAAGCATATGATCGATGATGAATATAGGAAAGCAAGAAGATTTGAAAAAGGACTAAGGCCAGCAATAAGAAGCTGGATATCAGCTTTAAAACTCCAGGTATACACTGATATAGTTGAAAGAGCTTTCATACTTGAAAAGGACTTGGAGAAGATCCAAGAAATTAGGGACAAGAACAACAAGGATAAGTTTGTTAGTAAAAGTAAGAGAAGAAATGAAGCAGAAAGAAGTAACAAGAGGGTAAAGGTACCTAGATTTGAGAAAGGAACTCTATCGTGTACAAAATGTGGACGTAATCATGAAACAAGTGAGTGTTTTCGGATGACTGGAGCCTGTTTTGCCTGTGGAAAATTAGATTATAAAGTCAGAGACTGCCTACTAAACAAGGAGAAAGAGCCACTCCCCACCTAAGCCAATAGCCCATGCTAGAGTATATGTTATCATAGAACAAGATTTCAGAGCCTCTAAATCAGTGGTTGAAGGTATTCTACATGTTTCTAATAGAAATGCAAAAGTTTTGTTTGATCTTGGTTCTAACTTATCTTTTGTTTCACAATATTTTGCTTGTCACTTGGGCATTCAACCTAAACCACTAGATTATTTGCTACACGTAACTATTGCTGTTGGGGATTCTTTGACTACAAATCTGGTTTATCTATCTTGCTTGATTTCTATCGGAGAAAATGAACTCCTTGCTGATTTGATACTCCTAGAAATCCAAGGTTTCGATATTATACTGGGCATGGATTAGTTATCTTCCTATCATGCTAGTATTGATTGTTATACAAAAATAATTACTTTCTGCATACCAAATCAGCCTATCTTCTACTTTGAGGGTATTAGGCATGATTTGCCTCTTTGCTTAATATCGGCACTTCAAATTCAACGCCTTATGCAGAAGGGATGTTGTTGTTATGTTATATGTGTAAAGGAACATTCATAACAAGAAACTCACCTAAATGAAATTTTCGTGACTAAAGAGTTCCCTAATGTATTCCCAGAGGATTTACTTGGACTACCTCCAGACAAAGAAGCTGAATTTGTTATTGATTTAATCCCTGAGACAACCCCAATATCTAAGCCTCCCTATAGAATGGCACCACTCAAGCTCGAGGAATTGAAGAAGCAAATACAAGAGTTGTTAAATAAGGGTTTCATTCGACCCAGCGTCTCACCGTGGGGTACTCTAGTGCTATTAGTTAAGAAGAAGGATGGGACGTTAAGACTTTGTATTGATTATAGACAGTTGAATCAAGTGACCATAAAAAATAAGTATCCCCTACCTAGGATTGATGACTGTTTGATCAACTACAGGAAGCACAAGTATTCTCCAAGATTGATCTTAGATCATGTTACTATTAGTTGAAGGTCAAGAAGGAGGATATTCCAAAAACAGCCTTTAGAACTCGATATGGTCACTACGAATTTTTAGTAATGCCTTTTGGCTTGACTAATGCTCCTACAGCTTTTATGGAACTGATTAATAGAATATTTCAGCCACTCTTAGATGATTGTATAATTGTATTCATTAATGACATATTAGTATATTCAAGGAGTAATCAAGAGAATGATAAATACTTGAGAGATGTATTATCTATACTAAGAGAAAAGAAGCTGTATGCAAAGTTCAGTAAATGTGAATTTTGGTTGAAGGAAATTGCTTTCTTAGGCCACGTGATTTCAAGAAAGGGCATATCTGTTGATCCAAAGAAGGTAGAAGCAGTAGTTAATTGGGAAGTGCTAACAAATGTAACAGAAATTAGAAGTTTCTTAGGCATGGCAGGTTATTATAGGAGATTTGTGGAGGGATTTTCTCAAATTGCTCATCCCCTCACCAAACTGACTCAAAAGAATGTGAAATTTGAATAGAGTGGTGATTGTGAGCAAAGTTTCCAAGAATTAAAAAGAAGATTGACTAGTGCCCCTATTCTCACTATTTCGAGTGGTAATGAAGGATTTGTAGTTTATATTGATGCTTCAAGAAAGGGCCTTGGATGTGTTTTGATGCAAGAAGGGAAAGTAATTGCTTATGCTTCAAGGCAGCTAAAGAATTATGAATTGAATTATCTGACTCATGATTTGGAATTGGTAGCAATCATCTTTGCTCTAAATATTTGGAGACATTACTTGTATGGGCGGACATTTGATATCTTTACTGATCACAAGAGTTTAAAGTATATTTTTACATAGAATAAGTTAAATATGAGGTAGCAAAGATAGATAGAACTCCTAAAAGATTATGATTGTACCATCCGTTATCACCTAGGTAAAGCAAATGTTGTAGCTGGAACTTCAAGTCTTGTTCCGGCGAGCTTTCCGGCGATCTTCCGACGGACTTCTGATACGCCCTTGGATTTCTTTCGACAGACTCCCAGCTAGCTCCCGATCTTGTGGTGAAATCAACGAGTAGCCGAGCCTTCTCGGTGATCTCTGCGAACCTCCGATGATCTCTTCGGCGGACTTCCGAAAACTCCGACAAGTCCCCGATTTCTTCTTGATTGGTTCCGGCAGCATCTCCGACGAATCTTCGGACTCTCAAACACCCATCGAACTTGATTCCGGTAGACTCGCTTTATGTCTTCAAGCTTTCGTAGTTAATCCTACATACTTATCTCAACATATGGATTAGATAAAACATGACAATTGACTTCATCATCAAAATCCGAGATTCAACATGTTTTATGTGTATAGGATTAACTACAATAGCAAGACATAAATCAAATTGAAGTCCCGGAGTCAAGAACATGATTTCGTTGGGAGTTCAAAAGTTTGTCGGAAGTCCGGACGTTCGTCAGAAGTTCTACCGAAATTGATCGAGAAGTCTAGGTGCTTGCCATAAAAGCTCATCGAAACTCACCAAGAAGATCGTCGTGAAGTCTAGGAGCTTGTTTAAATACAAAATTAAATTACCAAAACCCTACTCTGATACCAGTTGATGAGAATATATTGCGGAATAACCTTTGTATATGAACAAGTACTAGAAGACCATAATACGCAGCGGAATTAAATGGAATCACAATCAAATAGAATTGATAAGACCCTACAGTCTTATCGTAAAAAAGAAGAAGAGAAAGGGATGATCACTTCGAGGGGATCGACCTCCTTGATCTCTTCGAGGGGATCGGCCCTCCTTGATCGCTTTGAGGGGATCGACCTCCTAGGGTTTGTCAACAGACAGAATAGTATTTTTCATTGATTCCCGAAAAGAAGCAGTTACATCACTACTTATAGAGTTCCACCTAGAGTCCACCAAGACTTGGACTCTTAATAATAAATAAATATTAAATAAACCTCTACCCGACTCTAACTGAACTAAATAGACTCAATAAACAACTAGACTAAACAAACTCAATACTTAGTAGAAAATCTACAAGTTTTATGGCTAGTCTGATTGTAAAATAATAGAAGCTATTAGAAAGAAATTATGATTCGAATGTAATGAGGAAAGGGCAAGACACAATAATGTTGATGGCCTCTATCTAGGTGTAAACTGATCTCATTCAACAAATTAAAGAAGGACACCTACGAGATCCACATTTAATATACTTAAGGAATGAAGTTGAAAAGGGACTGAAGTTGAATTTTCAAATTTCAGAGGATGGCCTATTGAAATTTGGGGATAGAATATGTGTTCTAAATGACTCAGATATCAAGAACCAAATCTTGAATGAAGGTCACAATTCAAAGTACACCATACATCTTGGTAGCACGAAAATGTATAGAGATCTCCAAAGTCATTATTGGTGGAAAGGCATGAAGAAGGAGATTGCAATAAATGTTTCAAGGTGTTTGACATGTCAACAAATCAAAGCAGAATACCAGAGACCTGGAGGTTTGTTACAATCCTTAGATATTCCTGAATAGGAATGGGAATGCATTACTATGGACTTTGTTTCAGGACTACCCAGAACCTCTAGAAAGCATGATGCTATTTGGGTCATTGTTGATAGGTTAACCAAATCTGCACATTTCTTACCAATCAATATGACTTATTCTCTTGATAGGCTTGCAGATTTGTATGTCGATGAAATAGTAAGACTTCATGGTGTCCCAAAGGAGATCATCTCAGACAAAGACTCTAGATTTCTTTCTAGATTGTGGAGGAGATTATAAGATTCTATGGGCACCAAAGTAAAGTTTAGCACTGCCTATCAACCTCAGACTGATGGTCAACCTGAAAGAACAATTCAAGTACTTGAGGATTTGCTTAGAGCCTATGTTATAGATTGGAGAGGTGAATGAGATAAAGATATTTTTCTTATTGAGTTCACTTACAATAATAGTTACCATTCGAGCATTCAAATGGCTCCTTATGAAGCATTGTATGGGCGAAAGTGCAGAATGCCTATATGTTGAGAGGAAGTTGGTGATAGAAAGTTGTTAGCATTAGATAAAGTACAAGAGACTACTGAAAAGATTCAGGTTATCATAAAAAGGCTAAAGGTTGTTCAAAGTCGGCAAAAGAGCTATTGCTGACAACAAAAGACAAGATATCGAGTTCCAAGTAGGGGATTTATATTCCTAAAGGTCAGGACTACCCAGAACCTCTAGAAAGCATGATGCTATTTGGGTCATTGTTGATAGGTTAACCAAATCTGCACATTTCTTACCAATCAATATGACTTATTCTCTTGATAGGCTTGCAGATTTGTATGTCGATGAAAATAGTAAGACTCATGGTGTCCCAAAGGAGATCATCTCAGACAAAGACTCTAGATTTCTTTCTAGATTGTGGAGGAGATTATAAGATTCTATGGGCACCAAAGTAAAGTTTAGCACTGCCTATCAACCTCAGACTGATGGTCAACCTGAAAGAACAATTCAAGTACTGAGGATTTGCTTAGAGCCTATGTTATAGATTGGAGAGGTGAATGAGATAAAGATATTTTTCTTATTGAGTTCACTTACAATAATAGTTACCATTCGAGCATTCAAATGGCTCCTTATGAAGCATTGTATGGGCGAAAGTGCAGAATGCCTATATGTTGAGAGGAAGTTGGTGATAGAAAGTTGTTAGCATTAGATAAAGTACAAGAGACTACTGAAAAGATTCAGGTTATCATAAAAAGGCTAAAGGTTGTTCAAAGTCGGCAAAAGAGCTATTGCTGACAACAAAAGACAAGATATCGAGTTCCAAGTAGGGGATTTTATATTCCTAAAGGTCTCCCCATCCAAAGGCATTGTAAGATTTGGAAAGAAAGGAAAGTTAAACCCAAGGTTCATTAGACCTTTTGAGATCCTTGAAAGAATTAGCTCTGTCACTTACAAGATTGCCTTGCCACCATCGATGTGTTATATCCATGATATATTTTATGTGTCAAGGCTCAGAAAGTATATACCTGATCCCTCTCATGTCATTGAGTATGAGCCAATTGTGATTGAGAAAGACTTGTTTTACAAGGAAGAGCCCATTCGGATTATTGATAAAAAGGAGAAGATCTTAAGAAATAGAATCATCACTTTGGTTAAAGTAATTTGGAAGCTTCATCCTACAAATGAAGTGACTTGGGAGCTAGAGGAAGAAATGAAGAAAGCTTATCCTCATCTTTTCACCGAAAGAGGTATGACAAATTTATAGGACTAAATTTTCTTTTAAGGAGGGGAGAGTGTAACATCCCTCATTTTTTTAAATTTATAAGAACTTATTTGTAAATATGAGGATTTTTTTAATAATTCTTTAGCACTAAATACTTTTATATATATATTGAAAGTATTGTGAGGGACCAAAATGTGAATCTCATTAATTGGAGGTGATTTGTGAAATATTCACATTAAGAAAAAAAATAAATAAAATGGAGGACATGTGGCATTAGCAAAGATGAGCCACTTACATTTATTCTAAAGATGACACCTAAACCTTCATGCATGCTTGCCACCTCACTACTTTAGCATGAACCAAACCTAAGTAATTTAAAGTACAATTGAGGGAAACTTTGCAGCCAACGTAACTTGAAGAGGAGAAGGAATTGAAGGAGAAGAGAAAGAGAAGGAATTGAAGAAGAAGAAGTTTCATCTTGGCTTATGGCTTTGCATCAATTCCCCCATATTTGGAAATCAAAACTTTTTAAGGCAAGTATTCTAACCCTATCTAACAGAATCCTAATCTCTATTTTCTTTTCCATTCTACAAAATTTGAAAGATTTCAGTTGAGAACCAAACATTTCTTTCGTTTTGATACAAAGCCATGAATCTATAATTTTTCGGTAATCTAACCTCTATGCATTGTTTCAATCCTAACTTTTTGTACTGAACTTTGATTTAGGCAAAACCTATTCCATTTAAAAGTAGACTCGAAGACCTTTATTTTGATATCTGGATTGAATGATTTGGAGTCGAAATGCCTAATATGACTTCTGTTGCAATTAACCCTACAGATTCTACAAAATAGGAATTGTAATTTCGGACCTTTTGTTACTAAATTGCTCATAACTCTCTAGTAAAAGTTATAAATTATGTAAAACTTAGTTCTTTGGAAACTAGATTTGCATATATTTTCTTTGACACCTAATTCTGACATTCTGTTACTAAATTGCTCATACCTCTCTAGTGAAAATTATGAATTATGCAAAACTTGATTCTTTGGAATTATATTCACATATCTTTCTTTTGACACCTAATTTAAAAATTTTGAAGTACATTTATCTTCTGAAATATCTATTTAAATTGATTCTATCAATTCTGTAAAAATAGAGATGATGAATTCTGACCTTTCTTTACTCTATTTATTGTAACTTCATGTTTTGGAAAATAGATTGATATAGCTTTCCCATGACACCTATTTTTAGTGAATTGGAGCATACTTGGTCACTCAAACAAATCAGGAAATATACCATTTGAATTCTACTAGAATTGAAAACTTTGTTGAGTTTTGCCTATTCAAGTTTCATTCTATTGGAAATTTGATTTATGCTAAATTCTTCTTCAATTAAGCTTTATATTAGTCCTTTGAAATTCTTGTATTGTTCACCCTAAAATTGTTGTATGACTGAAATTTATTATGTAATATTTTGTTTGCATTTCCTTGTTTGATAAAGGCACACTCATATTTTCATTGTTTTTGCATGTGCTTCTGGTATGTGCCAATGTCATTGTTCATGCTACCCTTTTGTACTCTGGTGTCTTATGGGATATTATGAACCTTTGCCAGAAATGGTAAAGGGAGTTATGCATAGAGTCCGCGATGCTCTACCGGCCCTATTGACTTCACTCAGACGTGGGTGGATGGAGCTCCTAGACGTGGGAGACTTATGCTTAGTGATCATCTTGAAATGGATGAATCACATTATGTATGTGGTCCCACAGCGCTCTCTATGTTTTTGATATGATATCCAAAGCTTTGCTTATGAGTTTATATTTATGCTTTGGATAAAAATGGAATGCATGCTACACAAAAATGACATACAAGCTTGTGCTTATTATTCGGTTCACTTGTTATACTTTGAAGTGTTTCGTATGTCATTGTTATGCTCCCAAACACTCTTACGCCTTTGATATGCACCTAAATGCTTCATGTGCCATTTGATGCATGCCTAAATGCTTCTTTTGCCAATGAAATGCTCCAAATTCCTTTCTCTTATTGTTATGTCTAACACTTATTTTCGAATGAGGTAACCCTTTGTGATTTTTATATCAAATGAGATGATTTCAAATGAACACTGATATTTTTGCTTTTGTTATCTTGACACTAAGCCTACTTGAACTTCTCCTATCGTCATGGATATGTTAGTCGCCTGCTGAGCTCTTTATGCTCACCCCGGTTGCTATATAAATTTTTCAGAGTAGCTTGTCACACACTGAAAAGCTAGAATTAGGTTGAAGTAGTGAAAGGCTAGAAGATAATTGGGCTAATCTTTGTTGGTTGATAGGTTTTTGTTATATAGTATACTTTACTTCTGATGTAATGTTGTATTTTTGGGCTAATCTTGGCAATGTTCTGGTGGACTCCCGGTAAGCTCCTGGACTTCACGACGATCTTCTTGGTGAGTTCTGACGAGCTTCTTTTGGCAAGCTCCTTGACTTCTCGGCTGGTTCCTGCAGAACTTCTGACGAATGTCTGGACTTCCGATGAACTCTCGAACTCCAAATAAAATCGCGTCTTTGACTCTGAGACTTCATTTTGCTTTATGTCTTGTTATTGTAGTTAATCTTGCACATGTAAAAACACACCTCGATCTAGACAATTAATAGAAAGCATTAATCATGTTATCCGACATGTCATTGGCCCCTCGATGCTTCGTCTGATTCTTTGGCGCATCATCCTCTTTTGCGGCCTATTGCCCAATTGGCCAATTGACTCCGCAACTCCGATATCCTTAGCACAATATCCGCTCTTCTTGTCCCGATACCTAAATCCATGGCCTGAAGCCTTTTGTTGATACGTCGACTGATCCTCCGGCTCGATGTCTAATCTTCTGACATGTTTTCCTCCAGTACAACATGATTCTTCCTACTTTAATTGTCTCATCCTGATCGAAGCATCCTGCGTCACTCAAAACGTAGATTAAAATATAAACACTTATCAATTGGTTTCATCATCAAAATACGAGATTCAACAATCTCTCCCTTTTTTATGATGATAACTAATTGATGATTGAGTTAAAACAAACTCCCCCTATCAATATGCCATATTGATAGAACCTTGAATTCAAGCTGAATTCAAGTCATTGCAATATTCATCATGAATATTTGCAACATGTCATCATGCATAACATGATCATACTTCTCCCCCTTTGGCATCAACAAAAAGGAGAAGTCCAATTCTCATATGTTTAGAAATACACGTTCAAATCATTACATATTAAACATAATTTCCAATTTGATTATTATGCAAGATAGCAAAAATTAAATATGTGCAAGTTTAGCATTTTTGCTTCTTCAGATAGGCAAGATAACACTTCTTTGTAACGTTCAAGATAGCAAGTTCTACATCATGTAAGCTAGCAAATTAGAGATGCTCAAGAAAGCAACTCTTGCTTCTTGAAATATACAAGTTGCAAGCTAGCAAATTTTTGCTTCCTTTGCAATGTTTAAGCTAACAATTTTGCTTTTGTTGCAAAGTGCAAGTTTTATTACGACAAAGATCAATAAGGCATAAATCACAAAAATCATCATGCATCATTTTTAAATCTCATGCATAGTATAAAATCACCAAGCATGGTACCAAAAATTTTAATATTTTCATTACAACATCAAGCATGGTTTCATTGAACATAATTTTGAGTTATTCTTATAGATATCTAAAACTTTTTTATTTTTAATTTATATGATTGACTTTATATTAGCATGCCCAAATTTTTGTTCTTATGTCAAAACCATACATCATAGTTTAAAATCAAAAGAGCAAATATTATCATGGAAATCATCAAGATCAATAAACTATGAATTACCCAAAAATCATTATTACTTCAAATCATCATGCATAATTTAAATATAAAATCATCAAGCATGATACTTACATTATTTAATATAAGCATGCCTTTTTCATTTATGCCAAATCAAAACATGCATCATTTTCAAAACAAAAATAGTTACTTTCATTACCATAAAAATCGGTAATACATAAATCGCAAGAGTCATCATGCATAATTTTGAAATTTTTTAAACATGATCATTATGCATGACATCAAGACATGGTTTCAAAGTATTTAATATTTTCATTACATAATTACATCATTATGCATCATCGAAATTGATTTCATAAACCATTTTCCATCAAGATCATTTTGTTTGTTGAAGTCGTGCATTTTTCTTTTTAGGTGAATCTAACTTTTCAAGCTTAGTTTTTGATACAAAATCCATGCATCATCATTAAGCATGATATTAAACTTTTTAATATTTTCATTAAGACATCAAGCATGGTTTCAATCAAAATTAAAAATTATCAAGATACACATTATTTCTTCTTGAAAAACATTCATAAGATCATCATTAGATTAAATCTAACATTTTATTCCATTAACATAAAACATGCAATTTTCATTATCATTTTCAAAATTACTAGCAAGATCATAATTTTTACATTTTCATTTTTAAACATGTAATTTTCAAGAAAAATAATTATTCTAAACTAAATTAAAATTAACTGATGAAAATCATCATATAATTTTGAAATAAATCAAAGGCATTTTTATTACCTCATCGTCGAAAGCCATTAAGGTGTAGTTTGCCACCTTACTTTTGTTGATTTTCTCCTCGTCTTCAAATGAGCTCGATTCATCCCAATTTGTATTCTTCTTCTTGCGTTCACAGCAAGTACTTGCATTCTTTTTGTTCTTTAATTTTTGTTTCATGAACTTTTTAAATTTTTTGAGTAGTTCAAGTTCACCATTACTTGAGCTTATGCTCAAGTGGTCTTCATGTATTCTAAGTGCCAAATCCTTCCTGTTCTTTGGAAGGTTGTTCTTGAGTTCTTCACGTGCATTGCACGTTAATTCATAGGTTATTAAAGACCCTATTAGTTCTTCAATCGAAAAGGTATTCAAATTTTTTGATTCTTTAATTGTCGTTACTTTTGAATCCCAATTCTTATTAAGAGAACATAAAATTTTGTTTACAAGTTTAAAATCTGAAAAACTTCTACTAAATGCTATTAAACTATTGATGATATCCGTAAAATGGGTGTACATGTTAACAATGGTTTCACTTGGTTTCATTCGAAAAAGTTCAAAATCATGCATTAAAAGATTTATTTTTGAATCTTTAACTTTGCTAGTCCCTTCATGTGTGATTTCAAGAGTGCGCCAAATATCGAAAGCCGTTTCACAAGTAGAAATCCGATTAAACTCAGTTTTGTCTAAGGCACAAAATAGAGCATTCATAGCTCTAGCATTTAAAGAAAACATCTTCTTTTCCAAATCATTCGAATGGTTCACTGAAAGAGAAGACATTTGAAAACCAAATTTGACTATATGCCATAAATCGAGATTCAACGAAAGTAAAAAAACTCTCATTCGAGTTTTCTAATAAGTGTAGTCCGTTCCATTGAAAAAGGAGGATGAATGAGAGAGTGACCCTCTTGAAAGCCGAAAAGAGCCATTTCTATTTGGGTGTTAAACTAAATTAGAAAACAAGGCTCTGATACCAATTGTAAGGAAAAGAGTCGATACTAAGAGGGGGTGAGGGGTGGGGTGAATTAGTGCAGCAGTAAAATTACGTCGGTTTAAAAAACCTTTGTACGATAAAAAACGATTTCGACGAAAATCATTTTGGAGAGAGGTTAAATTGAAAGCGTTTTCGTAAAGATAGCTTGAAAGCTTACAGAAGAGCATAGTGGATGTAAAACAAGTTAAGAGATTTGCAATAAAGTAAATTGCTCAAATATAGAAATACAAATCAGAGAAGAACATGTCGATTTTATAGTGGTTCGGTCATCGTGACCTACATCCACTCCACCGATTCCTCTTCCGTTGAGGCCACTGATGGGATATAAAGAGAAATAACTTTTGTATATGAACAAATACTAGCAGGTCATAACATATAGTAGAATTAAATGGAACCACAATCAAATAGAACACCAAGATATATGTGGAAAACCCCTTCAATGTGAAGGGTAAAAACCACGGGGCAAACTAGAGATAATCCATTATAAAAATAATGAATATACAAATCTCAATCTCTTGCCCCAAACCCTAGCAATAATCATAAGTGAATAACTGGGATACAAGGATCACGTCACTGTGCTCAATATCTAAATCCTCCCTAATTCTTCCCAAGTAATCATAATAAGAATCTACTATAGGTTTGATCTAACTTGAGATGAGAACACTGCTGGATGATTGAGAAATAGTCTCTCTGTGTTGTCCTTATTTTCTTCCCTTTCTTTCTCCTTAGATTTCTGTCTTTTTCTCCTCCCTTTTGATGCTGCAAGGATCACCTCATTGCTGCCCTCGTTGATGCCCGATTTATGCAGTTTTTGGCAGCCACCACACCCCCCCTAATGTTAATTAGGGTTAGGTTAAGAGGGGGTAAGCTGTGGGCTGATAAAGCCCACATTAAGCTGAATATGGGTGTCAGCCCAACAACCTCCCCATTCAGCCCATAAGGGAGGCTGTCCCATGACTCCTCAATGTGAAGCCATGCCGACCAGCTATCGGCATATCTCCTGTCTTTCTTTTAGTAAAGTCTTTGTGAACATGTATGCTCCGTTGTCATCTGTGTGAATTTTCTAAAGCTACAATTGCTTCTCTTCAAATACATTTCGAATCTAGTGAGATATCTAAAAATCTACTTTACTGCTGCCCAGTGCTCTTTGCCTGGATTTGCAAGAAATTTGCTAGTAACACCAATTACATATGCGATGTTTGGCCTCGTACATACCATTGCATACATTAAACTTCGAACTGTTGAAGCATAAGGAACATTTTACATTTTCTCCTTCTCCTCATCACTTGACGGACTCTGTTCTGAGCACAACTTGAAGTGACCTGCAAGAGGAGAACCAACTAGTTTTGTATTGCTCATACTGAATCTTTCTAATACCTTCTCGATGTATTTCTCCTGTGACAACCAAATCTTCTTGTTTTTCCTGTCATAGAAAATTTGCATACCCAGTATTTGCTTTGCTGGTCCCATGTCCTTCATTGCAAAAGACTCACTTAGTTCCTTCTTCAACCTATCAATTTGAGACATATCTTTCCTAAGAATAAGCATGTCATCAACATAAAGTAAGAGAATAATAAAATTCTCACCAAGCTATTTAATGTACACACAATGATCTGAAGCTATTCTTTTGTATTCATTTTTTGTTTTAAATGAATCAAACTTTCTGTACCACTGTCTTGGAGCTTGCTTTAGCCCATACAAGCTCTTCTTCAATTTGCAGACAAAGTTCTCTTTACCTTTGACTTTGAAGCCTTTTGGTTGCTCTATATAAATTTTCTCCTCCAAATCCTCAAGAAGGAAAGCTATCTTCACATCTAACTGCTCAACCTCCAAGTCCTGGCTAGTAGCATTACCAAGAGCAACACGAATAGAAGACATTTTAACAATAGGAGAAAATATCTCTTCAAAGTCAATACCTTTCTTTTGACCAAAGCCTTTCACAACCAATCTAGCTTTGTACTTTGGTTAAGAACAATATTCTTCAGTCTTCAACGTGAATACCCACTTGTTCTTCAAGGCCTTCATTCCATTTGGTAGTAGCACCAAATCATAAATGTGGTTCTTCAAAAGAGCATCCATCTCTTCCTGCGTAGCAACTAACCACTTCTCTTTCTGCTCACCTTCAACTGCTTCCTGGTAACTCTCTGGTTCACCTACATCAGTAAGCATCACATACTCATCTATAGAGTATCTTCTGGAAGGTTGACATTGTCTAGAAGATCTTCTCAACTAAGGTTCTGCGGGAAGTTGCTCTCCAACTTCTCCTTGCTCAACATGTCCTGCAGGTAGATCAACATCAGGCTCTACACCATCTTCCAGCACATCTCCCCGATCACCCTGATATATTGGAGGAGTAATTGGGTCACAATTTGCTAATCCTTCTGTAGAAGTATTAGTTGGTGCCTTCTTCTTCAAATCTTCAAAAGTTTGATCCTCAAAGAAGACTATGTCTCTACTTCTAAACACCTTCTGCTTTTCTGGATCCAAAAGCCAGTAACCAAAATGATCATGTGAGTAGCTAAGAAAAATATATTCTTTAGTCTTACCATCCAGCTTGGACCTCTCATTGTTTGGAACATTTGTAAATGCATGACAACCAAACACTCTCAAATGCTTGTAGGAAACATCTTTCCCTAACCATACATGCTCTGCAACATCACCATCTAGGGCTGTGCATGGTGACAAGTTGATCACATCAACTGTAGTCCTCAAAGCCTCATCCCAAACCTTTTGTGTAGCTTGGCCTATGAAAGTATATATCTGATCTTTTCCATGATGGTGCGGTTCATCCTCTCTACAATTGCATTATGCTGAGATATACTAGGAACTGTCATCTTATGTTGGATCCCATGTGACCTGTAATAATCATTAAATAATCCTATGTACTCACTACCATTATCTGATCTGATGCATTTCAATTGCCTTTCTGTCTCCCTTTCAACCTTGGCATGAAACTCTTTAAAGACATTAATAACCTGATCTTTGGTCTGCAAAGCATAGGCCCAAACTTTCCTGGAAAAATCATCTATAAAAGTGATAAAATAAAGTGCACCACTGATACCATATACATCAACACATCCACCAGGAGTTTTTGTCCTCAAAGGATCACATACATCTGTATAAACACAGTCTAAGGCATGTATTTTTCTAGACATAACAGGACTAGCAAATGAAACTCTATGTTGTTTACTAGCCAAACAATCAATACAAGGGTTCAAATGTATACCTCTGAGATCTGGTAATCCCTCTCTCTTGGAAAGAGCTTGCAGCCCCTTCTCGCTTATATGTCCTAGTCTCCTATGCCACAACTCCATGCTGAAGTCTTTTTCTGTAGCATTTAACTACTCACCATAAGCTTTAGCATGCAACCTGTATAAAGTATGACATTTCTTTCCACTAGCTACAATAAGAGAACCCTTACTGAGCTTCCATTGCCCTTTATGAAATCTGTTATAATAGTCTTCATTATCTAGTCTTCTAATGGAAATTAAATTTAGTCTTAGGCCAACCACATGCCTCACATCCTTAAGCACCAACTTGCAGCCAAGGTTGGTCTTTAAATGGATATCACCCATGCCAGTTATGTCTGCCATTCCATAATTGCCCATCTTGACAACACTAAAATTTCCAGACCTATATATAGTAAAAAACTCCCTCCGTGGTGTGGCATGATAAGAAGCACCTATGTCAATCACCCACTTAAGATCCTAACACACAAAAGAAAAAAAAATATCATCAGAAGGAGATAAAATCAAATAATCACCACCCTACACTATAGTTGTGGTATTATCTTTTGACTCTGTAGACTCCACTTCTTTTCCCTTTTTCTTGCTCTTTTTAGGTTGCTTATATTAATTCTTATAATGTCCTTTCTCACCACAGTTATAGCAAACAATATCTTTTCTTGATCTTGACTTGCTTCTACCTATGCGTGAACTGCTTCTAGACTTTGACCTTCCTCTGTTCTTTGAGATAAGTGCTTGTGAATCATTCTGAGATGTTGCTGAACTCTTTCTTCTCAACTCCTCATTCAACAAACTGCTTGTTACTTGACTCATGGTGATAACATCATCTGGTGCAGAATTACTAAGGGAAACCACCAGTGTCTCCCAACTTTTTGGCAATAAATTGAGAAGTAACAATACCTGCAACTCATCATCAAGAGACATTTTCATAGAGGATAACTGATTAGTAATACTCTGCATTTCATTCAAATGCTCAGTAATAGAAGTACCCTCTCTATATTTTAGGTTCACAAGTTTTCTGATCAAAAAAACTTTGTTGCCAGTTATTTTTCTTTCATTAAGACTTTCTAACTTTCTCTAAAGAGAATATGCAGAACTTTCAATAGAAACATGGTGAAAGACACTATCATCAAGCCACTATCGAATAAACCCAACTATTTTTCTATCTAATCTCTTCCACTTATCATCTGTCATAGTTGTGGGTTTTGCACTATCCCCCTGCAAAGGTCCATACAAATCTTTGCAATATAAGAGATCTTTAATTCTTAGTTTCCATATCATCCAATTATTTCCATTCAAATTAATCATATGAGAAACACTACTAGCCTCCATGTTCAAATACAAAATTAAATCACCAAAACCCTACTCTGATACCAGTTGATAGGATATAAAGAGAAATAACTTTTGTATATGAACAAATACTAGCAGGTCATAACATGCAACGAAATTAAATGGAACCACAATCAAATAGAACACCAAGATATACATGGAAAACCCCTTCAATGTGAAGGGTAAAAACCATGGGGCAAACTAGAGATAATCCACTATAAGAATAATGAATAAATAAATCTTAAACTCTTGCTCAAAACCCTAGTAACAATCACAAGAGAATAACTAGGATACAAGGATCACGTCACTATACTCAATATCTAAATCCTCCCTAATTCTCCCCAAGTAATCACAGTAAGAATCTACTATAGATTTTATCTAACCTGAGATGAGAACACTACTAGATGATTGAGAAATAGTCTTTCTGTGTTGTCCTTATTTTCTTCCCTTTCTTTCTCGTTATATTTCTGTCTTTTTCTCCTCCCTTTTGCTACTGCAAGGATCACCCCATTGCTGCACTCGTTGATGCCCTATTTATGCAGTTTTTGGCAGTCGCCACACACCCCCCAATGTTAATTAGGGTTAGGTTAAGAGAGGATAAGCTATGGGCTGATAAAGCCCACATTACGCTGAACATGGGCTGTCAACCCAGCAACTAGCATCCACTATCGATCTTCCTTTATAGGCGATGATCAACCTCCTTCTTACAGCTTTTTCTCCTTTTACTGGGTTTAGGAGATAACCCTTACACCTCCACTCACTCTTCTCTCAAACTATTCTAACACTTAGAACTTTGAGAGGAGTTTCACACAAGATTATAGTAGAGTTTCTTTCCTTTTTACTCTCAATACTTGTGTTTTTTAACCAGGGATGAGAGGGGTATTTATAGGCTTCAAGTTGATTCAAACTTGGAGCATAAAAATATCTCATCCCGGGTTTCCCGAGCACAGGCGGTACCACCACCAGTGTTAGTCTGACACTAATATTGCACTAGGCGGTACCACTGCCTAGTCTGGTGGTACCACCGCCTGACAATGGGAGGTACCACCGCCCCGACCGGTGATACCACCACCTGACACAATCTCGAAGACTATGCTACGACGATGCTGCCTCTTGGGTCAATGTTTGGGCCTCTCATTGGGCCCGACACAATCCTTATATAGGCCTAACTGGCCCTTAATTGAGTTGGCCCAAATCTAAACCCAATTACATGCTAACTATAATTCCTAAGACATATTCTAAGCTAAACAAGTTCGTAAGTCTAGTTTCTTCCGGCGAGCTTTCGACGATCTTCCGGTGAACTTTCGACGATCTCTCGGTAATGTTCCAACGGACTCCCGGCAAGCTCCTAGACTTCACGATGATCTTCTTGGCAAGTTCTGACAAGCCTCTTTCGGCAAGCCTGGACTTCTCGGCTAGTTCCTATAGAACTTTCGACAAACGTTTGGACTTCCGACAAACTCTCAAACTCCCAACGAAATCACGTCCTTATCTCTGGGAACTTATTTTGCTTTATCTCTTGCTATCATAGTTAATCCTGCACATGTAAAAACACATTTCGATCTAGACAATTAATACTAAGCATTAATCATGTTGTCCGGCATGTCATTAGTCCCTCGACGCTTCGTCCGATTTTTCGGTGCATCGTCCTCTCTTGCGGCCTATTGTCTAATCGGCCAATTGACTCTACAACTCTAATATCCTTGGCACAATATCTACTCTTCTAGGCTTGATGCCCGAATCCATGGCCTGAAGCCTTCTGTCGATACGTCGACTGATCCTCCGACTCGACGTCTAATCTTCTGATATATTTTCCTTTGGCACAACATGATTCTTCCTACTTTAATTGTCTCATCCTAATCGAAGCATTCTGCATCACTCAAAATGCAGATTAAAATATAAACACTTATCAATTAGTTTCATCATCAAAATATAAGATTCAATATCTATGTATCTGGACTAGGACAAGCGAAGCATCCTCTTGGATCTATCTCTATCGATCTGAATCCCCAAGATATAGAATGCTTCCCCTAAGTCCTTCATGGAAAAGTGTCGAGATAACCAAGTCTTTACTATGGATAGCATTCTACATCATTGCCAATGATCAAGATGTCATCCACATATAATACCAAAAAGATGACAACGCTCCCACTTACCTTCCTATACACACAAGGCTTATCTTCATTCTTAACGAAGTCATAAGATCTGATTGCCTCATCAAATCTTATGTTCCAACTTTGGGAAGCTTACTTTAATCCATAAATGGATCTAAGCAACCTGCACACTATTGAATCTTTGATTTTGATGATGAAGTCAATTGTCATTTGTTGATCTAATCTATATGTTGAGAAAAGTGTGTAGGATTAACTACGATGACAATAAGACATGCAGCAGGTGTTGTGTTGGAGTCAAGACTAAGATCACGTTGGGAGTTCGAGAGTTCGTCAGAAGTCTGGACGTTCGTCAGAAGTTCTACGGGAACTAACCGAGAAGTCCTAGAGCTTGCTATAGAAGCTCGTTGGAACTCGCCAAGAAGATCGTCGTGAAGTCCAGGAGCTTACCGGGAGTCCGCCGGAGCATCGCCGTGGGTTCGTCGGATGTTCACCGGAAGTTCGACGGAAGCTCGCCTAAAGAGCGATTGACACACCGGAACACGAATTGCAATAATCATGTCTTAAATGTTGTAGTTAGAGTTTAGATTAAGTTAGAATTGCAAGATAATCCCACTAACTTAATTAGGGGCCAATTGGGCCCTTAACAGACCCAAATTGGGCCGAATGGAACAGCCCATTTGGACCCTAAATTCTTGGCCGGCGGTGGCACCGCCCAGGAGACTCGGTCTCCCAGGAATTCTGGGTGGTGGTACTACTGGCAGTTACTGTTGCCAACGGTGGTACCGCCAAAGCTCAATCTATGAGCTATATCAGGCGGTGGTACCGCCCAAACTGAGCGGTGATATTGCCCAGTGACAGATGACAGGTGGTAGTATCACCCAGTAATGGTGGTGGTACCGCCAGGATCCCAAAAATCTGGGAATGGATACTTTTAGGCTCCATTTTTAAACTCATTGGGGCCTATAAAAAGCCCACCCTTTCCTTCATGAAAGGGAACAAAAACTTACTTAAAAGTGTTGTAAAAGCTAGAGTTCTCCTCCTTCTTTCTTCTAAGTGTTGAGATAATTCACAAGAGGAGTGAAACTTGTAAAGGTTGTCTCCTACGCCCGGAAAAAGGAGAAAAGCTGTAAAAGAGTGGTTGGCCTTTGCCCATTGAAGGAAGGCCTCTAGTGGACACTAGTGATCTCGTCAGAGGAGGAAGCCGAAAGTAGATGTAGGTCACAATTGACCGAACCACTCTAAAACTCGGTTTGCATTTACTTTGAGCATCTTTCCTTTATAATAGCAAACTGCCTTTTCTCCTTACTGTGCTTTTAATATGTCTACATTCGCTTTGACGTAAAATATCTTCCGAGATTGCTTTCTACGAAGACTTTACAAAATCTACATTTTTTATTTGTGTGATTTACATTACTGCAAATCACCTTAGTCTTCTCTTACATTTTTACTTAAGACTTCAAGCTCAAATTCTTTTGAAACGAATTGAGTTGAAATCATTCTCATTGAATCAACTTTAATCAAAACAAGGTTTTTGAAATAGCGAAAGTTTGTCGCTGCATTAATTCACCCCCCCCCCCTCTTAGTACACTCTTGATCCTAACACACACCTTATCTGATAGTCCTTGGATACGAATCCCTCGGGTTGTATCATATATACCACATCCTCGAGGTTCCCATTGAGGAATGCAGTTTTCACATCCATCTATCATATCTCATAATTATAGTATGCTACAATAGCTAATAGAATTCGGATGGATTTTAGCATTGCCACAGGTGAGAAGGTTTCGTCATAATCAACACATTGCCTTTGACAATACCCCTTAGTCACTAGCCTTGCTTTATAGGTCTCTACCTTTCCATCTATTCCGATCATTTTCTCAAAGATCCACTTACAACCGATGGGTGCAATACCTTTGGGCACATCAACTAGGTTCCAAACCTTATTGGAGTACATAAAATCCATCTCGGAATTCATGGCTTCTTACCGCTTCCCGAAGTCTATACTCATAATAGCCTCCTCGTAGGTCTAAGGATCAATATCCTCTCCTCTAATATGTTCCACATATCTCTCAGGAGGATGAGATACTCTGTTAGACCTACATAAAGTTGGAACTTATGTATTAGATACCTGAACAAACTCGGGCTGTAGAGTGGTGCTTGAGCTAGGTTCTCCAACCTCACTCAACTCTATCATGCTCCCACTATCTCCACCAAGAATGTGTTCATTCTCAAGGAATACTGCTCTCTTGGCTACAAAGACCTTTTGGTCCTCGAGATGATAGAAATAATACCCACAAGTTTCCTAGGGGTATCCCACAAACTTGAACCACTCCGTCCTCGATTCCAACTTATCGGGATTGTGTCTTTTAACGTGAGTAGGGCAGTCCCAAATCTTAACAATCTTAAGATCAGGCTTCTTCCCTTTCTATACCTCATATTGTGTAGACACTACCGACTTAGTTGGAACTCTGTTCAGAAGGTAATCTATAGTCTCTAGGGCATATCCCCAGAATGAGATGGGTAGGTCAGCAAAACTCATTATAGACCGTACCATGTCTAACAGCGTACGATTCCTCCTTTCAAATACACCATTGAGCTGAGGTGTATAAGGAGGTGTCCATTGAGATAGAATCTCATGGTCTTTGAGGAAATAGGTAAACTCTATACTTAAGTACTCACCTCCTCGATCTGATCGAAGAGTCTTGATACTCTTTTCAGTCTGGTTCTTCACTTCATTCTTATGCTCTCTGAATTTTTCAAAAGCCTTTGACTTACACTTCATTAAGTACACATGTCCATACCTTGAGAAATTATCAGTAAAGGTAATAAAGTAGAAGTAACCACCAATGACATAAGTTGACATGGGTCCACATACATCACTATGTATGAGTTCCAATAGCTCAATGGCTCTCTCTCTAGTTCCACTAAATGGAGAGTTGGTCAGTTTTCCACAAAGGCAAGGCTCGTAAGTTGTATATGACTCATAGTCAAATGGATCTAGATATATATTCTTTAGCAACTTTTGAATCCTTCCTTCATGGATGTGACATAGCCTACAATACCACAGGTATGCACTGTTCACCTCATCTCATTTCCTCTTAGACACACTTACATTCATGATATATGGAATAGTGTTTAGCATAAACAATCTATTATGCAATGTTCCTCTCGCCAATCTCCTTGACTTTGTCAGAATTTACAACAAATTGCAGATGTGATAAGCAATACTGGTATCCAAGACCAATGCACTATCACAAAAATCTGACAACTAGAGATTGATCATGAATATATCTAAAGCTTCTCCAAGCTTCTATTTTGTCCTCTCTACAAGGTACTCTTTGCAGTTCCTCTTACAATGCTGATCTTTGTCACAGTGGAAGCACTGGCCTTTGTCCTTTGCCGTGTCTTTCTTAGCAACCTTTGCTTTACCTGATCTGCCCTTGCCCTTGCCCTTCTTAAGGGACTTTTCTGCTTTCCTTTTCTTTCTGGTCTCACTAGTGTAGAGAATTGGCTTCTTCTTTTTGATAGTGCTTTCTGCCTCCCTCAACATATTGAGGAGCTCTGGGAGAGTCACCTCAAGCTTGTTCATATTAAAATTCATTATAAACTGTGAAAAGAAATTTGGTAGGGAATAAAGCACAATGTCCACACACAAGTTATCCTTTATGACCATTCCTAGACTTGTGAGTTTCTCTATCCACTCAATCATCTTTAGGACATGGTTCTGAATCGATACCCTCAATTATCCTAGCGCGAAAGAGGCTCTTGGATATCTCATATCGCTGAGTCCTTCCCTGTTTCTCAAACAATTTACGGATATATAGGAGAATGGATCTAACATCCATCTTTTTATATTATCTCTGTAAATCAGGAGTCATAGAGCCCAACATGTAATACTGAGCAAGAGTGGAGTCATCAATGTACTTCACGTAGCGAGTGATCTCATCCTCACTTGCCCCTTCCTTGGGCGTAGGCATCACTGTATCAAGGACATATACGATTTACTTCACCGTGAGAACAATTCTCAAGTTGTAGAGCCAATCAGTATAATTTGGACCAGTGAGGCGGTTGACATCAAGTATGCCATGTAAGGGATTTGAAAGCGATATTTTTTGAAAATAAAAATGTAGCAAAAATGAATATCATACAGATTTTGCAAGAAATAAACAATCAAGATATGGACTTCTATCTTAATATACTCCTACTATTTTACTAGTGACTCACGCGACACCCTCAGCACAGGAAACGGAAGTCTCCGGCAGGCTTCTAGTGGGGATCAGGATCCAATCAGCATCTTAGTGTAACCTCAAGGGACTCGACTAATCACACTAAGCCCAAAAGGTAGGCAACACTTATCGATCACAACTCCTTGTGATTCCCGTCCCATTCGGCCTTCGAATCACCATGGTCTCGAGGGACTCGACCAACCATGATATTCGGTTAAGTTAACACCATCGTTACAAGATGAGTCTAATTTGATGATATACCCTCGAGGGACTCGACCGAGCATACCATGTCCTCAGATCACCGGTAACATCTTTATGTCATAGGCAAGATAGCGAATCACGATATAGGTGAGCCTCGAGAGACTCGACCAACTCAACCTATACTGGGAATCGGTTCCTACCTATAACGATGGAAGGCCACGTGGGTCAATCTAATTGCCTCACGTTTATCGACTTAATATTGTCGAGAGAGAGGTTTCTATAATTTGGTCTCCTGATATGACATGTCACACATATACATATTTAATTTATATTTACATCGCATGCAAATATATATACATATCTAGTAGATGTAAAAATAATCATAATAGATGATCGTAGACCACAGCCTAATGTGATCAGGCCCGAGCTAGTAGGCCTAATCACTCACATCAAGATCTATGTGTGCAACGGTGCATCTCCATGCCCTATGGTCGTCCATCTCGTCCTCGTCGGTTCTGTCAACATCTCGATGCATCTCCATGCATCACGATCGTTCGTCTTGTGGGTCCCGCTATCGCATCCACGTTCTCACTACACCTCCTCATGTGATTACAATTTAATTATAGGCACGCAGGCCTAACAATAAACGAGAAATATAATGGAGGCTCGTAGACCCCAATAATAATAATCATAAGTACACACATCACACAGTCCATGATCATCCGTCCCACACATCACACATCACATGTATAAATCATCATCATGTAGAACTACTAGATAATAATAAAATAATAATCAATTAAATATTTTAATTAATTAATACTTTCTGAATTCAAGGACATACAAGGATTTTTCTAAATTCTGAGGGGTATTTTCATAATTTAGATAAAAAGGATATAATTGGAATTTTTAAAATTCACAGGGGAAAAACTATCTTTTTGCCCAAGAACCCTAAGCCCCTTTCTCCCTTTCCCCTACTACAACCGTCGCTGCCCCCACCACCCTACTGGCGGTAGGCTGTGCAACGGAGGGCGGGGGCACTGCCCTCACCTGCGGGTGGCTGTTAGAACCCTTGCAGATTCTAAACTTGGGGTTGATCTCTGTAGGGGATCGGCCTCCTGGAACTCTATAGGGGTTCCTTCCTCAAGTTGTTGCTCAAAGGCTATAGAAAAGATTCATCTATTGCTTATGAAAAGAGGAGGAATACATGGCTATTTATAGGGCTTCTAAACCTTAACTCTTAATAGGACTCCTACTCAAGACTCCTACTTCTAATTAACTCCTAATAGGACTCCTACTCAAGACTCCTATTCCTTTTCAACTCCTAATTCTTCTCTAAGAAACAACCTCCTAACCCTAATCGGCCTCTTCACCTTTATAATAGGGGTCGGCTTAGGTAGGTTTTACATGAATGTCCCTCTCAATTAGGACTCTCCTTGCTAGAGTCCTAACAGACCCACCCTCTTCAAATCAGCCTTGTCCTCGAGGCTGACGATTCATGAATTCTAGAAATTTGATCTTCAAGTCGTCATAGTTCTCCCAAGTGGCATCTTCTGTTAGTAGGTTTGCCCACTGTATTAGCACTTCAGTAGTGGGTCGTCGTCGTTGAGTCACGATCCGTCGATCAATAATGGCACTTTGTTGGATTTGGAATTCTCCTTGAGTAGTCATATTTGGTGGGTGGCTTTGGGTTGTCTCCAAGCACCTATTTACAACTTCCATCTGGCTGTCGGTTTGTGGGTGATATGCCATACTCCTTTTTAATTTAGTACCCTGCATATGAAATAACTTTGTCCAAAATCTGCTCGTGAAGATGCAAGTAGAATTTGTCATAAGCACAATGCGTCCTCTATAGTGTAATTCTTTTGAGTCTCAATTGTAATGAGTCACGGAGCTTGATGCTTCCTCCAATTTTTTTTATAATCTTGCTAGTCTCCGGATCTTCCTGCCATTCTATCATAATATCCTCAAGGAAGTCACTGGTCGGAAGTGAAACGATCGAAAATTCAGCTTGCTCGGATAGCTGCGAAAGCGCATCTGCAACAACATTCTCTTTCCCCTTTTTGTAAGTTATATTTCATAATCAAATCTAAGAAGTTTTGTTACCCATTTTTGCTACTCAAGGGATGATATCTTTTACTCCAAAAAGTACTTGAGGCTTTTATGGTTGGTTTTAATTTGAAATCATCGACCGATCAAGCAGGGTCTCCACCTTGTTGCTACGTGCATAATGGCAAGCATCTCCTTATCATATGCTGACATATTTTGATGGGAGGGAGATAATGCCTTGCTAGTGTATGCGAGTGGTCGACCATCTTGCATGAGAATGGCTTCAATTCTAACTCCAAATGCGTCGGCCTCAATAATGAATGGCCGGTTAAAATCTAGTAGTGCTAGCAACGGCGTCGTCGTCATGGCTACTGTTAGGACTCTAACTAGGAGAGTCCTAATTGATAGGGGCATTCATGTAAAACCTACCTAAGCTGACCCTTATTAAAGAGGTGAAGAGGCCGACTAGGGTTTGGAGGTTATTTCTTAGGGAAGAATTAGGAGTTGTAAAGGAATAAGAGTCTTGAGTAGGAGTCTTGAATAGGAGACCTATTAGGAGTTGGTTAGAAGTAAGAGTCTTGAGTAGGAGTCCTATTAGGAGTTAGGGTTTAGAAGCCCTATAAATAGCTATGTATTCCTCCTCTTTTCATAAGCAATAGATGAATCTTTTCTGCAGCTTTTGAGCAGCAACTTGGAGGAAGGAACCCTTATAGAGTTCCAGGAGGCCGATCCCCTAAAGAGATCAACCCCAAGCTTAGAATCTGCAAGGGTTCTAACACTTGGTATCAGAGCAGCATTCTTGGCATCTCGCTGCCCTTCCACTGCCATCAATCATCTCTCCACAACCGTCCAAAGCAATTCCCACAATTGCTTAAAAGATCGTCGCCAAATTCCACCGTCATCTCCACCACCACGGATCATCCTTTGATCTCCTCGTGAATTGCAACAGGTTCTAGTTTTCCTACCTTACTGCTGCTGCAATTTAGTTATCCTTATTCAAAAATCCAAAAAAAAATTTGTTCCTATATTGCTGCATAAACTTTTCGCCGCAAAGTTTTTATCTCTACGACGAAAGATACATTGCAGAATTCTAACTGCATAACATAGTCTGTTTGATCTTGCTACTATGTTTTTTCTATCCAAATCTCTACAAAATTTTTATGACAGATTTGACACTTCCTAACAGCAGATTTTCCTTTGGTTTTATCAAAAAATTCTCAATATAAACCATTAATCTTTTACATCTAATCTGCTGTATATGAAAATCTGCACTGTAAAATTTCAGCCGCACAACACAGTTTGTTTGATCTTGCTACTGCATTTTTTCTATCCAAATCTCTACAAAATTTTTTTGACAGTTTTGACACATCCTAATAGCAGATTTTCCTTTGGTTTTATCAAAAAATTATTAATATAAACCATTAATCTTTTACGTCTAAACTGCTATACTTGAAAATCTGCACTGTGAAATTCCAACCGCATAGTACAAATTGTTTAATCTTGCTACTATATTTTTCTATCCAAATCTCTATGAAATTTTTATGATAGCTTTGACACTTCCTAACAGTGGATTTCCCTTTGGTTTCGTTGAAAAATTCTTCATATAAACTACTGATATTTTACATCCAATCTGTGACACTTGAAAATCTGTGCTGTAGAAAATTTCAGCAGCATATTGTTGCCTTAACTGATCTATTTGCAATCTTTTTGAATAAAATTTCTTATATATTTTATAGATCATCTTGGCTTCCATCTAAGATTGATCTATTAAGAAATTCACCTCTAAAAACGATTTTGTGTTGCTGTAAATTTTCGTCACAAAACGCTGAAATTTTTTGATGAGAATTCTGCTATCGCAACTTGCACCAATTTCTTTGCTGTTATACTGCCGAAATTTTCTTGATTAAATTAGACATACTTACTGTTATATACACTTAGATTTTGCTATCAATTCCCTCCTCAAATCTCTCAAGTTTTTTGTGGAAATTTTGTTGAGAAACCGCTGTTTCTTCGACGACAATTCTGCTCTTACAAGACAACACAATTCTGCAGCAAACTTTCACTGATTTCTATCAAACCTTTGCTGCCTTCTACCATAGATCTAAAACTTTCATCCACAGCCCTAAAGCTCCATCAAACCACACCCTCAAACTACACCCAAAACGGCCACAAAACAAGCCTAAACCATAGCCTACATCCACCAATCCACCAACCCTTTTGACCACCATTTCTCTCAACCTATACATGCCTTTAACTCGACAACAAAAGAGAGATCTTAACATCACAGATTTGGAGGCATGTACTATGGCATCTGAGGCGGTAATTGTTGAATCTCGGATTTTGATGATGAAACTAATTGATTGTGTTTAGATGTTTAACTGCATTTTGAGTAATGCAGGTCTACTCGATCAGGATTAGACAGTTGACGCAGGAGGAATTGACGTTGCGTTGGAGGATATCACGTCAGGATATTGGACGGCAGAATGCTTCGGACGTTGGGCATCGGGCCAAGGAGAGCGGAATTGCACCAAGGATATCGGGGTTGCAGAGGTCACCACCGATTGGGCAATAAGCCGCAAGAGAGAACGATGCGCTGAAGAATCGGACGAAGCGCCAACCAATGACGTGCCGGGCAACAGAATGTCAATTCGCGTTGTAATAATTGTCTAGATCGGAGTAGAGTTTTGGCTTGTGTGTGCAGGATTAACTACGATAACGATGAAAACATAAAGCGAAACAAAGTGCCGGAGTCAAGCGTGAAGGATTCGTTGGGAGTTCGAGAGTTCGACGGAAGTCCGAAGGTTCGTCGGGAATGCTGTCGGAACTAGCCGAGAATGAGTAGGGAGCTTGCCAAAGGGTTTTCGGAAGCTCGTCGAAAGGTTCGTCGGAAGTTCACGGAGATCACCGAGAAAGATCGTAGCTTGCCGAAGAAGCTCGTCGAAACTCGCCAAGATCAAATCGTGAAGTCTCGGAGCTTGCCGGGAGTCCGCAGAATGGTTTCCGAGAGTTTTTCGGAAGACCGCCGGAAGTTCGCCGGAAGCTCGCCGGAAGAAGTCTTGACTTGCGGACTTTGTAATAGCTTAGGAAATGTCTTTAAATTCGTAGTTAGCATATTAATTAGGGTTAGGATTAGGTGTTAATCTTATAACCCAAGTAGGGGCCAATTGGGCCCATGTTCGGACTAGTTTGGGTTAAGTTTGGAGCCCAACTAGTGAGCTAAAAGAGCCAGGCGGTGGCACCGCCCAGCACCTGAGAGCCAGGCGGTGGGGTGGCACCGCTAGTCTGGGCGGTGGCACCGCCCAGCACCCGAGAGCTAGGCGGTGGCACCGCTAGTCTGGGCGGTGGCACCGCTAGTCTGGGCGGTGGCACCGCTAGTCTGGGCGGTGGCACCGCTAGTCTGGGCGGTGGCACCGCTAGTCTGGGCGGTGGCACCGCTAGTCTGGGCGGTGGCACCGCTAGTCTGGGCGGTGGCACCGCTAGTCTGGGCGGTGGCACCGCTAGTCTGGGCGGTGGCACCGCTAGTCTGGGCGGTGGCACCGCTAGTCTGGGCGGTGGCACCGCTAGTCTGGGCGGTGGCACCGCTAGTCTGGGCGGTGGCACCGCTAGTCTGGGCGGTGGCACCGCTAGTCTGGGCGGTGGCACCGCTAGTCTGGGCGGTGGCACCGCTAGTCTGGGCGGTGGCACCGCTAGTCTGGGCGGTGGCACCGCTAGTCTGGGCGGTGGCACCGCTAGTCTGGGCGGTGGCACCGCTAGTCTGGGCGGTGGCACCGCTAGTCTGGGCGGTGGCACCGCTAGTCTGGGCGGTGGCACCGCTAGTCTGGGCGGTGGCACCTAGACTCCGCTAGCTTCGGGAACCGAAGAGAATTCAAATTTTGGAGCCCAAATTTGAATCCTCTTGAGGCCTATAAATACCCCTCAATTCTCAGCAGAGAGAACAACTTTTAGAGAAGCAATAGAGTGAAAAAAAGTCTTAGCAAAGCCTTAGCAAGTCTTACTTTCAAATTGCTTTAGTGTTCACCTCCCTTTCTTTCTTGCTGAAATTTTGTAAGAGTGTGAACCACTTGTAAAGGTTGTAAGAGGGGGTATTTGTCCTTCCCCTTCAAAGTGATTTGCTAGTGGAAGTTGGGAGCCTCATCGAAGAAGGCTTCGCAAGTGGATGTAGGTCGCATAACCGAACCACTATAAATCGGTTTGCGTTTTTCTCATTGTCATTTACATTACTGCAAACCATCTTCACTTTGATGCTCTACTTCTTTATCTCCTTCATACGTATGCCTTCAAGTTAAAACGCAATCGAAACGGTTTCAAACGAAACGTTGCTTTTATCGTACGAACTTTCTGAAAGTGTTTAAATCATTGAAAGTTTATCGTTCTTTACCGCTGCACTAATTCACCCCCCCCCTCTTAGTGCCGCTCCAGTCCTAACAATTGGTATCAGAGCCCGGTATTTCTCATTTCGGATTTACACCCGAGAGAAATGGCTCTCATGGCTTTCAAGAGGGCTTTTCGGTTTTTCGTCCACCGTTGTTTAATGGATTGGACTACACTTATTGGAAAACTCGAATGAGAGTTTTCTTGATTTCTATGAATTTGGATTTATGGAATATTATTGAAAACGGTTTTCAACTTCCCTCTAAACCGATGAACGAATGGTCGGATTTGGAGAAGAAGTATTTTTCTTTAAACGCAAAGGCTATGAATGCCTTATTTTGCGCTTTGGACAAAAATGAGTTCAATCAGATTTCTATGTGCGAAACGGTTTTTGATATTTGGCGAACACTTGAAATCACGCACGAGGGAACTAGTAGAGTCAAAGACTCGAAAGTTAACATTTTATTGCATGATTTTGAGCTTTTTCGAATGCAACCAAGCGAGACTATAGGCGACATGTACACCCGTTTCACGGATGTCGTCAATAATCTAAGAGTTCTTGGTAAATCTTTTTCAAATTTTGACCTCGTAAGTAAGATCTTAAGATCCCTTCCAAAAAGTTGGGATCCTAAAATAACCGCAATACAAGAGACAAAAAATTTAAATGATTTTCCATTAGAAGAATTAATCGGGTCATTAATGACCTATGAAATGACACTCTTGGAATATTTTGAACCCGATGAGCACTTGAACCACCTTCTAAAGAATAGGAAGGATTTGGAACTCCGGACAAATGAATACCACTTGAGCGATGACTCAAGTGATGAGGACAATGATGAACTTGAACTTCGAACACTAAATCTTAATAAGTTCATTAAACAAAAATCTAAAATAAATAATGAACTTGAACGGAGGAAGAGGCCAAAGAAGAGGAAGGCAACCAAGGATGAATCAAGAACTTCCAAAGGTGAAATGGCGAATTGGGCTTTGATGGGCTTCGACTACAAGGTAAGTAACTCAACTCCCTTAATTTATTTTGAAATTACATGATGCTTTTTATGATGCATTTTCCTCTTTTATTAGTTTAGAATTAATTTTCTTGAAAATTGCATGTCTAATAATTTAATAATGAAAATGCAAAAATTAGGAATCATGCTTATGATTCTAGTAATTTTAAAAATAATCATGAAAATTGCATGTTTATGATAAACAAAATGATTTTGATTAAAAATGCCTTATGAAATTATGCTATATGTGGTCAAGAAGTAATAATGTGTTTCATGTTGATTTCCATTATTATTTCTCGATTTTGATTAAATGAAATCATGTTTGACTTGAAGTAATGCATAATGATGTAATGAAAATATTAAATGTTTTTATACCATGATTGACGATTTTATGCATGAGATTTTAAAGTTATACATGATAATTTTTGTGATTTATGAATTATTGATATTTGCCGTAATGAAAGCTCTTTTTTGGTTTAAATGATGATAAATGTTTTTCAAGAAGAAATATGTGTATTTTGATGATTTCCAATTTTGATTGAAACCATGTTTGATGTCTTAATGAAAATATAAAGAAGTTTGATATCATGCTTAATGATGATGTATGGATCTTGTATCAAAAACTAAGCTTGAAAAGTTAGATTCACTTAAAAAGAAAAATGCATGACTACAACAAACAAAATGATCTTGATGGAAAATACTTTATGAAATCAATTTCGATGATGCATAATGATGTAATTATGTAATGAAAATATTAAATATTTTGAAACCATGTCTTGATGTCATGCATAATGATCATGCTTAATAGATTTCGAAATTATGCATGATGATTCTTGAGACTTATGGATTATCGATTTTTACGGTAATGAAAATGGCTTTTTCGGTTTTTGAACATTGATGCATATTTTTTTTTTGGCATAAATGAAATAAATCACATGAATAGAAACACTTTAAAAGGAAAATATATTATCATGGGAATTAAAATCATGAATCTATTTGTATCACTTTTGTGAATCTCTTGAAAATGATCTTGATTTGATGATTTAAATTTAAATGAGCTTTATCTTGATTTCTCAAAATTTGTAAATTGAGATTTCTTATGCTTAAGTCAAGATTTTATATGCTTGAATTGAAATCTTTTTCTCCTAAGGTTCTTTTACTAAAGAGAATATCTTTTTCGAAATTCATGACTTAAAATTTCTTTTGAATATCTTTTATTATTTGATCTCCTAAGATTTTCTTTTGATTATTTAAGAGGAGGTTTTTCAAAAGAAATCATGCCTTTTGGTATACACATATTCTAATCCTTCATGATATGATTTTTCTGCAATTGCTTGTATTCATGAAAATATTCATCTCATCACCCAATTAATTCTTCTTGATATTCCTAATATGATGAAATGAAATTATGCATGAAATACAAATGAGAAGTTAATTATCATGCATGATAGGATGTAATGAACTTTGACATTTAGATACCATCATTTGAAAAGCTATGATCATGTTGCCAAAATAATGTATCATGAATGCTTGAATATCATGTATAATATGCTCATAATGATGATTGATTTATTTGTATCATCCATGAAAAATGAAAGGTATAGTTTTGAAATTGTGCAATTTGAAAATATGATGATGAATCTTGTGATTTACGTATTATTGATTTTTATCAAAATGAAAGTGCCTTATTGATCTTTATTGTAATAAATCTTACACTTTCGGTTTTAAATATGATACATGTTTTTTATTTGGCATAAATGAAATAAAATCATATGAATTGAAACAACTAAAAAGAGGAAAATGTTTCTTTTTTTCTTAAAAAAATATTTTTCTCTATCTTATTGATCTCATGATGTGTAAACTGAAATAATGATTGGAATATTGATGTAATTATAAATGATGATTTGATAATATGCATGAAATACTCTTGATATTATTTTGATGCATACAAATGAAAAGTTTTGATCATGCATGGTAGGATATAATTTGACAAGTTGATACCATCATGATATGAAACATTTATGATTTACAATGATCCATGCAATACTTGTGCTTTCTAATTATGATGTGATGTATTGCATATGATGTAAATCATGATTTAAAATACTATGAATTGTTGCTAAAATGATGTATTATAAATGTTGATTTAATGTTGTGTGTCATGAATGCTCTAAATGATGAATGTTTGGTATCATGATCAAAATATTTATAAATAGTTAAAAATTTTAGTATCATGTATGATATCCTCATAATGTTGATCTTACAAAATTGGAATCACAAATAATATCTTTTGGTATTCATGAATTGATACTCATAATATGAAAGTATTGGTATTCATGACTTGAATTTGATTGAAACATTGCATGCTCAAATTAATCATTCTCCTATGTTTCAAAAATTCTTTAAATGCCTTATGTGATGATTGAAAATTAATTTGCTATCTTGAACATTACAAAGAATTGCTATCATGCACATCGCAAAGAAAAGCAAATATACAAACTTGCACATCTTTAAATTTGCTAGCTTGTATGTAGTAAAACTTCATATCGTAAAAGTTGCTAGAGAAGCAAAGAATTACTATCTCGAAAGAAGCAAAAAATGCAAAACTTAGAAAACTTGCAATATAATTGCTCTTGCCATGCTTTGTATCAAAAATAGGTTGATATCCTTAAAAGCATCGAATTAAATTTTTTAGTATCGCAATGTATCACATGTATCGCAAATTGAAAATTTTGAGACTATTATCATATCATGTTTAACAATTGATGTCCTTCATGACATGATTTCTTTGCATTTTTGTCTTGTATGTATCATGCGATGATTGAAATATTGATTGATGCAAATTCATAATTTATCATTGGTTCCTCTCCTTTTCGGCAATGACATAGGGGGAGAAAGATTGCTAGCTTAAGGCAAATGCTGGCAAGCTTGTACTCTTCCCTACTTTTTGACAAAAACAAAGGAGAGAAAGCTTTTGCTAGTTAGAACATGCAAAGAAAAGCAAAGTGCAATCTTGCACAAGAAGCAAGTATTGAATTACCATGATTGAACTTAAGAATCTTACTATGCTTTTGTACTTATATGTTGTGATGAAAATCTAGCTTCACGTTACAAAAACTTGAATATCTTTTAAAATAGCTAGAGCTACTTCTCCTTTTTGTTGATGACATAGGGGGGGAAGTATATTGATGACTTCATGCATTGAATTGAATATTTTATATATTTGCATGATGGTTTAAATGTTTTTCATAACATGTGATGAATGTTGCTTGGATTTGGGATAATCCAAGTGTTCTATCAATGGCATATTGATAGGGGGAGTTTCGTTAAACTCCGGGGAGTTAAAGTTAACTCCGGTAGTCATCAATTAGTTGTCATCATCAAAAAGGGGGAGATTGTTGAATCTCGGATTTTGATGATGAAACTAATTGATTGTGTTTAGATGTTTAACTGCATTTTGAGTAATGCAGGTCTACTCGATCAGGATTAGACAGTTGACGCAGGAGGAATTGATGTTGCGCCGGAGGATATCACGTTAGGATATTGGATGGCAGAATGCTTTGGACGTTGGGCATCGGGCCAAGGAGAGCGGAATTGCACCAAGGATATCGGGGTTGCAGAGGTCAACCACCGATTGGGCAATAAGCCACAAGAGAGAACGATGCGCTGAAGAATCGGACGAAGCGCCAACCAATGACGTGCCGGGCAACAGAATGTCAATTCGCATTGTAATAATTGTCTAGATCGGAGTAGAGTTTTGGCTTGTGTGTGCAGGATTAACTACGATAACGATGAAGACATAAAGCGAAACAAAGTGCCGGAGTCAAGCGTGAAGGATTCGTTGGGAGTTCGAGAGTTCGATGGAAGTCCGAAGGTTCGTCGGGAATGCTGTCGGAACTAGCCGAGAATGAGTAGGGAGCTTGCCAAAGGGTTTTCGGAAGCTCGCCGAAAGGTTCGTCGGAAGTTCACGGAGATCACTGAGAAAGATCGTAGCTTGCCGAAGAAGCTCGTCGAAACTCGCCAAGATCAAATCGTGAAGTCTCGGAGCTTGCCGGGAGTCCGCAGAATGGTTTCCGAGAGTTTTTCGGAAGACCGCCGGAAGTTCGCTGGAAGCTCGCCGGAAGAAGTCTTGACTTGCGGACTTTGTAATAGCTTAGGAAATGTCTTTAAATTCGTAGTTAGCATATTAATTAGGGTTAGGATT
This sequence comes from Musa balbisiana, assembly GCA_004837865.1. NCBI lineage: Eukaryota > Viridiplantae > Streptophyta > Magnoliopsida > Zingiberales > Musaceae > Musa > Musa balbisiana. The sequence continues at coordinate 18,060,181 of CM017191.1, read as the reverse complement.
AGGTGTTAATCTTATAACCCAAGTAGGGGCCAATTGGGCCCAAGTTCGGACTAGTTTGGGCTAAGTTTGGAGCCCAACTAGTGAGCTAAAAGAGCCAGGCGGTGGCACCGCCCAGCACCCGAGAGCCAGGCGGTGGCACCGCCAGTCTGGGCGGTGGCACCGCCCAGCACCCGAGAGCTAGGCGGTGGCACCACCCAGTACACTGTCAGTGTCAAAACTGACAAGCGGTGGCACCGCCACTGACAGGCGGTGGCACCGCTAGCTTCGGGAACCGAAGAGAATTCAAATTTTGGAGCCCAAATTTGAATCCTCTTGAGGCCTATAAATACCCCTCAATTCTCAGCAGAGAGAACAACTTTTAGAGAAGCAATAGAGTGAAAAAAAGTCTTAGCAAAGCCTTAGCAAGTCTTACTTTCAAATTGCTTGAGTGTTCACCTCCCTTTCTTTCTTGCTGAAATTTTGTAAGAGTGTGAACCACTTGTAAAGGTTGTAAGAGGGGTATTTGTCCTTCCCCTTCAAAGTGATTTGCTAGTAGAAGTTGGGAGCCTCATCGAAGAAGGCTTCGCAAGTGGATGTAGGTCGCATGACCGAACCACTATAAATCGGTTTGCGTTTTTCTCATTGTCATTTACATTACTGCAAACCATCTTCACTTTGATGCTCTACTTCTTTGTCTCCTTCATACGTATGCCTTCAAGTTAAAACGCAATCGAAACAGTTTCAAACGAAACGTTGCTTTTATCGTACGAACTTTCCGAAAGTGTTTAAATCATTGAAAGTTTATCGTTCTTTACCGCTGCACTAATTCACACCCCCCCCCCTCTTAGTGCCGCTCCGGTTCTAACAGTAATCAATGCTAAATTCGAAGCCTTCGAGGCACAAATGGAGGATAAGATTCGGACGCTCTTTACCGAACTCAGATTGGGCCGACCACTAAGCCCGAAGAAATCACATCAAGGAGAGAGCTCTGCCCAATCGTACCAAGCCCGAAGAGATGACTTCCAAGGGAGGGGAGGCTCTATGATTGATCTCAACTATCCATGCATGAGGGTGGACTTCCCTAGATGGGAAGAAGGAGATCCGATTGGTTGGATCTCGCGCGCGGAGCGATATTTTCAGTATCATAAAACTGTTGATGCATCTATGGTAGAAATTGCAGCTATAAATCTTGAAGGGGATGTCATATAGTGGTTTGATTGATTTAAATATACCCATGGAGTCCTCTTATGGCGACAATTCAAAGAAGGACTATTGATCCGCTTCGGACCAACCAATTACGAGAACATTGACGAACAACTAGCAAAGATCCGACAAACCTCTACCGTTCAGGAGTACCAAACTAGGTTTGAAAGGTTATCTAAACAAACTTATGATTGGTCTCAAAAACAGCTATTGGGGACCTTCATTGAGGGCTTGAAGCCGGAGATCCAGGGAGAAGTTAAAGCACGACAACCGTACACGCTTATGGCAGGCATCTCTTTCGCACGACATCAAGAGGAGCGATTGAACCATGAATCTCGGAGGACTAGGATCACTTCTCGACCTGCAATGCAGAAGCCCTCAACCCACGTTACTATAAACCGAGTCCCTGCACCAAAAATGATGACAAGAGAAGAGCTTCAGGAGCGATCTACGAAGGAGTTATGTTGGCATCGCGACGAGCCGTGGAGCCGCGAGCATCACTGTAGAAAAGAGAGACTTCTTATGATTGAACCAGTAGAAGAAGAGGTCATTGAACATCTAGAAGAGAGCCTTAATAATGAAAAGGAAGATGCAGAAGAAGAGCCACAACCGATCGAAGTTACGGTACATGCACTAGCCGGCTACTCAAACCCGCAAACGATGAAAGTTGAAGGCCTTCGCAAACAACAATCGATCACTGTTCTCATCGACACAGGCAGCACTAATAACTTCCTAGATAGTAAAGTTGCTATCCGAATGGCCTTACCTATCGATTATTATAGTAGGTTTGACATCAAGTTCACTAACGGATGGATTTTGAAGTGTGATCGTAGGCGCCCGCGGGAGAAACTATTACTGCAGGACCAAGAGATAATTGCAGATTTCTTCCTCCTTCCTCTTGATGATCATGAGGCTATGCTCAAAATTGAATGGTTGACAACATTAGGTGATGTTTCCTGGAATTTTATGAAACTAATTTTGAGATTTTTCAGTAAAGGGAAACAGGTGATTCTATATGGGAAACGTGGGGGCGACGTAATGACGATTTGCACACAACAAATGGAGAAGGTTTTGCATAAAGCATGGAACAGCTTTTTGGTACAACTTGAGCAACAAACTAAGGGAGAGCCAATAGAATTTGAAGATCCAAACCTACTTCCTTTGTTTGCTAAATTTTTAGATATATTTGACGAACCGCGCAACCTACCTCTTGCACGTCGGCATGATCATTGTATACCGATTCTTCTGGGCAAACCTCCTACAAATACTTGGCTATATCAACATTCATATCTGCAGCAGGATGAAATAGAAAGGATTATAAAAGAGATGCCCGAAATAGGAGTTATTCGGCCAAGTTGCAGCCCCTACTTTTTACCGGTGCTCTTTGTACGAAAAAAGGACGAAACATGGCGAATGTGCAAGGATTACCAAACCCTCAACGACATAACCAGTAAGGACAAATACCCTATTCTAATAGCAGATGAATTGCTAGATGAAAGGAAGCACAAATCTTCACAAAGCTGGACCTTCGATCTGGGTATCATCAAATATGAGTGTGCAAAGAAGACATACCGAAAACCGCCTTTCGAACACACAACAGCCACTATGAATTTGTGCTAGAAGGTAGAATATCTTGGGCATATCATATCAGAGGAAGATGTGGCAGTGGACCCCTCCAAAATAAAAGCAATGCAGAACTGGCCGACCCCGAGGAACATAAAATTGCTACATGGCTTTTTGGGTTTAATAGGCTACAATCGCAAGTTCATGAAAAACTATGGAAAGATCAGTGCACCACTTATTTCCTTACCGAAAAAAGATTTCTTCCAATGGTCGGACAAAGCCTCCGCTGCCTTCGACAAACTTAAGGCAGCCATGACGACGACGCCGGTGCTAGCACTACGAAATTTTAGTCAACCCTTCATTATTGAGGTTGATGCATCTGGAATCAGAATTGGAGCCATTCTCATGCAAGATGGTCAACCACTTGCATACACTAGCAAGACATTGTCTCCCTCCAATCAAAATATGTCAACATATGATAAGGAGATGCTCGCCATTGTGCACGCAGCAACAAGGTGGAGACCCTACTTGATCGGTCGACGATTTCAAATTAAAACCGACCATAAAAGCCTCAAGTACTTTTTAGAGCAAAAGATATCATCCCCTAAGCAGCAAAAATGGGTAACAAAACTTCTTGGATTTGATTATGAAATAACTTACAAAAAGGGGAAAGAGAATGTTGTTGCAGATGCACTTTCGCAACTACCCGAGCAAGTTGAATTTTCGGTCGTTTCATTTTCGACCAGTGACTTCCTTGAGGATATTATGATAGAATGGCAGGAAGATCTAGAGACCAGTAAAATCATAAAAAAATTGGAAGAAGCATCAAGCTCCGTGGCACATTACAATTGGGACTCAAAAGAATTACACTATAAAGGACGCACTGTGCTTATGACAAATTCTACTTGCATCTTCACGAGCAAATTTTGGATAAAGTTATTCCATATGTAGGGTACTAAATTGAAAAGGAGTATGCAATATCACCCACAAACCGATAGCCAGACGAAAGTTGTAAATAGGTGCTTGGAGACAACCCAAAGCTACCCACCAAATATGACTACTCAAGGAGAACTCCAGACCCAGCCAAGTGTCATTATTGATCAACGGATCATGACTCGATGACGACGACCCACTACTGAAGTGCTAATACAGTGGGTGAACCTACCAACAGAAGATGCCACTTGGGAGAACTATGACGACTTGAAGATCAAATTCCCAAAATTCATGAATCGTCAGCCTCGAGGACAAGGCTGATTTGAAGAGGGCAGGTCTGTTAGGACTCTAGCTAGGAGAGTCCTAATTGATAGGGGCATTCATGTAAAACCTACCTAAGCTGACCCTTATTAAAGAGGTGAAGAGGCCGGCTAGGGTTTGGAGGTTATTTCTTAGAGAAGAATTAGGAGTTGTAAAGGAATAAGAGTCTTGAGTAGGAGTCTTGAATAGGAGTCCTATTAGGAGTTGGTTAGAAGTAGGAGTCTTGAGTAGGAGTCCTATTAGGAGTTAGAGTTTAGAAGCCCTATAAATAGCTATGTATTCCTCCTCTTTTCATAAGCAATAGATGAATCTTTTCTGCAGCCTTTGAGCAACAACTTGGAGGAAGGAACCCCTATAGAGTTCCAGGAGGCCGATCCCCTAAAGAGATCAACCCCAAGCTTAGAATCTGCAAGGGTTCTAACAGCTACCTTAAGTTTGTCGAAGGCAGCGGAGGCTTTGTCCGACCATTGGAAGAAATCTTTTTTCAGTAAGGAAATAAGTGGTGCACTGATTTTTCCATAGTTTTTCATGAACTTGCGATTGTAGCCTATTAAACCGGGAAAGCCACGTAGCAATTTTATATTCCTTGAGGTCAGCCAGTTTTGCATTGCTCCAATTTTGGAGGGGTCCACTATCACACCTTCCTCTGATATGATATGCCCAAGATATTCCACCTTCTGGTGATGAAAGCAAAAATTCGCAGTGGCCATTTTGTCTTCAAAAGGCGGTTTTCGGTATGTCTTCTTTGCACACTCATATTTGATGATACCCGGATCGAAGGTCCAACTTTGTGAAGATTTGTGCTCCCTTTCATCTAGCAGTTCATCTACTATTGGAATAGGGTATTTGTCCTTGATGGTTATGCCGTTGAGGGTTCGGTAATCAATGCACATTCGCCATGTTTCGTCCTTCTTTCGTACGAAGAGCACCGGTGAAAAGTAGGGGCTGCAACTTGGCCGAATAACTCATATTTCGGGCATCTCTTTTAGAATCCTTTCTATTTCATCCTTCTGTAGATATGAATGTTGATATAGCCAAGTATTTGCAGGAGGTTTGCCTAGAAGAATCGGTATACAATGATCATGCCGATGGGCAAGAGGTAGGTTGCGTGGTTCGTCAAATATATCTGAAAATTCAGCAAGCAAAGGAAGTAGGTTTGGATCTTCAAATTCTATTGGCTCTCCCTTAGTTTGCTACTCAAGTTATACCAAAAAGCCACTACATGCTTTATGCAAAACCTTCTCCATTTGTTGTGTGCAAATCGTCATTACGTCGCCCCTATGTTTCCCGTGTAGAATCACCTGTTTCCCTTTCCTGTAAAATCTCAAAATTAGTATCATAAAATTCCAAGAAACATTACCTAATATTGTCAACCATTCAATTTTGAGCATAGTCTCATGATCATCAAGAGGAAGGAGGAAGAAATCTGCAATTATCTCTTGGTCCTGCAGTAATATTTCTCCCGCGGGCGCCTACGGTCACACTTCAAAATCCATCCGTTGGTGAACTTGACGTCAAACCTACTATAATAATCGATAGGTAAGGCCATCTGGACAGCAACTTTACTATCTAGGAAGTTATTAGTGCTGCCCGTGTCGATGAGAACAGTGATCGATTGTTGTTTGAGAAGGCCTTCAACTTTCATCGTTTGCGGGTTTGAGTAGCCGGCTAGTGCATGTACCGTAACTTTGATCGGTTGTGGCTCTTCTTCTACATCTTCCTTTTCATTATTAAGGCTCTCTTCTAGATGTTCAATGACCTCTTCTTCTACTAGTTCAATCATAAGAAGTCTCTCTTTTCTACAGTGATGCTCGCGGCTCCACGGCTCGTCGCGGTGCCAACATAACTCCTTCGTAGATCGCTCCTAAAGCTCTTCTCTTGTCATCATTTTTGATGCAAGGACTCGGTTGATAGTAACGGGGGCTGAGGGCTTCTGCATTGCAGGTTGAGAAGTAATCCTAGTCCTCTGAGCTTCATGGTTCAATCGCTCCTCTTGATGTTGTGCGAAAGAGATAGCTGCCATAAGTGTGTACGGTTGTCGTGCTTTAACTTCTCCCCGGATCTCCAGCTTCAAGCCCTCAATGAAGGTCCCCAATAGTTGTTTTTGAGACCAATCACAAGTTTGATTAGATAACCTTTCAAACCTAGTTTGGTACTCCTGAATGGTAGAGGTTTGTCGGATCTTTGCTAGTTGTTCGTCAATGTTCTCGTAATCGGTTGGTCCGAAGTGGATTAATAGTCCTTCTTTGAATTGTTGCCATGAGAGGACTCCATGAGTATATTTAAACCAATCAAACCACTGTATGACATCCCCTTCAAGATGTATAGCTGCAATTGCCACCATAGATGCATCCGCAGTTTTGTGGTACCGCAAATATCGCTCCGTGCGCGAGATCCAACCAATCGGGTCTCCTTCTTCCCATCTAGGGAAGTCCACCCTCATGCGTGAATAGTTTGGATCAATCATAGAGCCTCCTCTCCATTGGAAGTTGTCTCTTCGGGCTTGGTACGATTGGGCAGAGCTCTCTCCTTGATGTGATTTCTTCGGGCTTAGTGGTCGGCCCAATCTGAGTTCGGTAAAGAGCGTCCGAATCTTATCCTTCATTTGTGCCTCGAAGGCTTCAAATTTAGCATTGATTACTGCCTCAGATGCCATAGTACATGCCTCCAAATCTGTGATATTAAGATCTCTCTTTTGTTGTCGGGTTAAAAGCATGTATAGGTTGAGAGAAGTGGTAGTCGAAAGGGTTGGTGGATTGATGGATGTAGGCTACGGTTTAGGCTTGTTTTGTGGCTGTTTTGGGTGTAGTTTGAGGGTGTGGTTTGGTGGAGCTTTAGGGCTGTGGATGAAAGTTTTAGATCTGTGGTAGAAGGCAGCAAAGGTTTGATAGAAATCAGTGGAAGTTTGCTGCAGAATTGTGTTGTCTTGTAAGAGCAGAATTGTCGTCGAAGAAACAGCGGTTTCTCAACAAAATTTCCACAAAAAACTTGAGAGATTTGAGGGGGGAATTGATAGCAAAATCTCAGTGTATATGACGGTAAGTATGTCCAATTTAATCAAGAAAATTTCGACAGTATAACAGCAAAGAAATTGGTGCAAGTTGCGATAGCAGAATTCTCGTCGAAAAATTTCAGCAGGTTGCGACGAAAATTTACAGCAACACAAAATCGTTTTTAGAGGTGAATTCCTTAATAGATCAATCTTAGATAGAAGCTAAGATGATCTATGAAATATATAAGAAATTTTGTTCAAAAAGATTGCAAATAGATCGGTTAAGGCAACAATATGCTGCTGAAATTTTCTACAGCACAGATTTTGAAGTGTCGCAGATTGGATGTAAAATATAATATCAGTAGTTTATATTAAGAATTTTTCATTGAAACCAAAGGGAAATCCACTGTTAGGAAGTGTCAAAGCTATCATAAAAATTTCATAGAGATTTGGATAAAAAAATATAGTAGCAAGATTAAACAATTTGTACTATGCGGTTGGAATTTCACAGTGCAGATTTTCAAGTATAGCAGTTTAGACATAAAAGATTAATGATTTATATTAAGAATTTTTTGACAAAACCAAAGGGAAATCTGCTATTAGGATGTGTCAAAGCTGTCATAAAAATTTTGTAGAGATTTGGATAGAAAAAATGCAGTAGCAAGATCAAACAATCTGTGTTGTGCGGCTGAAATTTTATAATGCAGATTTTCAAGTACAGCAGATTAGATGTAAAAGATCAATGGTTTATATTGAGAATTTTTTGATAAAACCAAAGGGAAATCTGCTGTTAGGAAGTGTCAAATCTGTCATAAAAATTTTGTAGAGATTTGGATAGAAAAAACACAGTAGCAAGATAAAACAGACCGTGTTATGCGGTTAGAATTCTGCAATGTATCTTTCGTCGTAGAGATGAAAACTTTGCGACGGAAAGTTTATGCAGCAATATAGGAACAAATTTTTTTTTTTGGATTTTTGAATAAGGGTAACTAAATTGCAGCAGTAGTAAGGTAGGAAACCAAAACCTGTTGTAATTCACGGGGAGATCAAAGGATGATCTGCGGTGGTGGAGATGATGGCGGAATTTTAGCGACGATCTTTTAAGCAATTGTGGAAATTGCTTTAGGCGGCTGTGGAGATATGATGGATGGCTGTGGAAGGGCAGCGAAACGCCAAGAACGCTGCTCTAATACCAAGTGTTAGAACCCTTGCAGATTCTAAGCTTGGATTGATCTCTTTAGGGGATCGACCTCCTGGAACTCTATAGGGGTTCCTTCCTCTAAGTTGCTGCTCAAAGGCTGCAGAAAAGATTCATCTATTGCTTATGAAAAGAGGAGGAATACATGGCTATTTATAGGGCTTCTAAACCTTAACTCCTAATAGGACTCCTACTCAAGACTCCTACTTCTAATTAACTCCTAATAGGACTCCTACTCAAGACTCCTATTCCTTTTCAACTCCTAATTCTTCTCTAAGAAACAACCTCCTAACCCTAATCGGCCTCTTCACCTTTATAATAGGGGTCGGCTTAGGTAGGTTTTACATGAATGTCCCTCTCAATTAGGACTCTCCTAGCTAGAGTCCTAACAGTGGCACGTCCACTAGCGGTGCTGCCCCTACAGGTGGGGGCCCCCGCGAGCGCCGTCACCTCTGCGGGCGATTCTGCCTACGGGGCCGCGCCCATAGGCGGTGCTGCTCCACCGGGCGGTCGCCCCTAGGGGGGGTTTTGCTTGTGGGAGCAACAACTGTAGGCACCACTACTCTACGACACCTCACCCCACTGGAGAAGCGGCCACAGGCGTCGCTGGCCCACGGCGCCTCAGCCCACGGGCTGCTAGCCCCGCTGGCCGCAAGCCTGCTACAAGCTGGCTGCCGATCAACTGTTGCAGGCATAGCACTTGTGCATGTGTCGGTGCTATGTTGCCTGGCTGCGACTGCCGCTGTAGGTGGCTACAAGTACGAAGATCGAGGGCAAAAACTGTTGCGCGCCCTTCCTTGCTTTTGTTGAATCTCATATTTTGATGATGAAACCACTTGATATGTGTTTATGATTTTATCTACATTTTGAGTGACGTAGGATACTTCAATCAGGATGAGATAATTAAAGCAAGAAAATCATGTTGGGTCGGAGGAACATGTCAGAAGATTGGACGTCGGGCCGGTGGATCGGTCGACGTATCTACAGAAGGCTTCGGGCCGTGGATTCGGGCATCAGGCTAAGAAGAGCAGAGATTGTGCCAAGGATATCAGAGTTGCAAAGTCAACTGGCCGATTGGGCAATAGGCCACAAGAAAGGCCGAAGAATCGGACGAACCGTCGAGGGACCAATGACATGCCGGACAACTTGATTAATTGCTTATGATTAATTGTCTCGATCGAAGTTTTGTTTTAAGTATGCAGGATTAACTACAATAGCTTGAAGATATAAAGCAAGTCTACCGGAGTCAAGTTTGATGGGTGTTCGAGAGTCCGAAGATTCATCAAAGATGCTGCCGGAACCAATCGAGGACTTGTCAGAATTTTCAGAAGTCCACTAAAGAGATCATCGGAGGTTCGCAGAGATCATCGAGAAGGTTCAGCTACTTGCCAAAGACTCGCTGCCATAAGACCGGGAGCCTACTAGGAGTCTGCCAGAAGAAATCCGAGGGTGTATTGGAAGTCCACCGGAAGTTCGCCGAAAAGCTCGATGGAAGGAAACTCGACGTTGCCAGTAAAAAACTTGCTTTAGACTATGTCTTAATTTCATAGTTTACATGTAATTAGGGTTAGGATTAAGGGTTAATCTTATAACCCGGTTAGGGGCCAATTGGGCCTGAGTTCGAACTGGTTTGGGCCAAGTTTGGAGTCCAACCAGTGAGCTGAAATAGCCTAGGCGATGGCACCGCCTAGAACCCGAGGGATCAAGCGATGGCACCGCCCAGCACCCGAAAGGTCGGGTAGTGGCACCGCCACCGACAAGCGATGGCACCGCTTGTAAACAGTCAATATGACATTGACAGGCGGTAGCACCGCCACCGACAAGCGGTGGCACCGCCAGCTCCAGGAACCCAAGAGAATTCAAAATTTGGAGCCCAAATTTGAATCCTCTTGGGGTTTATAAATACCCCTCAATTCTTAGTAGAGAATACAACCTTTGAGTAGCAATAGATTGAGATAAAAGCCTTAGCAAAGTCTTTAGCAAGTCTTGTTTTCAATTGCTTGAGTGTTCACCTCCTTCTTTCTCATTGAAAATTTGTAAGAGTGTGAACCACTTGTAAAAGGTTGTAAGAGGGGTATTTGTCCTTCCCCTTCAAAGTGATTTGCTAGTGGAAGTTGGAAGCCTCATCGAAGAAGGCTTCGCAAGTGGATGTAGGTCATTTGACCGAACCACTTTAAATTGGTGTGTTCCTTGAATGTGTGAGTACTTACCTTTCTGAAATCATTATTTGCACAGCAGCAAGCTTACGGTTTTCATCTTCTCACTTTACTCAAGCTACTTTTATCAATTCATTCATTGTCTAATCGAAATATCTACACATTTGCGAAATCGTTTTCAAACTTACAAGTTTTAATCCGTTGCACTAATTCACCCCCCCTCTTAGTACCACTTCGATCCTAACAGCTTTTGTGTCAACGATTTTGACGTCAAAAATTTCTCCAAAACACAATACACGCAGTTCAAAACCAATCTATCACACGAACAACCTCGCTCTGATACCACTGTTGGGAAATCTTGGGGGCGACATCATATGCGCGGCAGAAGAACAAGAAAATAAAATCCCCTATTCCCAAATAGATGTTCATCGTCACTCAAAGATTGGTGCGTAAAAATCTACGAAATAAACTGCATATAGAATATATTGTGTTACCTAGGGAGATCGTATATCCCTATTTCCTTGTAGATCTCTATGAGAGGGTGAAGGAGGTCAAGCGTCCTCCTCTCTAGTAGTGATCCACACACTAGGGCTACGACGACACTCCTCAAAACTTTAGGCCTGCTCTGAGGTGGAGAGGGGGAGGAGAATAGGAGAGGCAAACAAAGGCTTTAGCCTATGAGGCTTTGAATCCCTCCTATTTATAGAGGCCCCCTATCAAACTCTAATGGATCCTCCCCTAGTGGGTATTGGATCTGCATCCAATTACCCAAGCCTTTTAGATTAGTGGATCTCTATCCAATAATCTCTCATGGGCTCTTATTGGATCTCGTCCATGGGATCCAATAATTCAGGGGCTTATTGGATATCTAATAAGATATGGGCTCCAACGGATATCTCATATCCGAACCTCTACTCATTGCAATGCCTACCTTATGTGTGTGACCCTCTAGACCCAATATCGAGCTAGCCATGAGTTATACCTGTTAGAACTCCTTTTGGCTCAGTGAATTATTATCTTCATAATAATTCACTCGACTCATTGACTACGGATGTATTAGGCCACTATGTCGTAGTCCCTAGACGATACAGGGGAATCCAATCTATTGGACCTGTTTATCCTTAGTTACCATGTACCTATAGTCTCTCATCCATCTAATATCCCAAAGACCATATACTGGGTATAGTGCTGTTAGACCCATACGGTTTCTACTCGAGTCTCGCTCTAATCGGATTCTCCCAAAGAACTCTTTCTCTCTCAATCCGAATGGCTTTGGCCAGGGATTTGTCTGAGCAAAAACACATGAGAAATTTCTCTTATGATGCCCAGAGTGGATGATCCTCTATCGATATTTAGTAGCCCTCATAAGGTTGACTACCACTCTCAATAACTAGTTGTACTAGATCTAGGACATCCAAACCTATAAGTTCGATATCAAAGAATGGAGCACTCATACAAGACATCTTTGGTGTCTTAAGTCTAAGGACCAGATACACCACTAGGACTACGAAATCGCTGTCTAACAATAAGGAATCATCAACCATCTAGCATTCCATAAGTGGATCAATCAATGAACTTATTCTCCAATGAGCACTTGTACTATATCCCTAATGTCCCCACACGAGCAACTATGAGAACAACTACATCCATCAGTTGGATGGGCATACAGTACACTAGTCTGTCGAGTAACCTATGATTGGGATTATTTAGGATCTGTGTTTAAAGGTGAATCAGTCTTATTATCATGATCTCATCACTATCTGATTCCCATTGCACATATCCAAGGACATCACAATATATACCTACATAGATGCAATAGTCAATATAAAGTGATAAATGTCGAAATATAATAAGCAAAAAGATTCCATGTCAAGTCACACGTGCCATCACTCATGTGATTGGCTTGTTGGGCACCTATGACTAGTAGCCCCTAATTGGGTTAGCCTAAATCCAATCCCAATTATGTGCTAACTATGATTTCTAAGACATTTACTAAGTTAGACAAGTCCGTAAGTCTAATTTTCTTCCGGTGAACTTTTGACGATCTCTCGATAATGTTCCAGCGGACTCCAATAAGCTCCTAGACTTCACGACAATCTTCTTAATGAGTTCCAATGAGCTTCTTTGGCAAGTTTCAGGACTTCTCAGTTGGTTCCGGTAGAACTTCCGACGAACGTTTGGACTTCCGACGAACTCTCGAACTCCCAACAAAATCACATTCTTGACTGCGGGACTTCATTTTGCTTTATACCTTGCTATTGTAGTTAATCCTGCATATGTAAAACACACTTCAATCTAGATAATTATTATTAAGCATGAATCATATTGTCCGGCATGTCATTGGTGCATCAACGTTTCGTCTGATTCTTCGACGTATCGTTCTCTCTTGTGATCTATTGCCCAATTGACCAATTGACCTCCCAACTCTAATATCCTTGGCGCAATATCTACTTTTCTTAACTCGATGCCCGAATCTATAACCCAAAGCCTTCTGTCGATACGTCGATCGATCCTCCGGCTCAACGTCCAATCTTCTAACATGTTTTCCTCTGGCCCAACATGATTCTCCCTGCTTTAATTGTCTCATCCTGATCGAAGCATCTTGTGTCACTCAAAACGAAAATCGAATCATAAACACTTATCAATTGGTTTCATCATCAAAATATGAGATTCAACAATCTCCCCATTTTTTATGATGACAACCAATTGATGATGGAGTTAACTTTAACTCCCCCTAATAATATTCTATATTGATAGAGCCTTGAATTCAAGCTAAATTCAAGTCATTGCAAATTTCATCATGAATATTTGCAACACGTCATGATGCATAATATGATCATACTTCTCGCCCTTTGTCATCAACAAAAAAGGAGAAGTGCAACTTTCAAGTGTTTGAGATATTCAAATTTAAATCATTGCATAATAAACATAATTTCTAATTTTATCATTATGCAAGCTAGCAATAATTAAAGATGTGCAAGTTTAGCATGTTTGCTTTTCTTGAGAAAGCAACTTTTTGCTTCTCTTTAGATTACAAGCTAGCAATTTTTACGATGTTCAAGAAAGCAACTCTTGCTTCTTGAAATATGCAAGTTTGTAAATTTTGCTAGATGTGCAAGTTAGCACTTCTTTCTCCATGCAATTTGCAAGCTAGCAAATTTTTGCTTCCTTTGCAATGTTTGAGCTAGCAATATTTCTCCCCCTTTGTCATTGTCAAAAAGAAGGGAAGAATACAATTTTGTATCTCTTTTTCCCTTTACAACAATTTTCAAAACATGACAAAGATAAGTAATCATTTTTATTTCAAAGTGCCACCATTGAGATAAACCTTGAATCAAATCAAGACAATTTTAATCATGATTCACATCATATGCAATACATCATATACATCATCATAATAAAATCATAAGTATTGCATGCATCATTCATTAACATCGAAAAAGAATTTTCAAAAGATCGCTAAAATTGTCATACATAAGTTTGAAATATAAACTCATTAAGCATGCTTTCAAATCATCATTACATTTTCATTAAGACATCAAGCATGGTTTCGTTGAACATGATGTTAAATGATTCTTAAGGATATCTAAACTTCCTTAGTTTCAATTTGTGTGATTGACTTTATATTAGCATGCCCAAATATTTGTTCTTATGTCAAAACCATACATCAATGTTTAAAACGGAAAGATAAAAAATCATCAAGATCAAAAAGTATAACACATAATTCTAAAACATATGATTTCAAATCATTACTTCAGGTCCTCATGCATAAAAATCATCAAGATCAAAAAGTATAACACATAATTCTAAAACATATGATTTCAAATCATTACTTCAGGTCCTCATGCATAAAAATCATCAAGATCAAAAAGTATAACACATAATTCTAAAACATATGATTTCAAATCATTACTTCAGGTCCTCATGCATAAAAATCATCAAGATCAAAAAGTATAACACATAATTCTAAAACATATGATTTCAAATCATTACTTCAGGTCCTCATGCATAAAAATCATCAAGATCAAAAAGTATAACACATAATTCTAAAACATATGATTTCAAATCATTACTTCAGGTCCTCATGCATAAAAATCATCAAGATCAAAAAGTATAACACATAATTCTAAAACATATGATTTCAAATCATTACTTCAGGTCCTCATGCATAAAAATCATCAAGATCAAAAAGTATAACACATAATTCTAAAACATATGATTTCAAATCATTACTTCAGGTCCTCATGCATAAAAATCATCAAGATCAAAATCCTCATGCATAAAATCATCAAGCATGATACAAACATTCATTTTCAAAATATTTATCATGATAAGGCATATAAGCCAAAGAAATCATTGAACATAAAGCATATTCATTAATCATGGTTTCATTGAGCATAAGGCATTTTCAAACAAAATAAAAATCAATACGAAAATCATCAAGATATATATTATTGCTTCTTAAAACATATATAGGATTTATTTTAAGTATTAGATTTAAGTCTAACATTTTTGTTCATTTATCATAAAACATGTAATTTTCATGATCATTTTCAAAATTACTAGAAAGATAAGCATGATTCCTAATTTTTTGTATTTTCATTATATTATTAAACATGTAATTTCCAAGAAAAAATTATATAATTTTCTTAAACTAAATTAAAAACAACTCATGAAAAATATCAAGCAATTCAAAGCAAACTAAAGGAGTTTCATTTGAGTTGTTTACCTCATTGACGAGAGTCACCAAAGCAAGGTTCGCCACTTCGTCTTCATCGGTTTGCTCCTCTTCTTCGGATGTACGCGTTTCATCCCAATTTGTATTTTTTTAAGTTTATTTTTATTTTTTGATTGTTGTTTCATGAACCTTTTAAATTTCATGAGGAGTTCAAGTTCACCATCACTTGAGCTTATGCTTGAGTGGTCTTCAATTGTTCTATGTCCTAAATCCTTCCTGTTCTTTGGAAGGTTGTTCTTGAGTTCTTTACGTGCATTACACATCATTTCATAGGTCATCAAAGACCCTATAAGTTCTTCAATTGAAAAATAGTTCAAATCTTTTGATTCTTGTATTACCGTTACTTTCGATTCTCAATTTTTAGAAAGAGATTTTAAGATCTTATTAACGAGTTCAAAATTAGAAAAGCATTTACCAAGAGCTTTTAAACCATTAATAACATCTGTAAAATGGGTGTGCATGTCAACAACGATTTCGCTTGGCTTCATTCGAAAAAGTTTAAAATCATGCATTAAAAGATTTATCTTAGAATCTTTTACTCTACTCATGCCTTCGTGTGTTATTTCAAGAATGTGCCATATATCGAAAGTCGTTTCACAAGTAGAAACTTGATTAAACTCAGTTTTATCCAAAGCGTAAAATAGAGTGTTCATAGCTCTAGTATTTAAGGAAAAAGTCTTCTTCTCCAAATCATTCCAATGGTTCATTGGAAGAGAAGACCTTTGAAAACTACTTTCGACAATATTCCATAAATTCAAATTCAATGGAAGCAAGAAAACTCTCATTCGAGTTTTCTAATATGTATAGTCCGTCCCATTGAAAAAGGGAGGACGAATGAGAGAGTGACTCTCTTGAAAGCCGAAAAGAACCACTTCTCTTGGGTGTTAAACCAAATGAAAAATGAATGTGGCTCTGATACCAATTGTTAGGAAAGTAGTCGACACTAAGAGGGGGGGGGTTGGGGCGGGTGAATTAGCGCAGCGATAAAATCACGTTGGTTTCGAAAAATTCTTTCGTACGTTGAAAACCAATTTTGGAAACTTGAAAGCATATGCGAGTGTAGGCATAGTAAAAACATAGTAAGGAGGAAAGGTAGTTTGCTATAAAAGTAAATTACTCAAGACGAAATGTAAACTAGATTTTTAGAGTGGTTCGATCGTCGTGACCTACATCCACTTCGCTGATTCCTCTTTCGTTGAGGCCACCAGCATCCATTGTCGGTCTTCCTTCAATAGGGGAAGACCAACCACCTTTTACAACTTGATTCTCCTTTTACCGGGTTTAGGAGATAACCCTTACACCCCCACTTACACCTCTCTCAAACTATTATAACACTTAGAACTTTGAGAGGCGATCACACAAGATTTTAGCAGCAATTCTTTCCTTTTTACTCTCAAATCTTGTATGTGTTAACTAGGGATGAGAGGGGTATTTATAGGCCTCAAGTTGATTCCAACTTGGAGCCTAAAAATATCTCATCCTAGGTCTCTCGGGTATGAGCGGTACCACCGCCAATGTCAGTTTGACACTGACACTGCATTGGGCTGTACCACCGCCTGGCACCCTACCACTTGGTACCATCACCTGGGAGGCTTTGTTGGGTGGTACCACCGCCTGACATAGTCTCGGAGATTATGCCATGATGGTGCCACTTGTTGGGTTACTGTTTGGGCCTTTCATTGGGCCTAATACAGTCCTTACATGGGCCCAACTAGCCCCTAATTGGGTTGGCTCAAATCCAATTCCAATTATGTGCTCACTATGATTTCTAAGACATTTACTAAGCTAGACAAGTCTGTAAGTCTAGTTTTCTTCCGGTGAGCTTCCAGCGATCTTCCGGCGAACTATCGATGATCTCTCGGCAATGTTCCAGTGGACTCCCAGCAAGCTCCTAGACTTCACGATGATCTTCTTGGCGAGTTCTGATGAGCTTCTTTGGCAAGCTTCAAGACTTCTCGATTGGTTCCGGCAGAACTTCCGACGAACTCTCGAACTCCCAACAAATTTACGTTCTTGACTCCGGGACTTCATTTTGCTTTATGCCTTACTATCATAGTTAATCCTACATATGTAAAACACACTTCGACCTAGACAATTATTACTAAGCATGAATCATGTTGTCTTGCATGTCATTGGTCCATTGACGCTTTGTCTCATTTTTTGGCGCATCGTTCTCTCTTGCAGCCTATTGCCCAATCAGCCATTTGACCTCTGCAACTCTGATATCCTTGGCACAATATCTGCTCTTCTTGGCCCCATGCTCGAATCCATGCCCAAACCCTTCTGTCGATATGTCGACCGATCCTCTGGCTCGACGTCCAATCTTCTAACATGTTTTCCTCCGGCCCAATATGATTCTTTCTACTTTAATTGTCTCATCCTGATCGAAGCATCTTGCGTCACTCAAAATGCAAATCCCCATATCCCTTCCCACTGCTAGCCCGAGATTCCATCCCGGATTTCCTCATTTTGCAAAGAGTTGCTTGTTATTGGCAATGATTTACTTTCTGACATTGGTTACATTGCTCTCAAAGCAACTATAAGAAACGCATAGAAAGCGGTTTGATGCCTAGCTAAGTTGAGTGCTTTGGCACCTTGTGTGCTTAGACTCACTGGCATAATAAAGTCCAACTGAAACTGGCTATGCTATAAGCAAAACGGAAATACGAGATTCAACACAAGGTGTGCAAGTTGAGAAAACCAATCATCGTTAAAAAAAAATCACTATGATGAAAGTATGAGCACAATGATCCCAAGACACATGAATTGGGAAAACCCGATCTACAAAATAAGATCCCAAACATTTCCATAATGGAAAAAATTAAATGATACGCTTTAAATCCCTCTTGCAAAAGCCTCAAAGCACACTTTCGGTAGTGACAAATGATAGGGTATTTACTAATAGTTGACATGCAATCGCCATGTATCATCCAAGTCATCTTCCATCTAGCTATATGTATAAAGATTCAAGATAAAGAAATATAAATTTCCTTTTCATTCATTATGACAAAGAAGTAATCAGAAACTTCCTTCTCTCCCTTTATGATAGGAAGGCAATCTTGAACTCTCTTCTTTATAAAGAGGAAGGACATCACAGATTTTATTTCCCTCCTTCACAGTTTAAAAATACATCCTAAAAAGGGAAAAGGAAAAGGACTCACTCCTTTCTCGAAAGTTTATATTTGAGGACCTAGGATTACTAACTCGAGTGTCGGAAGGACTAGATCGGGAAACCTCCCCCGACCCAGTCTTTATGCAGGTGACACTTTGAGTGTATAATATTCTTATCTCGGGAGCATAATACTTTTACCTCAATAGCACAATACTTGTTAGGAAATCTGGGGCGACATCACATGCGCAGTAGAAGAATAGAAAATAAAAATCCCAAAATTTCCCATAGAAAAGAAGGTTTCATCGATGTACAAAAGTTGGTGTGCAAAAACCTGTGAAACCGAAAACTATACATATAAGAAAGATATGTTACCTAGGGAGATTGTATGTCCTTAAAAACCTACAGATCTATGGGAGAGGATGAAGGAGGTCAACTGTCCTCCTCTCTAACGATGATCCACATGACAAGGGCTACAAAGATACTCTTCAAATCACTACACAATCCTCCTCGTTGCATGCTAAAAGGGGGCTGCCCTTTCTTGCTATCTACACACCCCAAATAGGGGCTATAGGTTGAGGAGGAGAGAGAGAGAGGAGAATACAAGGTGGCAACCAAAAAGAACCTAGCCTATGGTTTTGAATCTCGGATTTTGATAATAAAATCAATTAATGAAGCTATGGACTAATGCGCATTTAAGATAAGTGATACAGGAAAAACTTTGATCGTGGACTTAAATCATCGAAGCAAAATCTAACGTTGGGCTAGAGAGCATCATATCGGATGATTAGTCAATGTGCTAGAGGGTAGACTTCGTACCATGAGTTTGAGCATCGAGCCAGAAGAATCAGGCATTACACTAAGATGATCGGGTGTTACGGGAAGTAAACATGTCGATTAGGCAATATGTCAAATAAGAGGACGATGTGCCGAAGGATCGGACGAAGTGTCGAATGTATCAATGACATGCCGAACAACGTAAGCTTCATGATTGTAATTAAGTCTTGGTCGAAGTTTAGAGTCTAATTAAGTCAGTTTTGAGATATAATCATGCCAACTCAATTAGGGGCCCATTAGGCCTAAGTGGGGCTATTTTGGCTCAAGTGGAAGGCCCATTCAGTCACTCATAAAAGGGCCAGGTGGTGGCACCACTAGAATGGGCGGTGGTACCACCCAGACATAGTCTTCCAGACTATGTCAAGCATTGGTACCGCTAGACTGACTGATTATACCACCCAATGTCAATATTAGGCTAGGCAATGGTACTACTCAGTATCTGATTGATAGGTGGTGGTACCGCCAATTGTTAGTTTGGCAGGTGGTGGTACCGCTAGTATCTCGAAAACCCGAGATGAGACCGTTTTGACTCCAAATTTGACTCCATTTGGGGCCTATAAATATTTCAAACTTTCCTGGTTGAGAAAGTAAGAAAAGATAATGGAAACTTAGGGTTTATAGTGTGAAAATTCGGTGAGAAAGTGAGTCCCTCCTCCTTGAGCTTAAAGGTTGTTCTAAGAGAGGTGTATGAGGGATACCTTGTAAAAGAGGCGTATAAAGATTTTCTCATGAGCCTATCAAAAAGAAAAAGAGTTGTAAGGATAGTTAATTTTTGTCCATTGGAAAGAAGATTAGTAGTAGAAGCCAAGCCCTTGAGTGAAGAGGAATCGAGAGTGGACATAGGTCACGACAACCAAACCCCTATAAATCGGTTTGCAATTTATGTTTTATTTTTTATTTTATTACAAACTGATTTACTTACTCATTATGCTTATGAATGTTTTCAAGTTAAACATCTTTTTGATACGAGTTTCATCAAACAAGATTTTTCGAATCGACAAAAGTTTTTCAAAAGCATTAATTCACCACCCTAGTACCAAAATAGTCCTAACAGTTGATATCAGAGCTAAGTTGTTTTCATTTAATTTAACACCTAAGAGAATGGCTTTGACCAACAATATAGAGGGTCACTCTATCATTCATCCTCCTATGTTCAATAGAATAGATTACACATATTAGAAAACACGAGAGAGAGTTTTCTTACTTTCTATATATTTTAATTTATGGAATATCATTGAAAATAGTTTTCAAAAGTCTTCTAAACCAATGAATGAATGAAATGATTTGAAGAAGAAGATTTTTTTTTTGAATGCTAAAGCGATGAATGCTTTATTTTACGCTTTAAAGAAAAATAAGTTTAACTGTATTTCTTTATGCAAAACTGCATATGAGATTTGGTACATACTAAAAGTAACTCATAATGGATCTATGCAATGAGAATCAGATTATGATGAGATTATGATAGAGACCGATTCGCTTTTAAACATAGACCCTAAACAATCTCAGTCATAGGTTACTCAAGAGGGACATCGAGACAATTGGAAATTGGATAGACTAGTGTACTATATACCCCCATAGCTGCTTATGTGGGGATACTAGGGATAGAGTATAGGTGCTCATTGGAGAATGAGTTTCCTGATTAATCCTTTTACAGAATGCTGGGTGGTTGTGCTAGTCATAGGTGCCCTACAAGCTAATCATGTGAGTGATGACACGTGTGACTTGACACGCAATCTTTTCATTATTATATTTTGACATTTTATTACTTTATATTTCCTATTGTTTGAATATATTGTGATGTCCATGGACCCATGCATTGAGAATCGGATCATGATGAGATCATGATAATGAGACTGATTCGTCTTTAAACACATATCCTAAATAATCCCGGTCATAGATTACTTTAGAGGGACATCGAGATAACTGGATAGATCGGTGTGCTGTGTACCCATCTATATGATGGATGTAGTTGATCTCATAGCTACTTGTGTGGGGATACTAGGGATACAATATAGGTGCTTATTGGGGAATGAGTTCACTGATTAATCTATTTACGGAATGCTGGATGGTTGATGATGACTTATTATCAAATAACGATTTCATAGTCTTAGTGTTGTACCTAATCCTTAGACTTGAAACGCCAAGAATATCCTGTATGAGTGCTCCACTCTTTGATACCAGACTTATAGGTTTCAATGTTCTAGATCTAGCACAATGTTAGGACTCTAGCTAGGAGAGTCCTAATTGAGAGGGACATTCATGTAAAACCTACCTAAGCTGACCCCTAATAAAGAGATAAAGAGGCCGACTAGGGTATGGTGGTTATTTCTTAGAGAAGAACTAGGAGTTGGTTAGAAGTAGAAGTCTTGAGTAGGAGTCCTATTAGGAGTTGGTTAGAAGTAGGAGTCTTGAGTAGGAGTCCTATTAGAAGTTAGGGTCTAGAAACCCTATAAATAGTCATGTATTCCTCCTCTTTTCAGAAGCAATAGATGAATCATTTCTGCAGCCTTTGAGCAGCAACTTAGAGGAAGGAACCCCTGTAGAGTTCCAAGGAGGCCGATCCCCTAAAGAGATCAACCCCAAGCTTAGAATCTGCAAGAGTTCTAACAATTGGTATCAGAGTAGCATTCTTGGCATCTCGCTGCCCCTCCACAGCCGCCCAAAGCAATTCCTACAATTGCTTAAAAGATCGTCGCCAAATTCCACCATCATCTCTACCACCGCGGATCATCCTTTGATCTCCCCGCGAATTGTAACTTTTTTTATTTCCTACCTTACTGCTGCTGCAATTTAGTTATCCTTATTTGAAAATCTAAAAAAAAAATTATTCCTATATTGCTGCATAAACTTTTTGTCGCAAAGTTTTCATCTCTACGACGAAAGATACATTGCAGAATTCCAACCGCATAGCACAATCTATTTGATCTTGTTACTGTGATTTTTCTATCCAAATCTCTACAAAATTTTTATGACAACTTTGAAACTTCCTAATAGCAGATTTCCATTTGATTTTGTCAAAAAATTCTCAATATAAATCATTGATCTTTTACGTCTAATCTGCTATACTTGAAAATCTGCACTATAAAATTCCAACTGCATAGCACAATTTGTTTGATCTTGCTACTATGTTTTTTCGGTCCAAATCTCTTCAAAATTTTTATGATAGCTTTGACACTTTCTAATAGTAGATTTTATTTTTGTTTCGTTAAAAAATTCTCAATATAAACTGCTAATCTTTTACGTCTAATCTGCCATAATTGAAAATCTGTGCTATAGGAAATTTCAACCGCATATTGTTGCCTTAACCAATCTATTTGCAATCTTTTTTAAACAAAATTTCTTATACAATTTATAGATCATCTTGGCTTCCATCTAAGATTGATCTATTAAGGAATTCATCTCTAAAAATGATTTTGTGTTGCTATAAATTTTCATCACAAACCACTAAAATTTTTTGACAAGAATTTTGCTATCGCAACTTGCACCAATTTCCTTGCTGTTATACTGCCAAAATTTTATTGATTAAATTGTATCTCTTTACTGTCATATAAACTGAGATTTTGCTATCAATTCCCTCCTCAAATATCTCAAGTTTTTGATGGAAATTTCATCAAGAAACCGTCGTTTCTTTGATGATAATTCTGCTCTTACAAGACAACACAATTATGCAGCAAACTTCCTTTGATTTCTATTAAACCTTTGCTACCATCTACCATAGATCAAAAACTTTCATCCACAGCCCTAAAACTCCACTAAACCACACCCTCAAACTGCACCCAAAACAGCCACAAAACAAGCCTAAACCACAGCCTACATCCACCAATCCACCAACCCTTTCGACCATCACTTCTCTCAACCCATACTTGCCTTTAACCCGATAACAAAAGAAAGATCTTAATATCACAGATTTGAAGGCATATACTATGGCATCTAAGGAGGCAATCAATGCTAAATTCGAAGCCTTAGAGATGTGAATGAAGGATAAGATTCAGACTCTCTTTACCGAACTCAGTTTGGGCCGACCACCAAGCCTAAAGAAATTATATCAAGGAGAGAGCTCTAACCAATCACACCAAGCCCAAAGAGATAACTTCCAAGAGAGGGGAGGCTCTATAACTGACCCCAACTATCCATGCATAAGGGTGGACTTCCCTAGATGGGAAGAAGGAGACCCGATTGGTTGGATCTCGCGCGCGGAGCGATATCTTCGGTATCATAAAACTGCGGATACATCTATGGTGAAATTTTAACTATACATCTTGAAGGGGATGCCATATAGTGGTTTGATTAGTTTAAATATACTCGTGGAGTTCTCTCATGGCGATAATTCAAAGAAGGACTGTTGATCTGCTTCGGACCAACCAATTACGAGAACATTAAAGAACAACTAGGAAAGATCTGACAAACCTCCACCATTCAGGAGTACCAAACCAGGTTTGAAAGGTTTTCTAACCAAACTCATGATTAGTGTTAAAAATAGCTACTAGGGACCTTCATTAAGGGCTTGAAGCCAGAGATCCGGGGAGAAGTTAAAGCACGACAACTATACACGCTTATGGCAGCCATCTCTTTCGCACAACATCAAGAGGAGCGATTGAACCATGAAGCCCGGAGGACTAGGATCGCTTCTTGACCTACAATACTAAAGCCCTCAACCCCCCTACTGTCAATCGAGTACCTACACCAAAAAGGTTGATAAGAGAAGAGCTTCGGGAGCGATCTGCGAAGGGGTTATGTTGGCATTGCGATAAGCCGTGAAGCCGCGAGCATCACTGTAGAAAAGGGAGACTTCTTATGATTGAACCAGTAGAAGAAGAGTTCATTGAACATCCAGAAGAGAGCCTTGAACATGAAGAAGAAGATGTGGAAGAAGAGCCGCAACCAACCGACGTTACGGTATACGCACTAGCCGGCTACTCTAACCCGCAAACAATGAAAATTGGAGGCCTTCTCAAACAACAACCGATCACTATTCTCATCGACACAGGCAGCACTAATAACTTCCTAAACAATAAGGTTGCTGCTCAGATGGCACTACATATCGAAGGTTGTAGCAAGTTCGATTTAAAGGTTGCCGGTGGCAGAATCCTAAAATGCGACTAAAGATGCTCGCAGGTGGAACTATTACTGCAAAACCAAGAAATTATCGCCAACTTCTTCCTCCTACCAATTGATGACTATGAGACTATGCTTGGCATAGAATGGTTGATTATGCTAGGTAATGTCTCTTGGAACTTTTCCAAATTAATTATGAAATTCTACTGCAAAGGCAAATAGATCATCCTACACGGGAAGCGCAGAAGCAACGTAACCACCATTTCAACCCAACAAATGGAGAAAGTTTTACACAAGGTAAATGGTAGCTTTTTGATGCATCTCTAGTAGCAACTAGAGGGGAAGAAAATAGAAATTGAAGATCAAAATCTTGCCCAATTGCTTGCTGAATTTGCTAACATTTTTGCTGAACCGCGCGGTCTTCCTCCTTCTCGGCAACATGACCATCGGATTCCAATCCTTCCGGGCAAGCCACCAGTGAACACTTGGCCATATTAATATCCTCACCTTCAGAAGGATGAAATTGAAAAGGTCGTAAAGGAGATGCTTGAAATAGGGGTGATTCGGCCAAGTTGTAGCCCCTATTCCTCACTGGTGCTACTTGTATGCAAGAAGGATGGAACTTGGCGGATGTGCATCGACTACCAAGCTTTAAATGGCATCACCGTCAAGGACAAGTACCCATTACCAGTGGTGGATGAACTTCTTGATGAATTAAAAGGAGCTCAAGTCTTCACGAAGTTGGATCTCTGATCCGGTTACCACCAAATTCGGGTATATGAAGACGACATTCCAAAAACTGCATTCTGCACACATGATGACCATTATGAATTCTTGGTAATGCCTTTTGGACTCACTAATGCTCCTTCAACCTTTCAAAGTCTCATGAATGATATTTTTTGGAGCTTTCTTTGCAAATTTGTGTTGCTATTTTTTGATGATATTCTCATTTATAGCCCTTCTCTTGAGTCACTTTCAACATTTACGGATTATTTTGATGATCCTTCGGGAGAATAATCTTTTTGTTAAGCAAGTAAAGTGCAACTTCCTCCAGCAAAAATTAGAGTACCTTGGGCACATAATATCAGAAGAAAGGGTGGCAGTAGACCTAACAAAAATTGAGGCAATTCAAGGCTGGCCGAAACCTACAAACATGAAATTACTGTGCGGGTTCCTTGGACTAACGGGCTACTACCAAAAATTTGTTAAGGATTATGAGAAGATCAGCACACCCCTTACTTCTCTACTAAAAAAAGATGCCTTTCAATGGTCGGACAAAGCCTCCGCTGCCTTCGATAAACTTAAGGCAGCCATGACAATGACACCGGTGCTAGCACTACCAGATTTCAGCCGACCCTTCATCATTGAGGCTGACGCATCTGGAGTCATAATTGGAGCCATTCTCATGCAAGATGGTTGACCATTCGCATACACTAGCAAGGCATTGTCTCCCTCCCATCAAAATATGTCAGTATATGATAAGGAGATGCTAGCTATTGTGCACGTAGTAACGAGGTGGAGACCCTACCTGATTGGCCGGTGATTTCAAATTATAACCGACCATAGAAGTCTCAAGTACCTTTTGGAGAAAAAGATATCATCCCTTGAGCAGCAAAAATAGGTAACCAAACTTCTTGGATTTGATTATGAAATTATTTACAAAAAGGGGAAAAAAAACGTTGTTGCAGATGCACTCTCACGGCTACTTAAGCAAGCTAAGGTTTCAGCCATCTCCCTTCCTACCACCAGTCTCCTTGAGGACATTAGGGAAGAATGGAAGAAGGATCCAGAGATTAGCAACACCATAAAAAAATTGGAGGATCCAAATGCAATAGCCCATTACACTTGGGATTCGAGGGATCTACGCTACAAAGGTCGCATTGTGCTTATACCTGACTCCCCTTGCATCACAATTATCCTGCATGAAATGCACTCCACACCTTTAGCAGGGCACTTTGGATTTATGAGAACCTACAAAAGAGTGAAGCAAAATTTTTATTGGAGAGGGATGAAAAATATTATTGCTGAATATGTGGCACAATGTGATGTATGTCAACAGCACAAGGGTGAAACAGTAACAAATCCAAGGAAACTACAACCACTACCCATATCGGACTCGGTATGGACTGACATCTCCATAGACTTCAGTGAAGGGCTGCCACCTTCCAAAGGTAAAAGCACAATTCTCGTGGTGGTTGATCGACTTACGAAATATGCTCATTTTTGTGCTGTGAGAAATCCCTACACTACTGCTAGTATTGCCCAGATTTTCATAGAAAATATTGTTAAACTACATTGGATACGAAGGTCTATTGTAAGTGATCATGATAAGATCTTCACTAGTAAATTTTGAACCAAGTTATTCAGTTACAAGGCACCAAACTCAAGATGAGCACAACATATCATCCACAAACTAACGGTCAAACAGAAGTGGTAAACAAGTGTTTAGAGATGTACCTTCGGTGTTTCGCCAGTGATCGACCAAAAGAGTGGGCGAAATAGCTTCCTTGGGCCGAATGGTGGTATAATACTACATATTATTCATATACAAAATGTGCCCCTTATGAAGCATTGTATGGTCGGCCAGCCCCTATAATTCCAAAGTATATAATTGGCTCAGCCAAGGTAGATCAGGTTGACCAAGAATTGATTGACAGGGACAAACTCCTACAGCTATTAAAGGATAATCTCTCTACCACTTAAGCCAAAATGAAGCAGCAAGCCGACACACGACGAAGCAAAAGAGAATTTTTAGTAGGAGATTGGGTTTATCTTCGCCTACAGCCATACAAGCAACTCTCTATCAAAACTCGAGCCTCCATAAAGCTATCCCCACGTTTTTATGGGCCCTATCAAATCAAAAAGCGTATTGGAGCCATGACGTACAGACTTAAATTGCTTGAGGATGCCAAAATTTACCTTGTCTTCCACGTGTCATGCCTGAAGCCCAAGTTGTGAGAACATAAGTCACCCCATATCCAATTGCCCAACACCACTGAGGATGGAGTTACTCAAGCCCAACCATAAGTCATCCTCGATCGTAGGATCGTGATGCGTTGTCGATGTCCCTTTACTAAAGTACTAGTGCATTGAAATAATTTATCGCTTGAAGATGCCACATGGAAACCATATGATAAGCTGAAGACCCGGTTCCCTGAGTTCATGGAATCTCAGCCTTGAGGGCAAGGTTGATTTGAAGAGGGCGGGTCTGTTAGGACTCTAACTAGGAGAGTCCTAATTGAGAGGGACATTTATGTAAAACCTACCTAAGCCAACCCCTAATAAAGAGGTAAAGAGGTAAAGAGGCCGGCTAGGGTATGGTGGTAATTTCTTAGAGAAAAACTAGGAGTTGGTTAGAAGTAGGAGTCTTGAGTAGGAGTCCTATTAGGAGTTGGTTAGAAGTAGGAGTTTTGAGTAGGAGTCTTCTTAGGAGTTAGGGTCTAGAAACCCTATAAATAGCCATGTATTCCTCCTCTTTTCATAAGCAATAGATGAATATTTTCTGCAGCCTTTGAGCAACAACTTAGAGGAAAGAACCCCTATAGAGTTCCAAAGAGGCCGATCCCCTAAAGAGATCAACCCCAAGCTTAGAATCCGCAAGGGTTCTAACACACAACCGGTCATCAAGAGTGGTAGTCAACCTTATGAGGGCTATTGAGTATTGATAGAGAATCATCCACTCTTGATGTCATGAGAGTAATATCCCTTGTGTTCTTGCTCAGACAAATCCCTAGCTAGGGTCATTCGGATTAAGAGAGAAAGAGTTCTTCGGGAGAATCCGATTAGAGCGAGACTCGGGTAGAAACCGTATAGGTCTGACAGCACCATGCCTAGTATAAAGACTCTCAGATATTAGATGGACGAGGGACTATAGGTACATGATAACTAAGGACAGATAGGTCCAATGGATTGGATTCCCTTATATCATTTGGAGATTGCGATATAGTGGCATAGTACGTCCACAATCGATGAGTTAAGTGAATTATTATGGAGATAATAATTCACTAAGATAGAAGGAGTTCTGACAGGTATGACTTATAGCCAGCTCGATATTGGGCCTAGAGAGTCACACACATATGGTAGTTGTTGCGATGAGTAAAGGTTCGAATATGAGATATCCGTCGGAGTCCCTATCTTATTGGATATCCAATAAGCCCATAAATTATTGGATCCTTTGGATGAGATCTAATAAGAGCCCATGAGAGATTATTGGACAAAGATCTACTAATCTAAGAGGCTTGGGTAGTTGGATAGAGATCTAATACCTAATAGGGCAGGATCCATTAGGGCTAAGTTAACAAGAGACCTCTATAAATAGGAGAGAATCAGTATTTCATAGGCTAGAGCTTTTTTTGTTTGCCTCTCCTATTCTCTTCCCCTTCTCCTCCTCAAAGTAGGCTGGGAGTTTTGAGGAGCGTCGTCGTAGCCCTATTATGTGGATCACCACTAGAGATATGGGCACTTGATATCCTTCACCCTATCTTAGAAATCTACTGGGATTGAGGGATATACAATCTCCCTAGGTAACATAATCTATCTTATAGGTAGTTTTAAGTTTTGTGAATTTTTACATATTAATCTTCGCACGACAACGAACATATATTTGGGAAATTGTGGATTTTATTTTTATGTTCTTTCCCAACAAGTTCTACCCTTTCTTGCTATCCACATGCCCGAACGGCAGCCTATACAACGAGGGGCGGTGGTGCTACTCCTGCTTGTGGGCCGGCACCCCTACGGGTAGTTTTGCCTGCGGGTAGTGTTGCCATCGCGGGCGGGCGCCCTTGCCCTCTAGTGCTTGTAAGCGAGTGTCGCCCGAGCGAGCGAGCCCCTAGCGGGCGCAGCGCCCGTAGGCCCTGCCCCCATGAGGTAGTGCCTACTGCGAGCCGATGCCCCCTTTGCAGGCAAGCACCGCTGTGAGCACCACTACAAGTGACGGTCACCCTTACGGGTTGCTTGCCCGCGGGTGACATAGCCCCAACGGGTGCTATGCCCGTAGGTAGCGCCCGTAGGTGCCATGCCTACGCTATAGGCAAACGGCCTTGCGGCCATCGCTGCATAGGGCCTACTTGGACATGACCAGCCTTGCGATCATTGCTGTAGGCAACCTGCGTGCACACAGATGGCAACACTGCCATCTGCGAGGGCAGCAATAGTTGCTGCCTTTCTTGCTATTACATCAATGATTTTGATGTCAAAAACTTCTCCAAAACACAATACACGTAGTTCAAACGCAATCTTATGCACGAACAACATTGCTCTAATACCACTGTTGGGAAATCTTAGGGGCGACATCATATACTTAGGATGTTAGGACTGAAATCGACACTAAGAGGGGGGAGAGGGGGGGGGGTTTGAATTAGTGCTTTCATAAAAATTACGTTGGATAAATCCCGTCGAGAAGATGGCTTTAACTTAAAAGCATTCATAAGCATAGTGAATAAGTAAATTAGTTTGCAATATCAATGAAAAGCATAAAGTAAATGTAAACCAAATTTATAGTGGTTCGGTCATCGTGACCAACGTCCACTCCCAATTCCTCTTCACTCGAGGCCACCAGCTTCCACTGCCAATCTTCTTTATAATACTTTTTTCTCAAGTATAGTTTACCCCTTTTCTATTCAATTTCATGCTCTTCCAAGTAGAAATAACTAAGGTATTTATAAACGCCAAATGGCTTCAAAAATAGAGCCAAAAAAGGTCTTATCTCGGGTTTCCCGGGTCTTGGTGGTACCATCACCTGTGTTGGGTGGTACCACCGCTTGCAGTATTGACATTGGGCGGTACCATTGCCTAGACTGGCGGTACCAGCACTTGACACACTAACACTGGGTGGTACCATCGCGCAGTCTAACAGTACGATCGCTTGATAGCCTAGAAAAGTGTGCTCTTAACGTTTTCATCTCATAGGTGGTTCCACCTATCCTTGGGTCACCGAATGGGCCTTCTACTTGGCCAAAAATAGTCACAACTCAAACCCAATGAGCCCCTAATTGAGTTACCATTGTTACACAAAAAACTAACTCAATTATGACCTAACTACGACCAATTAAGATACAATCGATTACAAGACTAGGATTCTATGTTGTCTAGCATGTCATTGGTTCATCCGGTGCTTCATTTGATCCTTCGGCAAATCATCCTCTCCTTTGGCATATTGCCTAATTAATATATTGACCTCCTGCAACTTTTGATCTCCTTGGTGCAATGTCCAATCCTTCGGCCCGATGCTTGAACTCACGACAAAAAGTCCTTCTGCTAGCACATCAACCGATCCTCTGACCGACATCTAATTTTCTGACATATTCACTCTGGTCCAATGTCTGATTTTTCCTACTTTAATCGATTTTCCTTTTCTAATCAAAGTTAGTCATGCGTCACTCGAAACACAAATTATATCGTAAACTCATCAATTGATTTCATCATCAAAATATGAGATTCAACAATCTCCCCCTTTTGATGATGACAACCAATTGATGACAGATTTTAAACTAAACTCCCCATATCAACATGCTATAATTTCAATTATGAATTATATGTAATACATCATATCATTACTTACATCATAAGTTTACGTAGTGCCTCCAAACCATCATATATAATAAAAATTCATTATACCATACATGATCATCATCATACCTTCTCCTCCTTTGTCATCAACAAAAAGGAAAAGTGCAACTAGCAAGTTTTTGAGATATGAAAATTAGCAAAATTTTGCTTCTCTTGAGATTACAAGCTAGCAATTCTTACTTCATTTTTTAGATAAGTTTGCAAGTTTTGCTTCTTGAGATGGGCAAGATAGTAATTTTTGCATCTTCTTGAAATATACAGGCTAGCAAACTTTACTTCTCTTTTGAGATGAGCAAGCTAGCAAATTTTTCTCCCGCTTTGTTATTGTCAAAGAGAATGGAAGAATACAGTAGTACTATTTTTCTCCATTTTTTTACATAAATGATTCAATCATATCATAAGATATACAAATCATAATTACAAGGCAATTGTATATAATAAAATTCATGTCATAAACATCAAGAAATCAAGTGACACATCATGGTTAATTTGAATACATCTCTTCTTTAGTTAAAGAAAAAATATTTATTTATAGAAAACTCATAAAAATCGAGAAATCAAGACCATGATCCAAAAAATGTATAATAAGAATTTATGCATTTCGAAGATTTATCATGCCTAAGTTTAACATTCAAGCTAGCAATTTTCTTTTTCCCCTTTGTCATTATAAACAAGAAAGAAGAAGATGGGAGGTACAAAAATTTACATCAATGATCATCACATAAAAGATATCAAAGATCATGAAAGATCAATACAAAAGATCATCAGTCTTTTGTATTATCCAAAAAAATTCAAAACATAAGAGATCAATTTGATAATCAATACAAAGGAGTCATAATGAATCTCAAGTTGAGAAATTAATATTATAATTTATGTAAATCTCCTCTTAAATAAAAACATCATAGAGAATTTCAAGAATATCGAGAAATCAAGAGAAGAATCACGAATATAAAAAAATCACTTTTTTATTGAATAGCAAAAAGAAGAATCATAATAAACGATCTTGATTCAAATGAAAAATGCAAGTCATTAAAAACTGAGAAATTAAGATAAAAATCATGATTCATTTGGATATGTATTCTCTTTAATAAAATGCAAGATTCATATGAGAATAAAGAGTAGGGGATCTTGATTCATATAAAGAAAATCTCAAGTTATAATTTCGAGAATTCAGGATTATGATATAGATAAAAGTAGGGGATCTTGATTCATATAAAAAAAATCTCAAGTTATAATTCCAAGAATTTAGGATTATGATATAGATAAAACTCATTTAAATTCAAATTGTCAAATCATCAAAATCACTTTCAAGAGATTCAAAATGACATAAATGGATTAATTAATCTCTTATTCAAAACTCGATAAGATTTTAGGGATAGAGATCTTTTCAAGAATAATGCATTATTTTTTTTATGTTTCAATTTATGTGATTTA
The DNA here is from genome assembly GCA_004837865.1 of Musa balbisiana. Lineage (NCBI taxonomy): Eukaryota > Viridiplantae > Streptophyta > Magnoliopsida > Zingiberales > Musaceae > Musa > Musa balbisiana. The sequence goes on along the minus strand of CM017191.1, from coordinate 18,028,093 downwards.
TTTCATATAAGTATGCCTTTGTCTTTTATGCCATCATCATTTAAAACTAAAAATAAAATTTATCACAAGAGTCATCAAGATCAATGAATCATAAATCATAAAAGTCATCATTACTTCAAATCATCATGCATCATTAAATCATCGAGCATGATTTCATTAAATATAAACCATTGTTAATTAAAATCATTTTGTTTGTTGTAGTAATGTATGTTTCTTCTTAAATAAATCTAATTCTTCATATTTAGTGCTAGGAGTTAACATGTAATTGTCATGCTCAATTTTTTAAAAAATTTTAAAATCACTAGAAAGAGAAACATGATCCCCCTCCCTTTATTTGTATTTTATATACTAATTTAAAAACAACTCATAAAATGCATCATGTAATTTCATAGTAAAGTAAAGGGCTTTTGGTTGAGTCACTTACCTCATTGTCGAAAGCGACCAAGGTGTAGTTCACCATGTCTTCTTTGTTGGTTTGCTTCTTGTTTTTGGATGCACTCGAATTGTCCCAAGTCGCTTTGAGTACTTTCTTCTTCTTTTGTAGCTTCTTCTTTACTTTTGGACAATCGCTTTTGAATTGCCTTTGTTGATTGCAAATATAGCAAGTTGTTTTGTCCTTTTTAAGTTCATTTTTATTCTTATATTCTTGTTTTATAAGCTTCTTTAATTTTATTGTGAGGAGTTCAAAGTCATCATCAATTTAGCTTTCATTCGAGTGGTCTTCTTTTGTTATAAGTGTCAAATTCTTTCTATTCTTTGGAAGGTTGTTTTAAAGTTTATCATGTGCTATACATGTCATTTCATAGGTCATCAAAGACCCAATAAGTTTTTTAATTAGAAAGTTATTTAGGTCCTTTGCTTCTTGTATTGTCATTACTTTAGGATCCTAACTTTTTAGAAGGGATCTTAGAATATTGTTTACAAGTTTGAGATTAGAAAAATATTTTCCAAGAGCTTTCAAGCCATTGACGACATCCGTAAAATGAGTGTATATGATAACATTGGTTTTGCTTAGCTTCATTCAAAACAGTTCAAAATCATGCATTAAAAGATTTATTTTAGACTCTTTAACTCTATTCGTGCCTTTATGAGTTACTTCTAGTTTGTGTCAAATGTCATATGTAGTTTCACAAATCAAAATACGATTAAACTTATTTTTATTTAAAGTACAAAATAAAGCGTTCATATCTCTAGCATTTTAAAAAAAAGTTTTCTTCTCCAAATCATTCCATTCATTCATTAGTTTGGAAGAATTTTGAAAATCACTTTTAATAATATTCCATAAATCAAAATTCTTAAAAAGCAAGAAAACTCTCATCCAAGATTTTTAATACGTGTAGTCCGATTCATTGAATATAGGAGGACGAATGATAAAAAGACTATCTTGATTGCTAGCAAAAGTCATTTCTCTTGGGTGTTAAACCAAATGAGAAAAACTTTAGTTCTCATACAAATTGTTAGGACCGAAATCAGCACTAAAAGGGGGGTGAATTAGTACTTTCATAAAAATTACGTGGATTCAAAATTCTAGTTCAATAAATCCCATATTAGAAAGATGAGTTTAACTTGAAAGCATTCGTAAGCATAGTAAATAAGTAAATCAGTTTGCAATATGAATGAAAGACATAAAGTAAATGAAAACTAAATTTATAATGGTTCGATCATTGTGACCTATGTCCACTCCTGATTCCTCTTCATTCGAGGCCACTGGCTTCTACTATCGATCTTCTTTCTAATGGGCGAAGATCAACTACTTTTATAATTTTTTTTCTCCTTTTCACAGGTTTAGGAGATAACCTTTTAGACCTCACTAACTCTAACTCTTTTAGACCTCACTCTTCCCTTAGAAACCTTCTAACTCTAGGAGGAAGAGACTCACTAACTTTAGAGAGATTACAACACTTTTTTTTCAAGTATATTTTTCCCCTTTTCTACTCAATTTTATGCTCTTACAAGAAGAAATAACTAAGGTATCTATAGACCCCAAATGACTTTAAAAATGGAGCTAAAACAGATATCATCCTAAGTTTACTAGGTCCTGGCGGTACCACCGCCTATGTTGGGTGGTACCATCGCCTACAAACTGACACTGGGCGGTACCACCACCTAGACTAGCGGTACCACCATTAGACACAGTCTGAGAGACTGTGTATGAGTGATACCACCTCCCAGTCTGGTGGTATCATCGTCTAACATAATCTAGGAGACTATGTCTAGGCGGTACCACCGCCAATCTGGTGGTACCATCACTTGACAGCTTGGAAAAGTATGTTTTTAACTTTTTTAGCTCATAGGTGGTTTCATCTAATCTTTGGTCATCGAATGGGCCTACTACTTGGCCCAAAATAGTCCCAACTCAGGCCTAATGGGCCCTTAATTGAGTTAATATGGTTACACAAAAAACTAACTCAATTATAACCTAAATATAACCAATTAAGACACAACCGATTACATGACTAGAATTCTATGTTGTTCGGTATATCATTGGTTTATCCGGCACTTTGTCCGATCCTTCGATGCATCGTCTCCTTCAGTGTATTGCCCAATCGACATGTTAACCTCCCGCAACTTCCAATCTCCTTAGCACAATATCCAATCGTTTGGCTCAATGCTCGAACTCACAGAATGAAGTCCTTCTATCGACACATTGATCGATCCTCCGGTCGACATCCAATCTTTTGACATATTCACTCCGGCCTAACATCTGATTCTTATTGCTTTAATCGATTTGCCTTTTTTGATCGAAGTTAGTATTGCATCACTCAAAATGTAGATTAGATCGTAAACTCATTAATTGATATCATAATCAAAATCTGGGATTCAACATAGGATTCCTAGCCACAAGGGAGTCCTTAGTGGTTGAGATTTCCTAGCCACTTAAGGAACTACTTGCCATTTTGGGGCACCCTATGGTAGGGTTCCCAAAATACTGTAGAATAATTAATTAAATAGTTTAATTAATTATTATAATTATTATCTAGTAGTCCTACAAGGTGATGATGTGTATATATGATATATGATATGGATAGATGATCATGGATCATGCGATGTGTGTGTACATATGGTGTGATTATTATTATTATTGGGGCCTGCGAACCTCCAATTTTATTCTTATTTATTATTAGGCCTGCATGCCTATGATTAAGTTGTAATCACACAAGGAGGCATAGTGAGAGCGTAGAGGTGATGATGGAACCCACAAGGTCGAGATTGACAATCGTGATGTATGGAGATGTTAGGATCAGGGTCGGCACTAAGAGGGTGGAGGGGGGGGTGAATTAGTGCAGCGGATAAAATTACGTCGTATTCGGAAAAACCTTCATACGTTGAAAACCGATTCCGAAAATATGCTTAGATTAAAAGCGTACGGAAAAGTATTGAAGGCAGTAAGCTATTGAAGGGATTTGCAGTAAGGTAATAGCAATAAGTAAATGCAAACCAGAGTTTTAGAGTGGTTCAGTCAAACATGACCTACATCCACTTTCGGCTTCCTCCTCCGACGAGGTCACCAACATCCACTAGAGGCCTTCCTTCAATAGGCGAAGGTCAACCACCCTTTTACAATTTCACTCCTTTTGATGGGCTTAGGAGACAACCCTTACAGATTTTTCACTCCTCTCTTGAATGATCAAAACTTGGAAGAAAAGAGGGAGAAGAACTTTTGGCATTTTACAACACTTTTAAGCTCTCAAAATCTCAGAATAAATGCTAAGTTTCGGTGCCCTTTCATGCATGAAAGGGTGGGGTTTATATAGGCCCTAAACTGGTTTGAATTTGGAGCTCAAAAGTGTTATCTCCCAGAATTCCAGGGTCCTGGCGGTACTACCGCCATAATTGGGCGGTACTACCGTCTGACAGGGGTGGTACCACCGCCCAGCCTCACTCGAAGACCGAGCCCAAGCGGTGCCACCGCCTGACATGAGCGGTTCCATAGCCTAGCTTTCTTGGGAGACTCAGCTCCTAGGCAGTGCCACCGCCCACCTAGGCGGTGCCACCGCTGGCCAAGAAATTTGGGTCTGAATAGGTTGATCCATTCGGCCCAATTTGGGTCTTTCAAGGGCCCAATTGCTCCAAGATTAAGTTAATGAGATCACCTCCCATTTTTATCTTAATCATCATACTAACTATGATATTTTTTAAGACATTTACTACAACTTGCTCTAGTGCATCAATCGCTTCTTCCGACGAGCTTCCGACAAACATCCGACGAACCCTCGGCGATGCTCCGGCGGACTTCCGGCAAACTCTTGGACTTGCGACGATCCACTTGGCGAGTTCTGACGAGCTTCTTTAGCAAGCTCCTGGACTTCTCGGATTTGTTCCCGTAGAACCTCGGGATGACCATCCGGACTTTCGTTGAACTCTTGAACCCCCAACGTGATCAGTCTTGACTCCGGTGCAACTCCCACTGTATGTCTTACTTTCATCATAATTAATCCTGCACACTTATCTCAACATATGGATTAGATAACAAATGACAATTGACTACATCATCAAAATCCGAGATTCAACAATCTCCCCCTGTTTGATGATGACAATCAATTGATAATAGGGTTAACCTTAACCCCCCCATCTATATGCCATACTCGAGATAAGTCATTCTTGAATTCAAAGCCTTTGAATTCAAGAGTCATATTGATAAGTTAAGATCTTTTAACCTTATCAATACTCCCATCATGATTCCTATCATGATGTATCTCTCTGAAAATGATGTCAAGGCTTGACATCCATTTTCAAGTCTTACATTTCAAGTGTGAATGATAGTAATGGTAGCAATTCATCATATGATAAGATATCAACATGTAAAATTACGATGTATGCTTTTGATATCTTAACATAATGCAAGCATTTCAAGTGTTTAGCAATCATAGCATTTCATCACATGGCAAGATATCAATAAGTAAAATTGCGATGCAAGTTCTTGATATCTTAACATGATGCATATATGGCATAATGCAAATATGCAATCATAGCATCAATTTACCATATATTTCGATACAAGCTTCTTTTGATATCTTAACATAATTCAAATTCAAATATGACACTCATAGCATCAATTCATATATTTCTCCCCCTTTGTCATTAACAAAAAGGAGAACGATATAAGCAAATTTTAAATATAAGTGCGGTAATGATTCATGCCATAACTAGGTTCATATCATTTTTCAACAATGAGTGATAGGATACCAATTATACAAACATCTCAAAGAAAACATGATATGGAGATTACTTCTTCCTTTTTATTTGGTATTATCTTTTTGCATGAAGGAGGAAAGCCATTTGTGAGATTACTCGAATGAAGTTAAAATTAATAAGAGATTTAAATCATGTTTCATTTTTACAAGGATCAAGATATGTATGTGAATCAAATCCTTGCTAAAAAAATCTTCCTTTTTCAAGAAGGAATTTATAAGAAAGAATCATTTCATCAAATCCATTTCTCGAAAAAATATTTTTCATACGATAAGTCTATGAGAGATGCATTTGCTAATTGATTCTATATATCAAAAATCAATGAATTAAACTCTATATGACATGCTTATGAAAGCTGCATTAAGTCCGAAAGAGAATAATGTATCGTTAGGATCAAGAAAATTTGAAAATAAAATTTAACACTTTCATGCATTCAGACAAGGTTTTGCTATAGATTTTCAAACACAATCATGAAGATAAAATATTCTTATTATCATGGAAATTTTTATATCTAAAACACATAATTTCCAACATGTTATTAAGGCATGTAATCATGTAAAATCATCATAGCAATTAAGTGATTTGATCATTAAATCAAGAACATCCAAAAAATAATTTTAATAAGTTCATGCATTCGGACACATTAACATTCCTAATTCTCTTCTAATGAAATCAAATTGTTCTTCACTTAAAGACTTTGTAAAAATATCAGCTAGTTGATGTTTAGTATCAATGAACTCTATAACTATATCATGATTAGTGACATGATCTCATATAAAGTGATGTCTAATATCAATATGTTTTGTTCTTGAGTGTTGAATGTGATTCTTTATTAAACATATAGCACTTGTGTTATCACATTTAATAGGAATATTTTTAAGATGAACTTTATAATCTTCTAAGGTGTTTTTCATCCACACAACTTGTGTACAGCATGCACTAGCTACAATATACTCAGCTTCGGTTGTTGATAGTGTAACCGAGTTTTGTTTCTTAGATGACCAGGAAACAAGAGCATATCCTAAAAATTGACATGTTCCTAATGTGCTTTTTCTATCTAGTCTACACCTAGTAAAATCTGTATTAGCATAAGCAATTAACTCAAACTTCTCAGTTTTTGGATACCATAATCTTAGATTTGTGGTACCTTTAAGATATCTAAGTATTCTTTTAACCGCTTTAAGATGAGATATCTTAGGGTTTGATTGACACCTAGCACAAAGTCCTACACTGAACATGATATCTGGTCTAGTTGTAGTGAGGTAAAGTAAACTTCCTATCATACCCCTATAAGATTTTTGATCGAAGCTTTCTCCACTTTCATCAACTTCTAACTTAGTGGAGGTGCTCATAGGAGTGTTAATAGCTTTTGAGCTTTCCATATTAAATCTTTTTAGCAAATATAAAGCATATTTAGTTTGACTAATAAAGATGTCATTTCTTAGTTGCTTAATTTGTAAGCCTAAGAAAAAAGTTAATTCTCCCATCAAACTCATTTCAAATTCAAGACTCATGGTTTTAGCAAAAGATTCACAAAGGGATTCGTTTGTAGAACCAAAAATAATATCATCAACATAAATTTGAATAATGAAAAAATTATTTTTAAAATTCTTGATAAATAATGTAGTATCGACCTTGCCTTTTGTGAAATTATTTTCAATAAGAAAAGAACTAAGTCTCTTATACCAAGCCCTTGGGGCTTGTTTTAAACCATAGAGAGCTTTAGTTAATTTAAACACATGATTAGGGAGGCTATTATTTTCAAATCCGGGAGGTTGTTCAGCATAAACTTCTTCAGAAATAAAGCCATTAAGAAAAGTACTTTTAACATCCATTCGAAATAACTTAAAATTATTATTAGTAGCATATGCAAGGAGCATCCTTATGGCTTCTAATCTAGCTACAGGAGCGAAGGTTTCTTCGTAATCGATACCTACTTCTTGGTTGAAACCTCTAGCTACTAATCTAGCCTTGTTTCTAACCATGATACCATATTCATCTTGCTTGTTTCTAAAGACCCATTTAGTACCAATAACTAAATGGTCATTTGGCCAAGAAATAAGCTTCCACACCTCATTTCTCTCAAATTGATTTAACTCATCTTGCATTACGATAATCCATGAATCATCTTTCCTGGTTTTGTCAATACATTTAGGTTCAATTTGGGAGAAAAAAGCAGCGTTGGCACAAAAATTTTTAAAAGAATAACGTGTTTGAACCCCCTTAGATATGTCTCCTAGAATTAGCTCCTTAGGATGAGCATCTACATACTTCCAATCCTTGGGTAAGGATGTTTCGGAAGTGGATACATCCAAGTTGCTAGTTGGAGAAGGGGTTTCATTTAAATTCAAAGAATCAAAATCAACATCATCATCAAAATTAATTTTCTTGATTTCAGAAATCTCATTGAAAATAACATGAATGGATTCTTCTATAATTAAAGTTCTTTTATTGAAGATATGAAAAGCTTTAGAGATCAAAGAATAACCAAGGAAAATTTCTTCATCGGATTTAGCATCAAATTTTCCTAAGGCATCTTTTTCATTCAAGATTAAACACTTACACCCAAAAACTTTAAAATATGAAACATTGGGTTTTTTGTTGTTTCACAACTCATAGGGAGTTCTGGTGAGTAAGGGTCTTACTAGAACTCTATTCAAAATATAGCATGCAGAGTTTACGGCTTCGGCCCAAAAATATTTAGGTAGGCTATGTTCATTTAACATGGTTCTAGCCATTTCTTATAAATTTCTATTTTTTCTTTCTACTACTCCATTTTGTTGAGGATTTCTTGGAGTAGAGAAGTTGTGATTGTATCCATTAAATTCATAAAATTATTAAAAATCATGGTTTTGAAATTCACCACCATGATCACTTCTAATTGACGAAATCATAAAACCCTTTTCATTTTGGACAAGTTTGCAAAACTTGGTAAAATATCTAAAGCATTCATTTTTGTGTTTTAAGTAATAAGTCCATGTGTATCTACTATAGTCATCTACAATGATGAAGGGCGTATTTGCTACCTCCTAGGCTGATGTAAGATAGGTACAACAAGTCTATATGATCAATTGTAAGGGCAAATGTTGCTTTAGTTGTCTTAAATTTGAAACTACCCTGTATTTATTTGCCTATTGACAACATCACACGCAGTTCTTGATGAACTTGATAATGCGGAATTCCATCTTACAGTTCTTTGGATGATATTTGAGTGATTAGTTTTTTCATACTAGCATGACCTAACTCCTAGCCAAAGCCAGCATCCTCATTCAAACCGAGAAAACACATTTCTTGCAAAGATTATTGAGGTTACTGTGTATCGTTATTTTGCTGTTTGAACATGGGATCATAAATGTATTTTTTGTGTGGTTTTTCCAATGATGTTCCAAGCATTAGATTCGAATTTGACAATGATATCCTTTATGATATATCACATAATTGTAATGCTCAAGAGGTTATGTTTTAAACCATCACTAACAAAACATTCTTCAATAAAGAAGTTGGATTTGTTACCTATGTTTCCTTTTCCATATGATTTTAACCCTTGTTGTTGTCCTCCGAAGTTGACATAGCCTTCGTCTATGCTAGTGAGCTTAGAGAATTGAGATGGATCTCCGTCATTGCGTGAGCATTTCCCTAGTCAAGGTACCATCTCTTACTCCTACTTTAATGATGGTCGCATATGTTTCTACAAGAAGGATTATTATTAGTACCCATTTACTTTTTGGGTGTCCTCAACACTGATCTAACTTGTTTTATCATGTTGCTAGATTTATTGTGGTTCCTTTAGAACCCAAATCATTGTTTGGACTAACTTTCTTTGGAATGGATAATATAAGTTCTATGTCCATTTTTGCAATAAAAGTTTCACATGTACTTTGGGTGTCGAACATGTAAATAGGGCCTTTATGAAGTGGGTTAGATTTGGTGAGGACTTCTCACAAATCCGATTCCACTTCTTTAGGAACATGACCTTATTTGTGATGACTTGATATGCGGAATTTCCTCTTACAAGTTCTTTGGATGATATTTGAGTGATTAGTTTCATACTAGCATGACCCTAATCTCCTATGCCAAAGCCAAGCATCCTCATTCAAAACCGAGAAACACATTTCATTGCAAAGATTATTGATGTTAATGGTGTATACGTATTTGTTTTAATGTGATCATAAATGTATTTTTGTGTGGTTTTTCAATGATGCAAGCATTAGATTCGAATTTGACAATATATCCTTTATCACATAATTGATAATGCTCAAGAGGTTATGTTTTAAACCATCAACTAACCAAACATCTTCAATAAAGAAGTTGGATTTGTTACCTATGGTGCCTCAAACACTGATCTAAATTGTTTATCATGTTGCATAGAATTTATTGTGGTTCCTTTAGGAACCCAAATCAGTTTGTTTGGACTAACTTTCTTGAATGGATAATGATAAGTTCTATGTCCATGTTTGCAATAAAGTTACATTTACTTTGGTGTCGAACATGTAAGATAGGGCCTTTAATGAAGGTGGTTAGATTTTGGTGAGGACTTCTCACAAATCCGATTCCACTTCTTTTAGGAACATGACCCTTATTTGTAAGGATCAGATTCAAAGACTTGCTACCAACCTCGAATTTCTTCAAGGTGTCTTTAAGTAGCAAGTTCTCCTTTTGGAGAGTTTCTAGATCATGACATTTTTTACATGGAGCTAAACTATCATGATATTTAATTTTTAATTTATCAAAATTACAAGAAAGACTATCATGCTCCTTTTTTAGCAATTTGTATTTTCTACTAATAGTTTTACATTCGTCAAATAAGTCATGGAAGGCGTTTAGTAATTCGTCAAATGATAAATCTGCATCAATTAAATTCGTTACCTCATCTTTGATGGCCATTAGGGTGTAATGAGCAACTTGCTTGGTGTTGGACTCCTCTTCTTCAAACGCGCTTGAGTCATTCCACATTGCTTTGGGCGCCTTTTTCTTTGGTATTCTCTTCTTGGCTTGGGGACAATTACTTTTGTAGTGTCCTGGCTTCTTGCATTCGTAGCAAATAACTTGGTCCTTTTTAGGTTCAAATTTATTTTTTGTGTCATTTTTAAACTTATTTCTTTTAATGAATTTTTTGAATTTCCTTGTTAGAATTGCCAAGTCATCATCACAGTCTTCATCACTTGAGTTTTCTCTCAAGTGGTCTTTGAAAGTTCTAAGTGTCATATCCTTCCTGTTCTTTGGAAGGATGTCTTCTTGCTCTTCATGAGCTTTGCAAGTCATTTCATAGGTCATTAATGACCCAATTAGTTCTTCAAGAGGAAAGTTGTTTAAATCTTTAGTCTCTTGAATAGCAGTGACTTTAGGGTCTCATCTCTTAGGAAGGGATCTTAGAATCTTATTTATGAGCTCAAAATTCAAAAAACTTTTGTCGAGTCCTTTTAGACCATTGACGACAACCATGAAACGAGAGTACATGTCGCCAATAGTCTTGCTCGGTTTTATTCGAAAAAGTTCAAAAGACTGTATCAAAAGATTAATTTTTAACTCTTTCACTTTACTTGTGCCTTCGTGAGTCACTTCGAGTGTATGCCAAATATCAAATGCGGTTTCATAAACCGAAACATGATTGAACTCATTTTTATCAAGCGCACAAAATAAGGCATTCATAGCCTTTGCATTAAGAGCGAAGGTCTTCTTCTCCAATTCATTCCAATCAATAATTGGAAGAGAAGACTTCAAAAATCCATTTTCGATAAGATTCCAAAGTTCAAAATCCATTGAAATAAGGAAGACCCTCATTCGGGTCTTCCAATAGGTATAGTCCATCCCATTGAATATGGGTGGACGTGTAATAGAGTAGCCCTCTTGATTTCCAGCGTATGCCATCTCTCTTGGATTTTAATCCGATTGAGAGTTAACCCGCTCTGATACCAATTGTTAGGATCATGGTCGGTACTAAGAGGGGGGGGGTGTGAGTTAGTGCAACGGATAAAATCACGTCGTTTTCAGAAAAACCTTCGTATATTGAAAATCGATTTTGGAAATATACTTAGATTGAAAGCGTACGAAAAAGTATTAAAGGCAATAAGCTATTGAAGGGATTTGCAGTAAGGTAATAGCAATAAGTAAATACAAATCAGAGTTTTAGAGTGGTTTGGTCAAACGTGACCTACATCCACTTTCGGCTTCCTCCTCCGACGAGGTCACTAACGTCCACTAGAGGCCTTCCTTCAATAGGCGAAGGCCAACCACCCTTTTACGGTTTCACTCCTTTTGATGGGCTTAGGAGACAACCCTTATAGATTTTTCACTCCTCTCTTGAATGATCAAAACTTGGAAGAAAAGAGGGAGAAGAACTTTTGGCCTTTTACAACACTTTTAAGCTCTCAAAATCTCAGAATAAATGCTAAGTTTCGGTGCCCTTTCATGCATAAAAGAGGGGGTTTATATAGGCCCCAAACTGGTTTGAATTTGGAGCTCAAAAGTGTCATCTCCCGGAATTCCGGGGTCCTGGCGGTACTACCGCCATAATTGGGTAGTACTATCGCCTGACAAAGCTCGGAGACAAAGCTCGGGCGGTACCACTGCTTGACAAGAGTGGTACCACTACCCAACCTCACTCGGAGACAAAGCCCAAGCGGTGCCACTGCCTGACATGGGTGGTTCCACCACCCAGCTTTCCTGGGAGACTCGGCTCTTGGGCGGTGCCACTACCGGCCAAAAAATCTGGGTCTGAATGGGCTGATCCATTCGACCCAATTTGGGTCTTTCAAGGGCCCAATTGGCCCAAGATTAAGTTAATTAGATCATCTCCCATTTCTAACTTAATCATCATGCTAATTGCGATATTTTTGAAGACATTTACTGCAACTTGCTCTGGTGCGTCAATCGCTTCTTCTAGCGAACTTCCGGCGAACATCCGACGAACCCTCGGCGATGCTTCGGTGGACTTCCGGCAAACTCCTAGACTTGCGATGATCCACTTAGCGAGTTTCGATGAGCTTCTTTGGCAAGCTCCTCGACTTCTCGAATTTGTTCCCACAGAACCTCTGACGACCATCCGGACTTCCGTCGAACTCTCGAACCCCTAACGTGATCATAGTCTTGACTCCGGTGCAACTCCTACTGCATGTCTTACTTTCATCGTAGTTAATCCTACACACTTATCTCAACATATGGATTAGATAAGAAATGACAATTGACTTCATCATCAAAATCCAAGATTCAATAGGAGATACGTCGAGATGTCGACAGAACCGACAAGGACGAGAAAGATAATAACAGGGCATGGAAATACACCGCTACACAAATCTTGATGTGAGTGAGTGGGCTCACTAGCTCGGGCCTGATCACATTAGGTTGTGGTCCATGATCATTTGGTGTGATTGTTCTTATGATGTGCGATTGTTTATATACCTACTAGATATGAATATATATTTGAATGCGACGTAGATATATATTAAATATGTATATGTGTAACATGTCATATTAGGAGACCGAAACAAAATCCCCTCTCGATATATTAAGCCATTAAATATGAGGCAATTAGATTAACCCACATAACCTTCCATCATTATAGGAAGAAATCGATTCCTGATATAGGTTGAGTTGGTCGAGTATCTCGAGGCTTACTTATATTGCAATTTAAGATCTTGCAATGACATAGAGATGTTACCGGTGACTTGAGGACATGGTATACTTGATCGAGTCCCTTAAAGGCATATCATCGAATCAAACTCATCTTATAACAATGGTGATGACTTAACTAGATATCATGGTTGGTCAAGTCCCTTAAGACCATAATGTTAGGATCAAGTCAGCACTAAGGGGGGGGGGGAAATTAGTGCGTACATAAAAATTACATCGAGCCAAAAAAGTGTTTAACTTTAAAAACATTTATGAGAGTGTGTAGCTACAGTAATAAGGAAGTAAAGCAATTTGTAATAAAGGTAAACAGTAAAACAGAAATGCAAACCGATTTATAGTGGTTTGGTTATCGTGACCTACGTCCACTCTCGATTCCTTTTCACTCGAGGCCATCGGCTTCCACTATCGATCTTCTTTCCAATGGGCGAAGATCAACTACCCTTACACTCTTTCTCTTTTTCACAAGTTCAGGAGAGAACCTTTGCACCCCTCTTTTACAAGTGTTCCCTCACACACCTCCCTTAAGACTATCACTAAGCTCTTGGAGGAGGGACTCTATACTTAAAATAGTTTTACAACCTTGGAATCATAATACTTTTGCTCTCTTTTTATGTGTATTCCAAGCAAAAATTTGTGGGATATTTATAGATCCTAAATGACTTCAAAAATAGAGCCACAAAAGGTCTCATCCCAGGTTTCCCGGGTCCTGGTGGTACCACTTGACACGGGAGTCTCTAATTTGCTAAAATATGCTCATATAGACCTTGCTGATGCTATGGTATTTTTTTTAGCCAACAGTATTGCCTTATAATCTTTAACTCTACCCACTCAAATATGATAGCTCATCAGCATATTTCCTGCATAAAGTTAAAGCTGCTTCAAGGAGCTTTTCTTCATGACCAAGGAATACATTAAAGGAGTTGGTTAGCAATTGTAAAACACTTAATTTTAAAATTTTCTATGCATAAAGGGTTGTTTCATGCACTAGTATTTATTTTGGTGTTTAGGGCTTAGAAAGTACTTTAGAAACTGATGATATTTTGGCAGAAGCTCTCTTGGAGTTCTCTCTAAAACTCTATATCTCTTGGATACTTCTTTGAGTGGTGAGTCTTTTATTTCTAGTTCTGTATCCTTATTTAATTTTCTTGGGGTGGTGAACTCTTTGTACCCTTTATGATTTTAAACTTAGTGGTGAGCTGTTTTTTTCGATCTTATTGAAGTATTATCCTAAGTTCGTACATTGTTTATCTGAAAAACTATACCATCAGTTTTCTTTCGAAATCTATTCTACTTTACTCCCCCCATTTTGCATCACATTGATATCACCACCACTTGTGCTGGGTAGTACTACTGCCTGCAGCACTACTGCCCGCAGCACCAATATTGGGTGGTACCACCGCACATACTAGTGGTACCACCACTTGACACAATCTGGGAGACTATGTCTAGGCAGTACCACTGCCCAGACTAGCGGCACCACCGCTTGATACTTTGTGATACCATCGCCCAGTCTGGTAGTACTACCGCCTAACATAGTCTCGGAGATTGTGTCTTAGAGAATGAGCCTTTGGCGATACCACTACCTGACTCAAACTTTTGGGTTACTAAGTCTTTCTCTTTGCCCAAAATAGCTTCAACATAGGCCCAATTGGCCCCTAATTGAGTTGGCCTAATTCCAACCCAACTACAACTTAAAACTACTTCATTCTAGACAATTATTACAAAGCATTAATCACATGTTGTCTGGCATGTCATTGGCTTATTGGTGCTTTGTCTAATCCTTCGACGCATCGTCCTCTTTTGTGGCATTTTGTCCAATTACCATGTTGACTTCCGCAACTCTAATCTTCTTGGCACAATGTTCGCTCTTCTAGGCTCGATGCCCGAACTCATGGCACGAAGCCTTCTACCAACATGTCAACCGATCCTCTGACTCGACGTCTAATCTTCTATATTCTACTCTGGCCCAATATTGATTCTTCTTACTTTAATTGTCTCTTCATGATCGAAGCTAGTCCTACGTCACTCAAAACATAGATTAGATCGTAAACTCTATCAATTGGTTTCATCATCAAAATCCGAGATTCAACAATCTCTCCTTTTTTATGATGACAACCAATTGATGACGGAGTTTAAACCAAACTCCCCATATCAATATGCCATATTGATAGAAATATAAATTTGGAAATAAATTATGAATCTAAGCAACATGTCATCATAAAATCATGCATAATTAAATTTTCAATACATCATTTCATGCATGATCGTCATCATAACTTCTCCCCCTTTGTTATCAACAAAAAGGAGAAGTGCAACTAGCAAGTTTTTGAGATATAATTTCAAATCATTACATTATTAACATAGTTTCAAGTTTTTGAAACATCATTGTATATATCATCATGCAAGCTAGCAAGCTTTTCATATATAAAAGTTAGCAATGTTAGGATCAAGAGCACTAAGAGGGGGGGGGGTGAATTAGTGCAGCGGAAAACTTTCGACGATTTAAAACGATGTTCGTATGATAAGAACGATTTCAGTATGAATCGGAAATTGCTTTAACTTAAGATCAAGTAAAGTGCAGTTAAAGTAAAGCTATGGAAGTAGTTGCAGTTAAGATAGAGAACAAAATGTAAATGCAAACCGAGATTTAGAGTGGTTCGATCAATCTTGACCTATATCCACTTTTGGCTTCCTCCTCCGATGAGGTCACCGACGTCCACTAGAGGCCTTCCTTCAATAGGCGAAGGCCAACCACCCTTTTACAGTTTCACTCCTTTTGACGGGCTTAGGAGACAACCCTTGCAGATTTTTCACTCCTCTCTTGAATGATCAAAACTTCAAAGAAAAGAGGGAGAAGAACTTCTAGCCTTTTACAACAGTTTTAAGCTCTCAAAATCTCAGAATAAATGCTAAGTTTCGGTGCCCTTTCATGCATGAAAGGGTGGGGTTTATATAGGCCCCAAACTGATTTGAATTTGGAGCTCAAAAATGTTATTTCCCATGTTTTCGGGGTCTTGGCGGTACTACCGCCATAAATGGGCGGTACTACCGCCTAATAGAGCTCGGAGACCGAGCTCGGGCGGTACCACCGCCTGACAGGGGCGGTAGCACCGCCTGACAGAGCTTGGAGACCGAGCTCGGGCGGTACCACTTCCTGACAGGGGTGGTACTACCGCCCAGTCTCACTTGGAGACTGTGCCCAAGCGGTGCCACCGCTTGACAGGGGCGGTGCTACCGCCTAGTCTCACTCGGAGACTGAGCCCAGGCGGTGCCACCGCCTGACAAGGGCGGTACCACCGCCCAGTCTCACTTGGAGACTGAGCCCAGGCGATACCACTGCCCAGCCTCACTCCGAGACTCGACTGCTGGGTAGTGGCACCGCCTACCTAGGCGGTGCCACCGCCGGCCAAGGAATCTGGGTCCGAATGGGCTAATCCATTCGGCCCAATTTGGGTCTGTCAAGGGCCCAATTGCCCCAAGATTAAGTTAATGGGATCACCTCCCATTTCTAACTTAATCATCATGCTAACTACAATATTTTTCAAGACATTTACTGCAACTTGCTCCGTGCGTCAATCGCTTCTTCCGTCGAGCTTCCAGCGAACTTCCGGCGATCATCCGACGAACCCTCGGCGATGCTCCGGTGGACTTCCGGCAAACTCCTGGACTTGCGATGATCCACTTGGGGAGTTCCGATGAGCTTCTTAGGCAAGCTCCTAGACTTCTCGGATTTGTTCCCGCAGAACCTCCGATGACCGTCCGGACTTACGTCGAACTTTCGAACCCCCAACGTGATCATAGTCTTGACTTCGGCGCAACTCTTGCTGCATGTCTTACTTTCATCGTAGTTAATCCTGCACACTTATCTCAACATATGGATTAGATAACAAATGACAATTGACTTCATCATCAAAATCCGAGATTCAACAATCTATAGCAAAACCATAATCCTAGATTTGTGGTACCTTTAAGATATCTAAGTATTCTTTTAACCGCTTTGAGATGAGATATCTTAGGGTTCGATTGAAACCTAGCACAAAGTCCTACACTAAACATGATATCTGGTCTAATTGCAGTGAGGTAAAGTAAACTTCCTATCATACCCCTATAAGTTTTTTGATCGAAGCTTTCTCCACTTTCATCAACTTCTAACTTAGTGGATGTGCTCATAGGAGTGTTAATAGCTTTTGAGCTTTCCATATTAAATTTCTTTAGCAAGTCTAAAGCATATTTAGTTTGACTAATAAAGATGTCATTTCTTAGTTGCTTAATTTGTAAGCCTAAGAAAAAAGGTTAATTCTCCCATCAAACTCATTTCAAATTCTAGACTCATGGTTTTAGCAAAGGATTCACAAAGAGATTCATTTGTAGAACCAAGGATAATATCATCAACATAAATCTGAACAATGAGAAAATTATTTTTAAAATTCTTGATAAACAATGTAGTATCAACCTTGCCTTTTATAAAATTATTTTTAATAAGAAAAGAACTAAGTCTCTCATACCAAGCCCTTGGGGCTTGTTTTAAACCATAGAGAGCTTTAGTTAATTTAAATACATGATTAGTGAGGCTATTATTTCTAAATCCAGGAGGTTGTTCAACATAAACTTCTTCGGAAATAAAGCCATTAAGAAAAGCGCTTTTAACATCCATTTGAAATAACTTAAAATTATTATTACTAGCATAGGCAAAGAGCATCCTTATGGCTACTAATCTAGCCACAGGAGCGAAGGTTTCTTCGTAATCGATACCTTCTTCTTGGTTGAAACCTTTGGCTACTAATCTAGCCTTGTTTCTAACCACGATACCATATTCATCTTGCTTGTTTCTAAAGACCCATTTAGTACTAATAACTAAATCGTCATTTGGCCTAGGTACAAGCTTCAACACCTCATTTCTCTCAAATTGATTTAACTCATCTTGCATTGCGATAATCCATGAATCATCTTTCATGGCTTCGTCAATACATTTAGGTTCAATTTGGGAGAGAAAAGCGGCGTTGACACAAAATTCTTTCAGAGAAGAACGTGTTTGAACCCCCTTAGATGTGTCTCCTAGAATTAGCTCCTTAGGATGAGCATCTACATATTTCCAATCCTTGGGTAAGGATGTTTCGGAAGTGGATGCATCCAAGTTGCTAGTTGGAGAAGGGGTTTCATTTAAATTCAAAGAATCAAAATTAACATCATCATCAAAATCATTTTTCTTGATTTCAGAAATCTCATTGAAAACAACATGAATGGATTCTTCTATAATTAAAGTTCTTTTATTGAATATACAAAAAGCTTTAGAAACTGAAGAATAACCAAGGAAAATTCTTTCATCGGATTTAGCATCAAATTTTCCTAAGGCATCTTTTTCATTCAAGATAAAACACTTGCACCTAAAAACTTTAAAATATGAAACATTGGGTTTTTTGTTGTTCCACAACTCATAGGGAGTTTTGGTGAGTAAGGGTCTTACTAGAACTCTATTCAAAATATAGCATGCAGTGTTTACGACTTCGGCTCAAAAATATTTGGGTAGGCTATGTTCATTCAACATGGTTCTTGCCATTTCTTGTAAATTTCTATTTTTTCTTTCTACTACTCCATTTTGTTGAGGATTTCTTGGAGTAGAGAAGTTATGATTGTATCCATTAAATTCATAAAATTCTTAAAAATCATGATTTTGAAATTCACCACCATGATCACTTCTAATTGACACAATTATAGAACCCTTTTCATTTTGGACAAGTTTGCAAAACTTGGTAAAATATCTAAAGCATTCATTTTTGTGTTTTAAGAAATAAGTCCATGTGTATCTACTATAGTCATCTACAATGACGAAGGCGTATTTGCTACCTCCTAGACTTGATGTAGAGATAGGTCCAAACAAGTCCATATGGATCAATTGTAAGGGCCTAGAGGTGCTTATTTGATTCTTAGATTTGAAACTACCCTTAATTTGTTTTCCTAATTGACAAGCATCACACACATTATCTTTGATGAACTTGATATGAGGAATTCCTCTTACAAGTTCTTTGGATGATATTTGAGTGATTAGTTTCAAGCTAGCATGACCTAATCTCCTATGCCAAAGCCAAGCATCCTCATTCAAAACCGAGAAACACTTTTCATTGCAAAGATCATTGATGTCAATGGTGTATACGTTATTTTGTTTTAATGCAATCATAGATGTGTTTTTGTGTGGTTTTTCAACGATACAAGCATTAGATTCGAATTTGACAATATATCCTTTATCACACAATTGACTAATGCTCAAGAGGTTATGTTTTAAACTATCAACTAACAAAACATCTTCAATAAAGAAGTTGGATTTGTTACCTATGGTTCCTTTGCCAATGATTTTACCCTTGTTGTTGTCTCCGAAGGTGACATAGCCTTCGTCTATGCTAGTGAGTTTAGAGAATTGAGATGGATCTCCGGTCATATGCCTTGAGCATCCACTATCAAGGTACTATCTCTTACTCCTAGCTTGTGATGATGTATGTTTCTACAAGAAAGGATGATTTTTAGGTACCCATTTACTTTTGGGTGCCTCAAACACTAATCTAAATTGTTTATCATGTTGCATAGAGTTTATCGTGGTTCCTTTAGGAACCCAAATCAATTTGTTTGGACTAACTTTCTTGAATGGACAATGATAAGTTCTATATCCATGTTTGCAACAAAAGTTGCATTTGCTTTGGTGCCGAACATATAAGATAGGGCCTTTAATGAAGGTGGTTGGATTTTGGTGAGGACTTCTCACAAATCCGATTCCACTTCTTTTAGGAACATGACCTTTATTTGTAAGGATCATATTCAAAGACTTGCTACCAACCTCGAATTTCTTCAAGGTGTCCTTAAGTAGCAAGTTCTCCTTTTAGAGAGTTTCTAGATCATGACAATTTTTACATGGAGCTAAACTATCATGACATTCAATTTCTAATTTGTCGAAATTACAAGTAAGACTATCATGCTCCTTTTTTAGCAATTTATATTTTCTACTAATAGTTTTGCATTCATCAAATAAGTCATGGAAGGCATTTAGTAATTCATCAAATGATAAATCTGCATCAATTAAATTTGTTACCTCATCTCCGATGGCCATTAGGGCGTAATGAGCAACTTGCTTGGTGTTGGACTCCTCTTCTTCGGACGTGCTTGAGTCATCCCACGTTGCTTTGAGCGCCTTCTTCTTTGGTATTCTCTTCTTGGCTTGGGGACAATCACTTTTGTAGTGTCCCGGCTTCTTGCATTCGTAGCAAATAACTTGGTCCTTTTTGGGTTCAAATTTATTTTTTGAGTCATTTTTAAACTTGTTTCTTTTAATGAATTTTTTGAATTTCCTTGTTAGAAGTGACAAGTCATCGTCACAGTCTTCATCACTTGAGTTTTCTCTCAAGTGGTCTTCGAAAGTTCTAAGTGTCATATCCTTCCTGTTCTTTGGAAGGATCTCTTCTTGCTCTTCATGAGCTTTGTAAGTCATTTCGTAGGTCATTAATGACCCGATTAATTCTTCAAGAGGGAAGTTGTTTAGATCTTTAGCCTCTGGAATAGCAGTGACTTTAGGGTCCCAACTCTTAGGAAGGGATCTTAGAATCTTATTTACGAGCTCAAAATCTGAAAAACTTTTGCCGATTCCTTTTAGACCATTGACGACATTCGTGAAATGGGTGTACATATCGCCAATAGTCTCGCTCGGTTTCATTCGGAAAAGTTCAAAAGAATGTATCAAAAGATTGATTTTTGACTCTTTCACTCTACTTGTGCCTTCGTAAGCCACTTCGAGTATATGCCAAATATCAAATGCGGTTTTACAAACCGAAACACGATTGAACTCATTTTTATCAAGCGCACAAAATAAGGCATTCATAGCCTTTGCATTAAGAGCGAAAGTCTTCTTCTCCAATTCATTCCAATCGATCATTGGAAGAGAAGACTTCGAAAATCCATTTTCGACAATATTCCAAAGTTCAAAATCCATTGAAATAAGAAAGATCCTCATTCGGGTCTTCCAATAGGTGTAGTCCGTCCCATTGAACATGGGTGGACGTGTAATAGAGTGGCCCTCTTGATTTCTGACGTATGCCATCTCTCTTGGGTTTTAATCCGATTGAGAGTTAACCCCGCTCTGATACCAATTGTTAGGATCAAGAGCATTAAGAGGGGGGGGTGAATTAGTGCAGCGGAAAACTTTCGACGATTTAAAACGATGTTCATATGATAAGAACGATTTCAGTATGAAAGTCGAATCAAAAATTGCTTTAACTTAAGATCAAGTAAAGTGTAGTTAAAGTAAAGCTATGGAAGTAGTTGCAGTTAAGATAGAGAACAGAATGTAAATGCAAACAGAGATTTATAGTGGTTCGGTCAATCTTGACCTACATCCACTTTTGGCTTCCTCGTCCGATGAGGTCACCGATGTCCACTAGAGGCCTTCCTTCAATAGGCGAAGGCCAACCACCCTTTTACAGTTTCACTCCTTTTGATGGGCTTAGGAGACAACCCTTACAAATTTTTCACTCCTCTCTTGAATGATCAAAACTTCGAAGAAAAGAGGAAGAAGAACTTCTAGCCTTTTACAACACTTTTAAGCTCTCAAAATCTCAGAATAAATGCTAAGTTTCGGTACCCTTTCATGCATTAAAGGGGGTGGGGTTTATATAGGCCCCAAACTGATTTGAATTTGGAGCTCAAAAATGTCAATTCCCATGTTTTCGGGGTCCTAGCGGTACTACCGCCATAAATGGGCAGTACTACCGCCTGACAGAGCTCGGAGACCGAGCTCGGGCGGTACCACCGCCTGACAGGGGTGGTACTACTGCCCAGTCTCACTCGAAGACTGAGCCCGGGCGGTGCCACCGCTTGACAGGGGCGGTGCTACCGCCCACCCAGTCTCACTCGGAGACTGAGCCCAAGCGGTGCCACCACCTGACAGGGGCGGTACTACCGCCCAGTCTCACTCGGAGAATGAGCCCAAGCGGTGCCACCGCCTGACAGGGGCGGTGCCACCGCCCAGCCTCACTCCGAGACTCGACTGCTGGGCGGTGCCACCGCCGACCCAGGCGGTGCCCAAGCGGTGCCACCGCCTGACAGGGGCGGTGCCACCGCCTGACAGGGGCGGTGCCACCGCCTGACAGGGGCGGTGCCACCGCCTGACAGGGGCGGTGCCACCGCCGACCCAGGCGGTGCAACCGCCGACCCAGGCGGTGCAACCGCCGACCCAGGCGGTGCAACCGCCGACCCAGGCGGTGCAACCGCCGACCCAGGCGGTGCAACCGCCGACCCAGGCGGTGCAACCGCCGACCCAGGCGGTGCAACCGCCGACCCAGGCGGTGCAACCGCCGACCCAGGCGGTGCCACCGCCTGACAGGGGCGGTGCCACCGCCGACCCAGGCGGTGCAACCGCCGACCCAGGCGGTGCCACCGCTTGACAGGGGCGGTGCCACCGCCTGACAGGGGCGGTGCCACCGCCTGACAGGGGCGGTGCCACCGCCTGACAGGGGCGGTGCCACCGCTTGACAGGGGCGGTGCCACCGCCTGACAGGGGCGGTGCCACCGCCTGACAGGGGCGGTGCCACCGCCTGACAGGGGCGGTGCCACCGCCTGACAGGGGCGGTGCCACCGCCTGACAGGGGCGGTGCCACCGCTTGACAGGGGCGGTGCCACCGCCTGACAGGGGCGGTGCCACCGCCTGACAGGGGCGGTGCCACCGCCTGACAGGGGCGGTGCCACCGCCTGACAGGGGCGGTGCCACCGCCTGACAGGGGCGGTGCCACCGCCTGACAGGGGCGGTGCCACCGCCTGACAGGGGCGGTGCCACCGCCGACCCAGGCGGTGCAACCGCCGACCCAGGCGGTGCAACCGCCGACCCAGGCGGTGCCACCGCCTGACAGGGGCGGTGCCACCGCCTGACAGGGGCGGTGCCACCGCTTGACAGGGGCGGTGCCACCGCCTGACAGGGGCGGTGCCACCGCCTGACAGGGGCGGTGCCACCGCCTGACAGGGGCGGTGCCACCGCCTGACAGGGGCGGTGCCACCGCCTGACAGGGGCGGTACTACCGCCATAAATGGGCAGTACTACCGCCTGACAGGGGCGGTGCCACCGCCGACCCAGGCGGTGCAACCGCCGACCCAGGCGGTGCCACCGCCTGACAGGGGCGGTGCCACCGCCTGACAGGGGCGGTGCCACCGCCTGACAGGGGCGGTGCCACCGCCTGACAGGGGCGGTGCCACCGCCTGACAGGGGCGGTGCCACCGCCTGACAGGGGCGGTGCCACCGCCTGACAGGGGCGGTGCCACCGCCGACCCAGGCGGTGCAACCGCCGACCCAGGCGGTGCAACCGCCGACCCAGGCGGTGCAACCGCCGACCCAGGCGGTGCAACCGCCGACCCAGGCGGTGCAACCGCCGACCCAGGCGGTGCAACCGCCGACCCAGGCGGTGCAACCGCCGACCCAGGCGGTGCAACCGCCGACCCAGGCGGTGCAACCGCCGACCCAGGCGGTGCCACCGCTTGACAGGGGCGGTGCCACCGCCTGACAGGGGCGGTGCCACCGCCTGACAGGGGCATCATCGAACTACAATATTTTTCAAGACATTTACTGCAACTTGCTCCGGTGCGTCAATCGCTTCTTCCGTCGAGCTTCCAGCGAACTTCCGGCGATCATCCGACGAACCCTCGGCGATGCTCCGGCGGACTTCCGGCAAACTCCTGGACTTGCGACGATCCACTTGGCGAGTCTCGATGAGCTTCTTTGGCAAGCTCCTAGACTTCTCAGATTTGTTCCCGTAGAACCTCCGATGACCGTCCAGACTTCCATCGAACTCTCGAACCCCCAACGCGATCATAGTCTTGACTTCGGCGCAACTCCTGCTGCATGTCTTACTTTCATCGTAGTTAATCCTGCACTTATCTTAACATATGGATTAGATAACAAATGACAATTGACTTCATCATCAAAATCTGAGATTTAACAAACTCAAGCCTCCATGAAGCTATCCCCACGTTTTTATGGGCCCTATCAGATCACAGAGCGTATTGGAGCCGTGGCGTACAGACTTAAATTGCCTGAGGATGCCAAATTTCATACTGTCTTCCACGTGTCATGCCTGAAGCCCAAGTTGGGAGAACACGAGTCACCCCAAATCCAACTGCCCAACACCACTGAGGATGGAGTTATTCAAGCCCAACCACAAGTCATCCTTGATCGTAGGATCGTGATGCGTCGCCGACGTCCCTCTACTGAAGTACTAGTGCATTGGAATAATTTACCGCTTGAAGATGCGACATGGGAACCATATGATGAGCTGAAGACCCGATTTCCTGAGTTCATGGAATCTCAGCCTTGAGGGCAAGACTGATTTGAAGAGGGCGGGTCTGTTAGGACTCTAGCTAGGAGAGTCCTAATTGAGAGGGACTTTCATGTAAAACCTACCTAAGCTGACCCCTAATAAAGAGGTAAACAGGCCAGCTAAGGTATGGTGGTTAATTCTTAGAGAAGAACTAGGAGTTGGTTAGAAGTAGGAGTCTTGAGTAAGAGTCCTATTAGGAGTTAGTTAGAAGTAGGAGTCTTGAGTAGGAGTCCTATTAAGAGTTAGGGTTTAGAAACCCTATAAATAGCCATGTATTCCTCCTCTTTTCAGAAGCAATAGATGAATATTTTCTACAGCCTTTGTGCAGCAACTTGGAGGAAGGAACCCCTATAGAGTTCCAAGGAGGCCGATCCCCTAAAGAGATCAACCCCAAGCTTCGAATCTGCAAGGGTTCTAACAATGATATGTCACACATATACATATTTAATATATATCTATATTGTATGCAAATATATATACATATCTAGTAGGTGTATAGGCAATTGTTAGTCATAGGTGTCCTACAAGCCAATCACGTGAGTGATGGCACATGTGACATGATACGCATTCTTTATGCTTATTATTATTTAGTATTTTATTACTTTATATTAATTATTAAATATATGTATATATATTGTGATATCCATGGATTTGTGCAATGGGAATCAGATCGTGATGAAATCATGATAATGAGACCGATTCACCTTTAAACACAGACCCTAAATAATCCTCGTCATAGGTTCCTTGAAAGGGATATTGAGATAACCAGATAGACTGGTATGTTATATACCCATCCATATGATGGAGGCAGCTGGTCTCATAGCTGCTCGTGTGGGGACATTAAGGATACAGTGTAGGTCCTCATTGGAGAATGAGTTCACTAATTTATCCACTCATGAAATACTGGATGGTTCATGATGCCTTATTATCAAAGAGCGATTTTGTAGTCCTAGTAGTGTATCTGGTCCTTAAACTTAAGACACCAAGGATGTCCTTTATGAGTACTCTACTCTTTTATACCAGACTTATAGGTTTGGAAGTTCCAAATCTAGTACAGTCGGTTATTGGAAGTGACAGCCAACCTTATGAGGGCTATTGAGTATTGATAAAATATCATCCGCTCTCGGTATCATGAGAGGAATATCTTATGTGTCCTTGCTTAGACAAATCCTTGGCCAAGGTCATTCGGATTGAAAGAGAAAGAGTTCTTTGGGAGAATCCGATTAGAGCGAGACTCAAGGAGAAATTGTATGGGCTTGATAGCACCATGCCCGATATATGGTCTTTAGGATATTATATGGTTGAGGGACTATAGGTACACGATAACTGAGGATAGATAGGTCCAAAGGATTGGATTTGCCTATATCATCTAGGGACTACGGCGTAGTGGCCTAGTATGTTCATAGTAGATGAGTCGAATGAATTATTATAGAGATAATAGTTCACTAAGCCAAAAGGGGTTATGATAGATATGACTCACGACTAACTCGATATTGGGCCTGGAGGGTCACACACATATGGTAGGTGTTGCGATGAGTAGAGGGATGGATATAAGATATCTGCTAGAGCCCATATCTTATTGGATATCCAATAAGCCCCTGAATTATTGGATCCTATGGATGAGATCTAATAAGAGCTCATAAGAGATTATTAGGTAGAGACCCACTAATCTAAGAGGGTTGGGTAATTGGATGAAGATCTAGTGCCCAATAAGATATGATCTAATAGGGTTAACTAGGGGCCTCTATAAATAGGAAAGAACTAAAGGCCCATAGGCTAGGGCTTCTAAGTTGTCACCTCCTATTCTCCTCTCCCCTTCTCCTCCTTAGATAACAAGCCTAGAGATTTGAGGAGCGTCATTGCAGCCCTACTATATGGATCACCTCTAGAGAAGAGGACACTTGACCTCCTTTATCTAGTCCTACAGATCTGTAGAGATTTAGGGATATATGATCTCCCTAGGTAACACAACTATCTCATATGTGGGTTTCAGTTTCACGAATTTTGTGCACCAATCTTCGCATGACAATGAACACCTTTTGGAAAATTTAAGTTTTTTGTTTTCTATTCCTCTGTTGTGCATGTGATGTCGCCCCTAGATTTCTCTATAGTGGTATCAGAGCCAAGTTGTTCGTGCAAAAGATTGATTTTGAACTGTGTGTGTTGTGTTTTAGGAAGACTTTTATCTTCAGAATTATTGATGTAGAAGGTGAGATAGGGCAACAACTATTACTGCCCTTGTTGTGCTCGCAGAATGGCCAAAGGCTGCTTATACCCTTGGCCATCAATGGTGGCCGACGGTCGGTTGGCTGCAGCCGACAACCTGTCGGTCGTAGGTAGGCAACTGCACAAGCGGTGACTACAGACTCTGCGATAGCGGACAGAGGGCAAAGGCGGCCGCGAGGAAGGTAGCACCTACAGACACTAAACCTACGGAGAGAATTGCCTGCAAGGGGTGGCGTTCACGAGACTAGCATTGCTTGCAGATGCTGTGCCCACGAGTAGAGGCAGTCGCGGGGGCGGTAGCACTTGCAAGCATTGCGCCCGTTGGGAGAACCACCCGCAAGGGGCGGCTCCTGTAGGCAGAGGCACCCACGAGGCCAATGCTGCCTACGGGCGTTGCGCCCGCGGGATGAACCACCCGTAGGTGCGGTGGTGCCCGCAAGGGGGCTCGCCAATAGGGGTAGCATCGCCTGCAGGCAAAGGCGACACCCTCGCCCCCTATAGTGGCCGCTGTCGATAGGGTGGCTTGGCAACGCAATAGGGAGAAGGAAGGGTATTAGGGTTTTTCTAGGCAAAAGATAGTTTTGCCCCTCAGAATTTTAAAAATTCTAAATCTATCCCTTTTTGTCTGAATTACCAAAAGACCCTTCATAATTTAGGAAATTCTCTACATGCCCCAAATTTCAAAAGAATATTAGTTGATTAAATGGTTTAATTAACTATTATTCTTACCTAGTAGTCCTATATGATGATTATATTAAATATGATGTTTGATGTGGATGAATGATCATGGACCGTGTGTGTACATGTGAATATTATTAATGGGGCCTGCGAACCTCTAATTTATTTCTCATTTATTGTTGAGCCTACATGCCTATGATTAAATTGTAATCACATGAAGAGGTGCAGCAGGAGCGTAAAAGCGATAATGGGACCCACGAGGTCGAGACGAACGATTGCAACGTATGGAGATGCGCCGAGATGCCGTCGAAACCGATGAGGATGAGATAGACGATCACCAGGCATGGAGATGAACCACTGCACATATAAATCGTGATATAAGTGATTAGGCCCACTGGCTCGGTTCTGATCACACTAGGATGTGGTCCATAATCATCTGGTGTGATTGCTCATGTGATGTTTGATTATTTATGCACCTACTATATATATATATATATATATATATATATATATATATATATATATATATATATATATATATATTACATGTGATATAGATATATATTAAATATGTATGTGTGTGATATGTCATATTAAGAGACTAAATAAAAAATCTCCTCTCTTTATAATATTAAGTCGGTAAATGTGAGTCAATTAGATTGACCCACTGTCACGGACTTAGCTGGTTTTGCTTAAGTCGTGCGGCACCCTTGCGTGTCCGTCCGCAAAAGTCAGCCTCCCCGAAACCTCCCATGGTCCCTTAGGACCTACAAAAGAGAAAACGGGTTGGAGAAAACGCCTCACTCGGGATCCATAAGCAATCATCTCCGGAAACACTTCTTAGACAATGCAAATTACAAACAAACTTTACAAGCTCTGAATAGTTGCACAACAAAGGGGTACAATGGTCCACTACAGACTGAGACTAAAATGGTAAGCCTTCGGCCGTCCCTCTACATGCTGTTCAAAGCATGAACATACCAAAAGACACGGACATACATAAGCATTACATCAAACATACTATTTTGAAGTTTGTCCGTGACATTCTCCCCCACTTATTCCTTCGACGTCCTCGTCGAAGCCTTTGCCGACACTGCAACTCCTTGCCTTTGCTAAGTCTTCAATCTTCTACGCTAGCTGCAATGCGCATCTTGACTCCCAACTGCTCTCCGCTGCTGTTTTTGAGTAGTCGAACCTTTGATCTGCCATACTGCTTCAACTCGCCAATGACTCTGACTTTAATGTGGGGTTGGCTGAGTTGTGTTGATCCCTGTAGGTTCCTGTGGATCCTCTAGATGAAAAAAGACCATTCTTACTATGCGCCCGTCTCTCAAATGCCTCATGATGCTTGAACTAGGTGGATGCTTGTTGGAGCTTTAACGAGCATCGCCTCGCAAACTTCTAAAGTTTTGGGGCCTTCCTCCACAAAATTTGTTCATCGTCTCTTTTTTCACTCAGTTGTCATTTCCAAGTAGATTCGCATCACTTCCGCTTTCGATTGGCATTCTGTTAGGAAATGAAGCGGATAATCTACTCTCACTAGTACTTATCACCATTGGAGAGGATTTAACAACTATTGTCTTCTAATATCTTCGAAGGGCCTTTGAACCTGTGTAGAGCTCCTCTACTGGATAGATAAGAGAATTGGGGTACTCGGTTTCGCCCATTCTCTTAAGAGTTAAGAAGGCAATGGTTACTTGACTTAGCCCGCCTCCTCAAGGGTTGTACTCCATGCATCGAGCTGGTTACTAGCCTTCGCCTACTCTTTACTCACACTTTTGAAGCACTCGAAGTGTTTGCACTCCTTGCATTGAGGTAGCTACTATGATTCACCTTCTCAATACCATCGAACTTCTGGAATGTAGGAAGTTTTCATCCTAACTTGGAGTAAGTCTCTAATAGTTTTGGTCACCTCCGGGATTGTACCGTCTTCTTCATCAACCCTACCGCCTACTCCACTGAGTAGCAAAGGTACAACACCATGTACTGCCTACTTCGTTCCTTGGTCATGCACTCTTGCATGACCCGAAGTCCTTCACTTTCAACTATCTTGATAAGAAGCTCGTTGACACCGGTCTTATGAAGTTCCCTGGCCTCTGCCCTTCAGCCTTGTCTTGGTGCTTGGAGTTTGCCTCCACATTCTCCACCTTCTTGGCCCCATCCAAGTAGATTCGCATCACTTCTGCTTTCGATTGGCATTCTATTAGGAAATGAAGCGGATAATATACTATCAGTAGTACTGATCACCATTGGAGAGGATTTAACAACTATTGTCTTCTAATATCTTCAAAGGGCCTTTGAACCTGTGTAGAGCTCCTCTACTGGATAGATAAGAGAATTGGGGTACTCGGTTTCGCCCATTCTCTTAAGAGTTGAAAAGGCAATGGTTACTTGACTTCGCCCGCCTCCTCAAGGGTTGTACTCCATGCATCGAGCTGGTTACTGGCCTTCGCCTACTCTTTGCTCACACTTCTGAAGCACTCGAAGTATTTGCACTTCTTGCATTGAGGTAGCTACTATGATTCATCTTCTCAATACCATCGAACTTCTGGAATGCAGGAAGTTTTCACCCCAACTTGGAGTAAGTCTCTAATAGTTTTGGTCACCTCTGGGATTGTACCGTCTTCTCCATCACCCTACCGCCTACTCCACTGAGTAGCAAAGGTACAACACCATGTACTGCCTACTTCGTTCCTTGGTCATGCACTCTTGCATGACCCGAAGTCCTTCACTTTCGGCTATCTTGATAAGAAGCTCATTGACACCGGTCTTATGAAGTTCTCTGGCCTCTGCCCTTCAGCCTTGTCTTGGTACTTGGAGTTTGCCTCCACATTCACCACCTTCTCGGCCCCATCCAAGTAGATTCGCATCACTTCCGGTTTCGATTGGTTTTCTATTAGGAAATGAAGCGGATAATCTACTCTCATTAGTACTGATCACCTTTGGAGAGGATTTGACAACTATTGTCTTCTAATATCTTCGAAGGGCCTTTGAACCTGTGTAGAGCTCCTCTACTGGATAGATAAGAGAATTGGGGTACTTGGTTTCGCCCATTCTCTTAAGAGTTGAGAAGGCAATGGTTACTTGACTTCGCCCGCCTCCTCAAGGGTTGTACTCCATGCATCGAGCTGGTTACTGGCCTTCGCCTACTCTTTGCTCACACTTCTGAAGCACTCGAAGTATTTGCACTTCTTGCATTGAGGTAGCTACTATGATTCATCTTCTCAATACCATCGAACTTCTGGAATGCAGGAAGTTTTCACCCCAACTTGGAGTAAGTCTCTAATAGTTTTGGTCACCTCTGGGATTGTACCGTCTTCTCCATCAACCCTACCGCCTACTCCACTGAGTAGCAAAGGTACAACACCATGTACTGCCTACTTCGTTCCTTGGTCATGCACTCTTGCATGACCCGAAGTCCTTCACTTTCGGCTATCTTGATAAGAAGCTCATTGACACCGGTCTTATGAAGTTCTCTGGCCTCTGCCCTTCAGCCTTGTCTTGGTACTTGGAGTTTGCCTCCACATTCACCACCTTCTCGGCCCCATCCAAGTAGATTCGCATCACTTCCGGTTTCGATTGGTTTTCTATTAGGAAATGAAGCGGATAATCTACTCTCATTAGTACTGATCACCTTTGGAGAGGATTTGACAACTATTGTCTTCTAATATCTTCGAAGGGCCTTTGAACCTGTGTAGAGCTCCTCTACTGGATAGATAAGAGAATTGGGGTACTTGGTTTCGCCCATTCTCTTAAGAGTTGAGAAGGCAATGGTTACTTGACTTCGCCCGCCTCCTCAAGGGTTGTACTCCATGCATCGAGCTGGTTACTGGCCTTCGCCTACTCTTTGCTCACACTTCTGAAGCACTCGAAGTGATTGCACTCCTTGCATTGAGGTAGCTACTGTGATTCACCTTCTCAATACCATTGAACTTCTAGAATGCAGGAAGTTTTCACCCCAACTTGGAGTAAGTCTCTAATAGTTTTGGTCACCTCTAGGATTGTACCATCTTCTCCATCAACCCTACCGCCTACTCCACTAAGTAGCAAAGGTACAACACCACGTACTGCCTGCTTCGTTCCTTGGTCATGCACTCTTGCACGACCCGAAGTCCTTCACTTTCGGTTATCTTGATAAGAAGCTCGTTAACACCGGTCTTATGAAGTTCTCTGGCCTCTGCCCTTCAGCCTTGTCTTGGTACTTGGAGTTTGCCTCCACATTCACCACCTTCTCGCCCCCCCCCCCCCCCCCCCCCCCCCCCCCCCCCCCACCCCCCCCCCCCCCCCACCCCCCCCCCCCCCCACCCCCCCCCCCCCCCCACCCCCCCCCCCCCCCCACCCCCCCCCCCCCCCCCCACCCCCCCCCCCCCCCCCCACCCCCCCCCCCCCTTTCTAATATCTTCGAAGGCCTTTGAACCTGTGTAGAGCTCCTCTACTGGATAGATAAGAGAATTGGGGTACTTGGTTTCGCCCATTCTCTTAAGAGTTGAGAAGGCAATGGTTACTTGACTTCGCCCGCCTCCTCAAGGGTTGTACTCCATGCATCGAGCTGGTTACTGGCCTTCGCCTACTCTTTGCTCACACTTCTGAAGCACTCGAAGTGATTGCACTCCTTGCATTGAGGTAGCTACTATGATTCATCTTCTCAATACCATCGAACTTCTGGAATGCAGGAAGTTTTCACCCCAACTTGGAGTAAGTCTCTAATAGTTTTGGTCACCTCTAGGATTGTACCATCTTCTCAATACCATCGAACTTCTGGAATGCAGGAAGTTTTCACCCCAACTTGGAGTAAGTCTCTAATAGTTTTGGTCACCTCTGGGATTGTACCGTCTTCTCCATCAACCCTACCGCCTACTCCACTGAGTAGCAAAGGTACAACACCATGTACTGCCTACTTCGTTCCTTGGTCATGCACTCTTGCATGACCCGAAGTCCTTCACTTTCGGCTATCTTGATAAGAAGCTCATTGACACCGGTCTTATGAAGTTCTCTGGCCTCTGCCCTTCAGCCTTGTCTTGGTACTTGGAGTTTGCCTCCACATTCTCCACCTTCTCGGCCCCATCCAAGTAGATTCGCATCACTTCCGGTTTCGATTGGTTTTCTATTAGGAAATGAAGCGGATAATCTACTCTCATTAGTACTGATCACCTTTGGAGAGGATTTGACAACTATTGTCTTCTAATATCTTCGAAGGGCCTTTGAACCTGTGTAGAGCTCCTCTACTGGATAGATAAGAGAATTGGGGTACTTGGTTTCGCCCATTCTCTTAAGAGTTGAGAAGGCAATGGTTACTTGACTTCGCCCGCCTCCTCAAGGGTTGTACTCCATGCATCGAGCTGGTTACTGGCCTTCGCCTACTCTTTGCTCACACTTCTGAAGCACTCGAAGTATTTGCACTTCTTGCATTGAGGTAGCTACTATGATTCATCTTCTCAATACCATCGAACTTCTGGAATGCAGGAAGTTTTCACCCCAACTTGGAGTAAGTCTCTAATAGTTTTGGTCACCTCTGGGATTGTACCGTCTTCTCCATCAACCCTACCGCCTACTCCACTGAGTAGCAAAGGTACAACACCATGTACTGCCTACTTCGTTCCTTGGTCATGCACTCTTGCATGACCCGAAGTCCTTCACTTTCGGCTATCTTGATAAGAAGCTCATTGACACCGGTCTTATGAAGTTCTCTGGCCTCTGCCCTTCAGCCTTGTCTTGGTACTTGGAGTTTGCCTCCACATTCACCACCTTCTCGGCCCCATTCATGACCAAGCGCTCTCCCTTCATGAGAGCAAGGGATTGATGACTCCACGGAAGTCCCACCTCTGTGGTGCCATGGCGTTGCAATGCCCATGGCTCTATTATCCGTCGCCTCACATCTGTATCCCTTTCTTCACGATCGGTAGATATGTCTCTACGGTACTCCTCTGAGTCCACCTCCATTCTAACCGATGCTTGATTTTTGGTAGCTCAGTCCCTCTGGACTCATCGTCGCTTCCTCGCTCCTTTCGACCCCCCCCCCCCCACCCCATTCTCTTAAGAGTTGAGAAGGCAATGGTTACTTGACTTCGCCCGCCTCCTCAAGGGTTGTACTCCATGCATCGAGCTGGTTACTGGCCTTCGCCTACTCTTTGCTCACACTTCTGAAGCACTCGAAGTGATTGCACTCCTTGCATTGAGGTAGCTACTGTGATTCACCTTCTCAATACCATTGAACTTCTAGAATGCAGGAAGTTTTCACCCCAACTTGGAGTAAGTCTCTAATAGTTTTGGTCACCTCTAGGATTGTACCATCTTCTCCATCAACCCTACCGCCTACTCCACTAAGTAGCAAAGGTACAACACCACGTACTGCCTGCTTCGTTCCTTGGTCATGCACTCTTGCACGACCCGAAGTCCTTCACTTTCGGTTATCTTGATAAGAAGCTCGTTAACACCGGTCTTATGAAGTTCCTTGGCCTCTGCCCCTACCAGCACAATCTCTGCTGCGCCCCGCTCCCTTTCATGGCAACTTGAATGGCAACACTGTGGCATATTCTTCAAGAGTACCCGCCTCCACGTCCTCTTGCCTCGTGCCAAGGCCTTCTGAACCCAACTTCACCTCCGCAAGCTAAGTCGCCTTAGTTCCTCCATCAAATACTTCTTCGAGATAAGGTGCATGTGCCCAGAAGCTCCCTTCGTCTTTGGCACCATGCAATATGTGTCCGCTCCATCAGAAATGAAGGACCCATGGAACAGCATGATCTTGCTCTTGCCTCTACAAGAGTTCATGTCCTTGACTCTGTCCAAGGAAAGCTCTGCGCCTCCGCTCCATGTTCCATCTTCTATGCCGACTCACTTCATACGGCTTGGGTACTTTGCCAAGTTACACCCAAGTTGCTCCGCTCCTCGTTTTTGCATTTAGTTGATGGTGGCCCTCGCGCCCACCATTCCACGGGTCAGTCCTCCCTTGAGTCTGATCTCTATATCGACTCCAAGTGTGCCTTCATTTGTGTTGCTTTGGGTCGCTCCCCACTTGATCTCGTAATGCATCCACCAATGCATTCTCTCAAGCGAGATCATGCGACGACTCCTCGCCGCTCGCTCGGTCCATTGAGCTTCGTGGAGTTGTTGTTTTTGAGGTACTACTCCTCAACATGTGCGATCTATTGCATGTGATTCTTCCTTTAGAGAGTCGGGACTTATCCCTCCTGGATATCCATCCCATTGGAGCAACATCTCTCTTCGTTTCGGAGACTACCATCCCCTTGGAGTACTCTGATTTGCTGAACAAACTGCGCATTGTTCTACCTCATGCAAATGCACTTGCTAGATTGCGACTCCACGTCAATACAGCCCCCACTGCACCACTCAAGGCCTAGCAACATGCTGAACTCGCTACACACTTCAACCTCCTACGGACATATCCTTCACATGCCGAAGAGAAAGTTTCAATGCTCCATGGCGCCGAGTTTCGGTCGCCTTGGGATAGTCATGAACATTCCATCGTCCGCATACAAGCCCTTGTATGAGTACCGAATTCTTCGAGTTAGCAATTCCCCTCACCTCTGTGAGCTTTGCACAACTCTTTTGGTCGCTGAGCAACTCATTCCACCTTGCATGGTCTCATCCTTTACTAAGCGCCTCGCTTGCCTTGAGCACCATCAAGTATAGTTGCCAACGTTGAGCCATAGCTCAAACTCAACCATCCCAACCTTTGTGCACTTCGCATTCTTCCCAGCTTGCTTGTCCTCGTGGTGCCTCTCACGCGAAGGGCTGGCCATTCCTCTGAATGTCATCTCAGATGCTCACTCCTCTAAGCGACTCTATTTCCCTACATCGCCATGCTCGTTTTCCCCAAAACGATCGCGTGTGCTGGCTGCCCTCAATGCAGCCCCGCTAGTCCCCCACGTTTGCATGCCAAGTGTTTTAGAGGCTTGTCCCGCTCTGATACCATCTGTCACGGACTTAGTGTTGAATCTCGGTCCTTTTGCGAACCCCACCCCCCCCCCCCCCCCCCCCCCCCCCTGCTTCAACACCTCTATGTTCTTCAAGCAGATCCCTTTGGTCGATGGAAAGATAGACTGCAACTCCCATGCATGGCCTCTGCCATCGCGTTATAGGGCCTCTTCCACTTTCGATTGTGTTTGCTCCTTTAGCAATCGACCTTAGTCCACCCACTCTTGGGTCACACCTAGATGAAGCACCGCTCTAGGATAGTCCTATCGCCTATTAGCTCCCGAAGTCCATCGACTTTGCTGCAATTAGTGCACCATGTCTGGATCTTGGGCCTCTGCCCCTACCAGCACAATCTCTGCTGCGCCCCGCTCCCTTTCATGGCAACTTGAATGGCAACACTGTGGCATATTCTTCAAGAGTACCCGCCTCCACGTCCTCTTGCCTCGTGCCAAGGCCTTCTGAAACCCAACTTCACCTCCGCAAGCTAAGTCGCCTTAGTTCCTCCATCAAATACTTCTTCGAGATAAGGTTGCATGTGCCCAGAAGCTCCCTTCGTCTTTGGCACCATGCAATATGTGTCCGCTCCATCAGAAATGAAGGACCCATGGAACAGCATGATCTTGCTCTTGCCTCTACAAGAGTTCATGTCCTTGACTCTGTCCAAGGAAAGCTCTGCGCCTCGCTCCATGTTCCATCTTCTATGACCGACTCACTTCATACGGCTTGGGTACTTTGCCAAGTACACCCAAGTTGCTCCGCTCCTCGTTTTTGCATTTAGTTGATGGTGGCCCTCGCGCCCACCATTCCACGGGTCAGTCCTCCTTGAGTCTGATCTCTATATCGACTCCAAGTGTGCCTTCATTTGTGTTGCTTTGGGTCGCTCCCCCACTTGATCTCGTAATGCATCCACCAATGCATTCTCTCAAGCGAGATCATGCGACGACTCCTCGCCGCTCGCTCGGTCCATTGAGCTTCGTGGAGTTGTTGTTTTTGAGGTACTACTCCTCAACATGTGCGATCTATTGCATGTGATTCTTCCTTTAGAGAGTCGGGGACTTATCCCTCCTGGATAATCCATCCCATTGGAGCAAACATCTCTCCTTCGTTTCGGAGACTACCATCCCCTTGGAGTACTCTGATTTGCTGAACAAACTGCGCATTGTTCTACCTCATGCAAATGCACTTGCTAGATTGCGACTCACGTCAATACAGCCCCCCACTGCACCACTCAAGGCCTAGCAACATGCTGAACTCGCTACACACTTCAACCTCCTACGGACATATCCTTCACATGCCGAAGAGAAAGTTTCAATGCTCCATGGCGCCGAGTTTCGGTCGCCTTGGGATAGTCATGAACATTCCATCGTCCGCATACAAGCCCTTGTATGAGTACCGAATTCTTCGAGTTAGCAATTCCCCTCACCTCTGTGAGCTTTGCACAACTCTTTTGGTCGCTGAGCAACTCATTCCACCTTGCATGGTCTCATCCTTTACTAAGCGCCTCGCTTGCCTTGAGCACCATCAAGTATAGTTGCCAACGTTGAGCCATAGCTCAAACTCAACCATCCCAACCTTTGTGCACTTCGCATTCTTCCCAGCTTGCTTGTCCTCGTGGTGCCTCTCACGCGAAGGGCTGGCCATTCCTCTGAATGTCAATCTCAGATGCTCACTCCTCTAAGCGACTCTATTTCCCTACATCGCCATGCTCGTTTTCCCCAAAACGATCGCGTGTGCTGGCTGCCCTCAATGCAGCCCCGCTAGGTCCCCCACGTTTGCATGCCAAGTGTTTCTATGAGTGCTTGTCCCGCTCTGATACCATCTGTCACGGACTTAGTGTTGAATCTCGGATTTTGATGATGAAACTAATTGATTGTGTTTAGATGTTTAACTGCATTTTGAGTGATGCAGGTCTACTCGATCAGGATTAGACAGTTGATGCAGGAGGAATTGACGTTGCGCCGGAGGAGATCACGTCAGGATATTGGACGGCAGAATGCTTCGGACGTTGGGCATCGGGCCAAGGAGAGCGGAATTGCACCAAGGATATCGGGGTTGCGGAGGTCAACCGCCGATTGGGCAACAACCCGCAAGAGTGGACGATGCATTGAAGAATCGGACGAAGCGCCAACCAATGACGTGCCGGGCAACAGAATGTCAATTCGCGTTATAATAATTGTCTAGATCGGAGTAGAGTTTTGGCTTGTGTGTGCAGGATTAACTACGATAACGATGAAGACATAAAGCGAAACAAAGTGCCGGAGTCAAGCACGAAGGATTCGTTGGGAGTTCGAGAGTTCGACGGAAGTCCGAAGGTTCGTCGGGAATGCTGTCGGAACTAGCCGAGAATGAGTAGGGAGCTTGCTGAAGGGTTTTCAGAAGCTGGCAGAAAGGTTCGTCGGAAGTTCGCGGAGCTCACCGAGAAAGATCGTAACTTGCCGAAGAAGCTCGTCGAAACTCGCCAAGAGCAAATCGTGAAGTCTCGGAGCTTGTCGGGAGTCCGCAGAATGGTTTCCGAGAGTTTTTCGGAAGACCGCCGGAAGTTCGCCGGAAGCTCGCCGGAAGAAGTCTTGACTTGTGAACTTTGTAATAGCTTAGGAAATGTCTTTAAATTCGTAGTTAGCACATTAATTAGGGTTAGGATTAGGTGTTAATCTTATAACCCAAGTAGGGGCCAATTGGGCCCGAGTTCGGACTGGTTTGGGCCAAGTTTGGAGCCCAACCAATGAGCCGAAATAGCCAGGCGGTGGCACCGCCCAGCACCCGAGAGCCAAGCCGTGGCACTGCCGGTCTGGGTGGTGGCACCGCCCAGCACCCGAGAGCTAGGCGGTGGCACCGCTGGACTGGGCGGTGGCACCGCCCAGTACACTGTCAGTGTCAAAACTGACAGGCGGTGGCACCGCTGGCTTCGGGAACCGAAGAAAATTCAAATTTTGGAGCCCAAATTGGGATCCCAAATTGATCCTCTTGAGGCCTATAATAACCCCTCAATTCTCAGCAGAGATAACAACTTCTAGAGAAGCAATGAGAGTGAAAAAAAGTCTTAGCGAAGCCTTAGCAAGTCTTACTTTCAAATTGCGTTGAGTGTTCACCTCCGTCTTTCTCATTGAAACTTTGTAAGAGTATTGACCCACTTGTAAAAGGTTGTAGGAGGGTATTTGTCCTTCCCCTTCAAAGTGATTTGCTAGGTGGAAGTTGAGAGCCTCATCGAAGAAGGGCTTCGCAAGTGGATGTAGTTCATTTTGACCGAACCACTTTAAATTTGGCGTGGTTCTCTGGTTTGCATTTACTTATTGCACTTTACCTTACTGCAAATCTTTATAAGTGCTTTACTTCCTCATTACTTTTACTACACATATTTATGAACACGCTTTTAAGTTAAGCACTTTCGAGTTCAGTTTTTATCGTACGAAAAAGTTTCCAAAACCGACGTTTTAATCCGCTGCACTAATTCACCCCCCCCCCTCTTAGTGCCGCTTCGATCCTAACAATTGGTATCAGAGCACGGTATTCCTCATTTCGGATTTACTCCCGAGAGAAATGGCTCTTCATGGCTTTCAAGAGGGCTTTTCGGTTGTTCGTCCACCGTTGTTTAATGGATTGGACTACACTTATTGGAAAACTCGAATGAGAGTTTTCTTGATTTCTATGAATTTAGATTTATGAAATATTATTGAAAACGGTTTTCAACTTCCCTCTAAACCGATGAACGAATGGTCAGATTTGGAGAAGAAGTATTTTTCTTTAAAACGCAAAGGTTATGAATGCCTTATTTTGCGCTTTGAACAAAAATGAGTTCAATCGGATTTCTATGTGCGAAACGGCTTTTGATATTTGGGCGAACACTTGAAATCACACACGAGAGAACTAGTAGAGTCAAAGACTCGAAAGTTAACATTTTATTGCATGATTTTGAGCTTTTTGAATGCAACCAAGCGAGACTATAGGCGACATGTACACCCGTTTCACGAATGTCGTCAATAATCTAAGAGTTCTTGGTAAATCTTTTTCGAATTTTGATCTCGTAAGTAAGATCTTAAGATCCCTTCCAAAAAGGTGGGATCCTAAAATAACCGCAATACAAGAGACAAAAAATTTAAATGATTTTCCATTAGAAGAATTAATCGGGTCATTAATGACCTATGAAATGACACTTTTGGAACATTTTGAACCCGATGAGCACTTGAACCACCTTCCAAAGAATAGGAAGGATTGGAACTCCGGACAAATGAATACCACTTGAGCGATGACTCAAGTGATGAGGACAATGATGAACTTGAACTTTGAACACTAAATCTTAATAAGTTCATTAAACAAAAATCTAAAATAAACAATGAACTTGAACGGAGGAAGAGGCCAAAGAAGAGGAAGGCAATCAAGGATGAATCAAGAACTTTCAAAGGTGAAATGGCGAATTGGGCTTTGATGGGCTTCGACTACAAGGTAAGTAACTCAACTCTCTTGAATTATTTTGAAATTACTTGAAGTTTTTCATGAGTGCTTAATTTAGATTTATGAAATATTATTGAAAACGGTTTTCAACTTCCCTCTAAACCGATGAACGAATGGTCAGATTTGGAGAAGAAGTATTTTTCTTTAAACGCAAAGGTTATGAATGCCTTATTTTGCGCTTTGAACAAAAATGAGTTCAATCGGATTTCTATGTGCGAAACGGCTTTTGATATTTGGCGAACACTTGAAATCACACACGAGAGAACTAGTAGAGTCAAAGACTCGAAAGTTAACATTTTATTGCATGATTTTGAGCTTTTTTGAATGCAACCAAGCGAGACTATAGGCGACATGTACACCCGTTTCACGAATGTCGTCAATAATCTAAGAGTTCTTGGTAAATCTTTTTCGAATTTTGATCTCGTAAGTAAGATCTTAAGATCCCTTCCAAAAAGGTGGGATCCTAAAATAACCGCAATACAAGAGACAAAAAATTTAAATGATTTTCCATTAGAAGAATTAATCGGGTCATTAATGACCTATGAAATGACACTTTTGGAAACATTTTGAACCCGATGAGCACTTGAACCACCTGTCCAAAGAATAGGAAGGATGGAACTCCGGACAAATGAATACCACTTGAGCGATGACTCAAGTGATGAGGACAATGATGAACTTGAACTTTGAACACTAAATCTTAATAAGTTCATTAAACAAAATCTAAAATAAACAATGAACTTGAACGGAGGAAGAGGCCAAAGAAGAGGAAGGCAATCAAGGATGAATCAAGAACTTTCAAAGGTGAAATGGCGAAATTGGGCTTTGATTGGGCTTCGACTACAAGGTAAGTAACTCAACTCTCTTGAATTATTTTGAAATTACTTGAAGTTTTCATGAGTGCTTAATTTAGATAGTAGGAATAGGAAATAAAAAATTGTTTTTCAAAAATTATATCATGTTTTTCTTTTTAGCATCTTTGAAAAATTAAAAAATTTGATCATGAAAATATATTGCTAAGGTTTCATGCATGTTATGTTTTGAAATATTGAATGATGTATGCAACATTAGGGATGATAATTATATGATATATGATAATGCTTAGGATTAATCCATGCATGTGTATCTTGATGATTTTATGTCATGCATGAGTTTTTGAAGTAAATGTTGATTTGAAACTCTCATTTTCTATTAACATGTTTTTGGCCTAATCGTTTTTATGATGAATTAAGATGACATTCTCATCACATATTAAGATGACATAGTGCATGTACATCTATGTATGAATTTCTTGATAATCTTTTGATGATAGATGTGATATTATGATGTGTTTGATCTTGACGGCTTCTTGATGAAACTTATGTTTCGATTTTAAACGATGATACATGTTTTCACAAAAGACTTAAATACCTCACATGAAATCAATTGTATAAAAAGGAAATGAATTCTCTATCCTATTGAGATTAATGAACTTTTACCAATCTTATGAATCTCATGAAAATAAATATGATGAATATTTTGAAAATAAATGAGTGTATCATGCATTTGGTCTTAATGATTTCTCTTAAACATACTTTTTGAAATCATACTTGATGATGAATATCAAGATATTAAAAGGATGTTATCATGGAATCATGCTTGATGATTTATTTTACAAAATTTACCTTTCCATCTTAAATGTTGACATTTGTTTTATTAAAGGTAAAGGCATGCTTATAAGAAGCAAATCACATGAATAGAAATTTATAAAAATGAAATGTGATCCTCTATCTTATCGACTTTTCAATAAATCTATGCTTGTCATGTATGAATTTATTGAATGTGACTTTGAGGATGATTTCGGATTTCACAAATGCTTGATTCATACTTATGACATGAGACACATTTTAAATATGAATCATGTTCAATGCTTCAATCATGTCATATCTTCCTTAATTCATTTTGTTCTCCTAGATTTATTTACCAAAGAGGAGAATCTTCCAAATGAATGAAATGATACAAATGAATCACTTATCAATATATCTTTTTTGAAATATCCTTTCAATGTGATGTTGATAATTTGAGATGCATGTTGGAATTCATGACATGAGATAATTGAATCCTTGACTTACTATTTATATGGCTTGAGAATAGATATTTAAAATCTTGCTTGATGAGTTGTTTTATAAGATTTTGCCTTTATGTCTTGAACTTTCATGCTTATCTTGATTTGGCATATAATGACTAAGGCATGTTTGGACGAAAATAATCACTTAAAAAATGCTTTACCAATTTGATTGAGATTAATGATTTCATGATATTTTGTGAATCTCGAAATTGATTTTGATAACTTGATTATGAGTTTCAAGTTAACGATTTGATTTGAATGAGTTTTACCTAAATTATAATCTTGATCTTGCAAAATTGGAATCACAAATAATATATTTTGGTATTCATGACTTGAATTTGATTGAAACATTGCATGCTTAAATTAATCATTCTCTTATGTTTCAAAAATTCTTTAAATGCCTTGTGTGATGATTGAAAATTAATTTACTTTATGATAAATCTATGTATACCATTTTGAATCTCTGGAAAGTAATGTTGAGATTTTGATGAATTTGACGATTTGAATTTGAATAAGTTTGTATTCAAATTATGATTTTAACTTCTTGGATTTACTACTTGATTTTTTTTAATCACAATCTCTTCTTTGTATACCTACAATTTTTGTTATTTATAAAAAGAAGAGATTTGATAAAATGAATCATTGTTGACTTAATGTTCAATATCATGAATACTTTATTATCATACATGAAAATAGTGATAAATATTTTGAAAATAAATATTTGTATCATGATAGATGATTTTACATTTTGTGCATGATGAGTTATAGTGATGATTAAAACAATGATTGAAATGATATGAATGATGATTTGGAATCATGCATATAATGATGAGTTTATATGATGATTTGGTATTATGCATACAATATGATGCACTCCAATGATGAAATATTCATGATAAAATGATTATTTTGATATTCATGACTTGAATCTTCCCTTCTTTTTGACAATGACAAAGGGGGAGATAGCTAATTGCAAAAGTTGTCTTCTTGAACATCACTATCTTGCCTATCTCAATAAGCAAAATATGCTAACGTGCACATCTAGCAAACTTGTATATTTTAAGAAGCAAGGGTTGCTTTCTTGAATATCTCAAACTGCTAGCTTGCATGTTCTAAAAATATTGTAAAATTTGCTAGCTTGTATGTAGTAAAACTTGCATATCGTAAAAGTTGCTAGCTTGTAGAGAAGCAAAGAATTGCTGTCTCAAAAGAAGCAAAAATTGTAAAACTTAGAAATGCATATAATGATGAGTTTATATGATGATTTGGAATCATGCATATAATGATGAGTTTATATGATGATTTGGAATCATGCATATAATGATGAGTTTATATGATGATTTGGAATCATGCATATAATGATGAGTTTATATGATGATTTGGAATCATGCATATAATGATGAGTTTATATGATGATTTGGAATCATGCATATAATGATGAGTTTATATGATGATTTGGAATCATGCATATAATGATGAGTTTATATGATGATTTGGAATCATGCATATAATGATGAGTTTATATGATGATTTGGAATCATGCATATAATGATGAGTTTATATGATGATTTGGAATCATGCATATAATGATGAGTTTATATGATGATTTGGAATCATGCATATAATGATGAGTTTATATGATGATTTGGAATCATGCATATAATGATGAGTTTATATGATGATTTGGAATCATGCATATAATGATGAGTTTATATGATGATTTGGAATCATGCATATAATGATGAGTTTATATGATGATTTGGAATCATGCATATAATGATGAGTTTATATGATGATTTGGAATCATGCATATAATGATGAGTTTATATGATGATTTGGAATCATGCATATAATGATGAGTTTATATGATGATTTGGAATCATGCATATAATGATGAGTTTATATGATGATTTGGAATCATGCATATAATGATGAGTTTATATGATGATTTGGAATCATGCATATAATGATGAGTTTATATGATGATTTGGAATCATGCATATAATGATGAGTTTATATGATGATTTGGAATCATGCATATAATGATGAGTTTATATGATGATTTGGAATCATGCATATAATGATGAGTTTATATGATGATTTGGAATCATGCATATAATGATGAGTTTATATGATGATTTGGAATCATGCATATAATGATGAGTTTATATGATGATTTGGAATCATGCATATAATGATGAGTTTATATGATGATTTGGAATCATGCATATAATGATTGGTTCCTCTCCTTCTTTTCGGCAATGACATAGGGGGAGAAAGATTACTAGCTCAAGGC
This sequence comes from Musa balbisiana, assembly GCA_004837865.1. NCBI lineage: Eukaryota > Viridiplantae > Streptophyta > Magnoliopsida > Zingiberales > Musaceae > Musa > Musa balbisiana. The sequence goes on along the minus strand of CM017191.1, from coordinate 17,984,241 downwards.
AAATGCTGGCTAGCTTGTACTCTTCCCTACTTTTCGACAAAAACAAAGGAGAGAAAGCTTTTGCTAGTTAGAACATACAAGAAAAGCAAAGTACAATCTTGCACAAGAAGCAAGTGTTGAATTGTCATGATTGAACTAAGAATCTTACTATGCCTTTGTGCTTATATGTTGTGATGAAAATCTAGGCTCCCGTTACAAAACTTGAATATCTTTTAAAATAGCTAGAGCTACTTCTCCTTTTTGTTGAGACATAGGTGGAGAAGTATATTGATGACTTCATGCATTGAATTAAATATTTTATATATTTGCATGATGGTTTAAATGTTTTTTCATAACATGTGATGAATGTTGCTTGGATTTGGGATAATCCAAGTGTTCGATAGGGGGAGTTTGGTTAAACTCTGGGGAGTTAAGGTTAACTCCGGTAGTCATCCATTAGTTGTCATCATCAAAAAGGGGGAGATTGTTGAATCTCGGATTTTGATGATGAAACTAATTGATTGTGTTTAGATGTTTAACTGCATTTTGAGTGATGCAGGTCTACTCGATCAGGATTAGACAATTGATGCAGGAGGAATTGACGTTACGCCGGAGGAGATCACGTCAGGATATTGGACGGTAGAATGCTTCGGACGTTGGGCATCGGGCCAAGGAGAGCGGAATTGCACCAAGGATATCGGGGTTGCGGAAGTCAACCGCCGATTGGGCAACAACCCGCAAGAGTGGACGATGCACTGAAGAATCGGACGAAGCGCCAACCAATGACATGCCGGGTAACAGAATGTCAATTCGCGTTGTAATAATTGTCTAGATCGGAGTAGAGTTTTGGCTTGTGTGTGCAGGATTAACTACGATAACGATGAAGACATAAAGCGAAACAAAGTGCCGGAGTCAAGCGCGAAGGATTCGTTGGGAGTTCGAGAGTTCGACGGAAGTCCGAAGGTTCGTCGGGAATGCTGTCGGAACTAGCCGAGAATTAGTAGGGAGCTTGCCGAAGGGTTTTCGGAAGCTCGCAGAAAGGTTCGTCGGAAGTTCGCGGAGCTCACCGAGAAAGATCGTAGCTTACTGAAGAAGCTCATCGAAACTCGCCAAGATCAAATCGTGTAGTCTCGGAGCTTGTCGGGAATCCGCAGAATGGTTTCCGAGAGTTTTTCGGAAGACCGCCGGAAGTTCGCCGGAAGAAGTCTTGACTTGCGGACTTTGTAATAGCTTAGGAAATGTCTTTAAATTTGTAGTTAGCACATTAATTAGGGTTAGGATTAGGTGTTAATCTTATAACCCAAGTAGGGGCCAATTGGGCCCGAGTTCGGATTGGTTTGGGCCAAGTTTGGAGCCCAACCAGTGAGCTGAAATAGCCAGGCGGTGGCACCGTCCAGCACCCGAGAGCCAGGCGGTGGCACCACCCAGCACCCGAGAGCTAGGCGGTGGCACCGCCCAGTACACTGTCAGTGTCAAAACTGACAGGCGGTGGCACCGCCATTGACAAGCGATGGCACCGCTGGCTTCGGGAACCGAAGAGAATTCATATTTTGGAGCCCAAATTTGAATCCTCTTGAGGCCTATAAATACCCCTCAATTCTTAGTAGAGATAACAACTTTTAGAGAAGCCATAGAGTGAAAAAAAGTCTTAGCAAAGCCTTAGCAAGTCTTACTTTTAAATTGCTTGAGTGTTCACCTCCTTCTTTCTCATTGAAACTTTGTAAGAGTGTGAACCATTTGTAAAAGGTTGTAAGAGGGGTATTTGTCCTTCCCCTTCAAACTGATTTGCTAGTGGAAGTTGGGAGCCTCATCGAAGAAGGCTTCGCAAGTGGATGTAGGTCATTTTGACCGAACCACTTTAAATTTGACGTGTTCTCTAGTTTGCATTTACTTATTGCACTTTACCTTACTGCAAATCTTTATAAGTGCTTTACTTCCTCATTACTTTTGCTGCACATATTTACGAACACGCTTTTAAGTTAAGCACTTTCGAGTTCGGTTTTTATCGTACGAAAAAGTTTCCAAAACTGATGTTTTAATCCGCTGCACTAATTCACCCCCCCCCTCTTAGTGCCGCTCCGATCCTAACACTTAGTTGGTTTTGCCTAAGTCGTGCTGCACCCTTGTGTGTCCGTCCACAAAAGTCAGCCTCCCCGAAACTTCCCATGGTCCCTTAGGACCTACAAAAGAGAAAACGGGTTAGAGAAAACGCCTCACTCGGGATCCACAAGCAATCATCTCCGGAAACACTTCTTAGACAATGCAAATTACAAACAAACTTTATAAGCTCTAAATAGTTGCACAACAAAGGGGTAAAATGGTCCACTATAGACCGAGACTACAATGGGACTATTAAGCCTTCGACCGTCCCTCTACATGCTGTTCAAAGCATGAACATACCAAAAGACACGGACATACATAAGCATTACATCAAACATCCTATTTTGAAGTTTATCCGTGATATCACGTGGCCTTCCATCATTATAGGTAGAGATCAATTCTCGACATAGGTTGAGTTGGTCGAGTCACTCGAGGCTTACCTATTTCATGATTCGCAATCTTACCTATGACATAAAGATGTCACAAGTGACCTGAGGACATTATATACTTAGTCGAGTCAATCGAGGGCATATTGTCGAATCAGACTCATCTTGTAATGATGGTGATGACTTAACCGAATATCATGGTTGGTCGAGTCACTCGAGGCCATGGTAGTTCGGAGGTCAAACAGGACGGGAATCATAAGGAGTTGTGATTGGCAAGAGTTGTCTACCTTTATAGGCTTAGCGTAATTGGTTAAGTCACTCAAGGTTTTATTAAGACGTCAATTGGATCCCAATCCCCTCTAGAGATCTACCGAGTGTCTCTTATTCACATTGCACATATCTGTGTTTAAAGGCGAATCGGTTTCATTATCGTGATCTCATCACGATCCAATTCTCATTGCATAGATCCATGGACATCACAATATATTCAAGCAACAAGCAATATAAAGTGATAAGATGCTAAATAATAATAATAAGTAAAAAGACTACATGTTAAGTCACACGTGCCATCACTCACATGATTGGCTTGCAGGGCACCTATGACTAGCACCATTATCCTACATCTCCGAAAATTATTTGAGGAATAGGGAAGGACTCAACGATATAAGATATCCAAGAATCTCTTCCATGCCAGGATGACTGAGGGGACATTAGTTCGGAACCATGCCCTTAAGATGACTGAGTGGATAAAGAAACTTACAGGTCTAGGGATGGCCCTAGAGAATGTCCTATGTGTAGACCTTGAACTTTAATCCCAACCAAATTTCTTTTCTAAGTTTATAATGAATTGTAATATGAACAAACTTGAGGTGACTCTCCCTGAGCTCCTAAATATGTTGAGGGAGGCAGAGAGCACCATCAAGAAAGAGAAGCCAGTTCTCTATGCTAGTGAGACTAGAAAGAAAAGGAAGGCAGAAAAATCCCTTAAGAAGAGAAATGGCAAGGGCAAATCAGGTAAAGCAAAGGTTGTTAAAAAAGACCCAGCAAAGGACAAAGACTAGTGTTTTCATTACGACAAAGATAGGAATTGGAAGAGGAACTACAAAAAATATCTTGCAGTGGGGGCAAAACAAAAGCTTGGAGAAGTTTCAGGTACATTCATGATCAGTTTCCATTTGTTTGAATCTTATGATAACACATAGGTATTGGATACTAGTAGTGCTTATCATATCTACAATTCATTGCAGGTTCTAGCAGGACCTAGGAGATCGACGAGAGACGAGATATATCTCAAAATGAGCAATGGAGCAAAAGTTACTATAGTGGATGTTGGCGAGGTTACCCTACTACTAGGACTCTAGCTAGGAGAGTCCTAATTGAGAAGGACATTCATATAAAACCTACCTAAGCTTACCTCTATTAAAGAGGTAAAGAGGTCGGCTAGGGTTTGGAGGTTATTTCCTAGAAACGAATCAGGAGTTGTAAATGAATAGGAGTCTTGAGTAGGAGTCTTAATTGAGCAGGAGTCTTGAGTAGGAGTCCTATTAGGAGTTAGGGTTTAAAAACCTTATAAATAGCTATATATTCATCCTCTTTTGATAAGTAATAGATGAATCTTTTCTACAGCCTTTGAGCAGCAACTTGGAGGAAGGAACACCTATAGAGTTCCAAGGAGGCCGATCCCCTAATGAGATTAACCCCAAGTTTAAAATCTACAATGGTTCTAACACCTGGTATCAGAGCAGCATTCCTGGCATATTGCTGCCCTTCCACAGCCATCCATTAGCCCTCCATAGCTGCCCAAAGCAATTCCCACAATCGCTTAAAAGATCATCGCCAAATTTCACCGTCATCTCCACTACCGCGGATCATCCTTTGATCTCCCCGTGAATTGCAACAGGTTCTGGTTTCCTACCTTACTACTGCTGCAATTTAGTTATCCTTATTTGAAAATCCAAAAAAAATTATTCCAATATTGCTGCATAAACTTTTCATCATAAAGTTTTTATTTCTACGACGAAAGATACATTGCAGAATTCTAGTCGCATAACACAATCTGTTTGATCTTGCTACTACATTTTTTCTATCTAAATCTCTGCAAAATTTTTATGATAGCTTTAACACTTCCTAATAGTAGATTTTCTTTTAGTTTTGTCAAAAAATTCTTAATATAAACTATTAATCTTTTACATCTAATCTGCTATACTTGAAAATCTGCACTGTAAAATTCCAACCATATAGCATGTTTGTTTGATCTTGCTACTATATTTTTTCTATCCAAATCTCTATAAAATTTTTATGATAGCATTGATACTTCCTAAATAGTAGATTTTCCTTAGTTTTATCAAAAATTTTTTAATATAAACTATTGATCTTTTACCTCTAAACTGCTATACTTGAAAATCTAGACTATAAAATTCCAGCCACATAACATAATTTGTTTGATCTTGCTACTTTGTTTTTACTATCCAAATCTCTACAAAATTTTTATGATAGCTTTGACACTTCTTAACAGTAGATTTCTCTTTAGTTTTGTCAAAAAATTCTCAATATAAACCATTGATCTTTTACGTCCAATCTCTTACACTTGAAAATCTATGTGAAGAAAATGTCAGCCACATATTATTGCCTTAACCGATCTATTTGCAAACTTTTTAAAATAAAATTTCTTATACAATTTATAGATTATCTTAGCTTCCATCTAAAATTGATCTATTGAGGAATTCATCTCTAAAAATGATTTTGTGTTGCTGCAAATTTTCATCACAAACCGTTGAAATTTTTCGACGAGAATTCTGCTACCGCAACTTGCACCAATTTCTTTATTGTTATACTATCAAAATTTTCTTGATTAAATTGGACATCCTTCCTATCATATAAACTGAGATTTGAATATCAATTCCCTCCTTAAATCTCTCAAGTTCTTGGTGAAAAATTCATCGAGAAACCGCTGTTTCTTCGATGATAATTCTGCTCTTAGAGGACAACAAATACTTGCAGCAAATTCCACTGATTTCTATCAAACCTTTGCTGCCATCTACTATAGATATAAGACTTTCATCCATAGCCCTAAAACTCTACTAAACCACACCCTTAAACTGCACCCAAAATAGCCACAAAACAAGCCTAAACCGCAACCTACATCCACTAATCCACCAACCCTTTTGACTATCACTTCTCTTAACCTATACATGCCTTTAACCCGACAACAAAAGAGAGATCTTAACATCATAGATTTGGAGACAAATACTATAACATTTGAGGAGGTAATCAATGCTAAATTCGAAGCTTTCGAGGCATAAATGGAGGATAAGATTCAGACTCTCTTTACCAAACTCAGTTTGGGCTGACCACCAAGCCCGAAGAAATCACATCAAGGAGAGAGCTCTAATCAATCGCACTAAGCCTAAAGAGATGACTTCTAAGAGAGGAGAGGCTCTATGACCAACCCCAACTATCCACGCATGAGGGTGGACTTCCCTAGATGAGAAGAAGGAGACCAATCGATATTATCGGTACCACAAAACTGCAGACGCATCTATGGTGGAAATTATGGATATGCATCTTGAAGGGGATGTCATATAGTGGTTTAACTAGTTTAAACATACTTATGGAGTCCTCTCATGGTGACAATTCAAAGAAGGACTACTGATTCGCTTCGGACCAATCGATTATGAGAACATTGACGGACAACTAGCAAAGATCCGACAAACCTCTACCATTTAGGAGTACCAAACCAGGTTTGAAAGGTTATCTAATCAAACTCATGATTGGTCTCAAAAATAGCTATTAGGGACCTTCATTGAGGGCTTGAAGTTGGAGATCCGGGGAGAAGTTCAAGCGCGACAACCATACACGCTTATGGTAGCCATCTTTTTTGCACAACTTCAAGAGGAGCGATTGAACTATGAAGCCTGAAGAACTAGGCTCGCTCCCTGACCAGCAATACTAAAGCCCTCAGCCCCCCCACTACCATCTGAGTCCCTGCACCAAAAAGGTTGACAAGAGAAGAGCTTCGGGATCGATTAGCGAAGGGGTTATGTTGGCATTGCGACAAGTCATGGAGCCGCGAGCATTGCTGTAGAAAAGGGAGACTTCTTATGATTGAACCAGTAGAAGAAGAGGTCATTGAACATCCAAAAAAGAGCCTTGAATATGAAGAAGAAAATGCAGAAGAAGAGCCACAATCAATCGACATTATAGTACACACACTAGTCGGCTACTCAAACCCGCAAACGATGAAAGTTGGAGGCCTTCTTAAACAACAATCGATCATTGTTCTTATCGACACGGGCAGCACTAATAACTTCCTAAATAGTAAGGTTGCTGCTCGGATAACACTCCACATTGAAGGTTGCCGTAAGTTTGACGTAAAGGTCATCGACGAAAGAATCCTAAAGTACGACCAAAGATGTCTGTAGGTGAAATTATTACTATAGGACCAAGAGATAATTGCATACTTCTTCCTCTTCCCTCTTGATGATGATGAGGCTGTGCTCAGCATCGAATGGCTAATGACATTAGGTGATGTTTCTTGGAACCTTGTGAAACTAATTATGAGATTTTACAGTAAAGGGAAATAGGTGATACTACACGGGAAACGTGGGGGCAACGTAACAACGATTTGCACACAACAAATGGAGAAGGTTTTGCATAAAGCATATAGTGACTTTTTGATACAACTTAAGCAGCAAACTAAGGGAGAACTAATAGAATTTGAAGATTCAAACGTACTTCCTTTGCTTGTTGAATTTTTAGATATATTTGACGAACCACACAACCTACCTCTTACCAATCGGCATAATCATTGTATACAGATTCTTCTGGGCAAACGTCCTACAAATACTTAACCATATCAGCATTCATATATGTAGAAGGATGAAATAAAAAGGATTGTAAAAGAGATACTCGAAATAGGAGTTATTCGGCTAAGTTGCAGCCCCTACTCTTCACCGGTGCTCTTCATATGAAAGAAGGACAGAACATGGCAAATGTACATTGATTACTGAGCTCTCAATGACATAACCATAAAGAAAAAATATCCTATTTCAATAGTAGATGAATTACTAGATGAAAGAGAGCACAAATCTTCACAAAGATGGACCTTTGATCCAGTTATCATCAAATACGAGTGTGTAAAGAAAACATACCAAAAACCATCTTTTGAACACACAACGACCACTATGAATTTTTGTTTTCTTCAATAGAAGGTGGAATATCTTGGGCATATCATATTAGAGGAAGGTGTGGCGGTAGACCCCCCCAAAATTGGAGCAATACAGAACTAGCCGACCTCGAGAAACATAAAATTGCTATATGGCTTTCTCGGTTTAATAGCCTACCACCACAATTTTGTGAAAAACTATGGAAAGATCAGTGCACCACATACTTCCTTGCTGAAAAAAGATGCTTTCTAATGGTTGGACAAAGCCACCATCACCTTCGACAAACTTAAAGCCGCAATGATGACAACGCTCGTACTAGCGCTACTCGACTTCAGCAAGACTTTCATTATTGAAGCTGATGGCTCCGGAGTCAGAATTGGTGCTGTACTAATGCAAGATGGCTGCCCCCTCATTTATACCAGTAAGGCATTATCTCCTTCTCATCTTAAAATGACTATTTATGACAAGGAGATGCTCGCGATTGTGCATGCAGTGGCCAAATGGAGATCGTACTTGATCGGGCGATGCTTTCAAATTAAGACCGACCATAAAAGCCTAAAATATTTCTTAGAGCAGAAGATATCTTCCCTTGAGCAATAAAATTGGGTAACAAAGCTTCTTAGATATGATTATAAAATAACTTACAAAATGGGGAAAGAGAATGTTGTTGCCGATGCACTTTCACAGCTACCCAAGCAAGCTGAATTTTCAACCATTTCACTTTCGACTAGCAACTTCCCTGAAGATATTAAGAGAGAATGGTAGGAAGATCCGGAGACTAGTAAGATCATAAAAAAATTGGAGGAAGCACCAAGCTCCATGGCTCATTACAATTGGGACTAAAAAAAATTACGCTATAAGGGCACTAAATTGAAAAGGAGTATGGCATATCACCTGCAAACCGATGGCCAGACGGAAGTAGTAAATAGGTGCTTGGAGATAGCACAAAGCCACCCACCAAATATGACTACCCAAGGAGAACTCCATACCTAGTCAAGTACCATTATTAATCGACGGATCGTGACTCGACGACGACGACCCACTATTGAAGTACTAATATAGTAGGCGAACTTACCAGTAGAAGGTGCCACTTAGGAGAACTATGACGACTTGAAGATCAAATTCTCAGAATTTATGGATTGCCAGCCTCGAGGACAAGGCTGATTTGAAGAGGGCGGGTCTGTTAGGACTCTAGCTAGAGAGTCCTAATTGAGAAGGGCATTCATGTAAAACCTACCTAAGCCAACCCCTATTAAAGAGATGAAGAAGCCGGCTAGGGTTTGGAGGTTATTTCTTAGAGAAGAATCAAGAGTTGTAAAGGAATAGGAGTCTTGAGTAGGAGTCTTATTAGGAGTCTTGAGTAGGCGTCTTAATTGAATAGGAGTCTTGAGTAGGAGTCCTATTAGGAGTTAGGGTTTAGAAACCCTATAAATAGCCATGTATTCATCCTTTTTTGATAAGCAATAGATGAATCTTTTCTGCAGCCTTTAAGTAGCAACTTAGAGGAAGGAACCCCTATAGAGTTCCAAGGAGGTCGATCCCCTAAAGAGATCAACCCCAAGCTTAGAATCTGCAAGGGTTCTAACACCTACATCTGCGTAGTAGAGCTATTATTGCATTGGATGTATGCTTTATTCCTTCTATTATCAAAAATATTATTTTCATTTCACATTTGACAATTAGTGGAAATAAATTAGTTTTTGAGAATAATGGTTGTTCAATATTATTAGATGATGAGATCATTATGAGAGGAACATTGTATAATAGTTTGACACTACTCCACATATCATGAATGTAAGTGTCTAAGAGGAAACGAGATGAGGTGAATGTTAGGATCAAGAATAGCACTAAGAGGGGGGTAAATTAGTATAGCGGAAAACTTTCCCGATTTCATAAAAATGTTCGTTTTGATTTAAAACTAATTCTGACAAAAATGATTTCGATTCAATCCATTTCGAAGAGATTATGAACTTGAAAGCTTTCGTAAAAGTGCAAGAGAGGATTAAGGAGATTTGTAGAAATGTAAAGTGGATAAATGAAATGCAAACCAGAATTTAGTGTGGTTCGGTCAATGTGACCTACATCCACTTTTGGATTCCTCCTTCGACGAGGTTTCCGGTGTCCACTAGTGGCCTTCCTTCAATAGGCGAAGGCCAACCATCTTTTACAGCTCTATCTTCTTTTGCCAGGTTTAGGAGACAACCCTTACAAGTCTCACTCCTCTTTCTTGGATGGTTACAAGGCTAAGAGATGAAGGAGGAGAACTATTCACTTTTACAACACTTTAAGACTTAAGAACTCAAGATTATGTTAATCCCTTTCATGCCCTTTCATGCAGAAAAGGGTGGGTTTTTATAGGCCTCGATGACTTTAAAACTCGATCCAAAAAGTGTCTCAACTTGGATTTTCGGGGTACTAGCGGTACCACCGCTATTACTAAGCGGTATTACCACTTGCAATCTGACACTGGGCGGTACCACCGCCTAACAAAGCTCGAAGACCAAGCTCTAGTGGTACCACTACTTGACAATGGCGGTACCACCACTGGCAGTAATAACTGTCGGCAATACCACTGCCCAGACCACTTGGGAGATTGGGTCTTCTGGGTGGTGCCACCACCCGGCCATGTTTTCAAGGGCTGAATGGGCTACTCAATCCGGCCCAATTCAGCCCTATTAAGGACCCAATTGGCCCCTAATTAAGTTAGTGGGATTACCTCTCAATCCTAACTAATTTACACTCTAACTACGACAATTAAGACATGATCACAGCACTTCTTGTTCCGGTGCATCAATTGCTCTTCTAGCGAGCTTCCGGCGAACATCCAACGAACTCTTAGTAATGCTCTAGTGAACTCCCGGCAAGCTCCCGGACTTTACGACGATCTTCTTGGTGAGCTCTGACGAGTTCCTTTGGCAAGCTCCTAGACTTCTCTATTAGTTCCGATAGAACTTCCGACGAATGTCCGGACTTCCGGCGAACTCTCGAACTCCCAACGTTATCTCGATCTTGACTCCGGCACAACACTTGCTTTATATCTTATTGCTATCGTAGTTAATCCTGCACACTTTTCTCAACATATAGATTAGATCAAACAAATTACAATTGACTTTATCATCAAAATCCAAGATTCAACAATCTCCCCCTTTTTGATGTTGACAATCAATTAATGATGAAGTTAACCTTAACTCCCCCTATCTATATGCCATACTTGAGAAAAGACCTTGAATTCAAGACCTTTGAATTCAAGTATCAAATTGATAAGTTAAGTTCATTTAAACTTATCAATACACACATCATGATTCCTATCATGATCTATCATTTCTCAAAATGATGTCAAGGCATGACATCCATTTCCATGTATGATATTTCAAATATAAAAGATGATAAAGATATCAATTCATCATTCTATGGCAAGATATGAATTGTAAAATAGCAAGTTAAGCTCTAGATATCTTATCATAATGAAAGAAATTTATCAAGCTAACATTTCAAGTATTTATGATGAAATACATTGCATACATTTGTAATCAATTTACCACGTTTTGGTATCATTTCTCCCCCTTTGTCATTAAAAAAAAGGAGATATTTTAATTTGTAAAAATTTATACAAGTGTGGTAAAAATTCATGCAACATTTCAATTTGTAAAAATTCATACCGATCATATTACAAACATTCATGACATAGTATCATTCAAAAGTTATAAACATTAAAGAGATAGTTTCCATTAACTTCTCCTTTTTTTTTAATCAAAACTTTGCATGAAGAAGGAAAGAAAGAAGGAAATCCATTAAGAACAAACTTTGTGAAATGATTTGAATCAAGTCAAAAATGATAAAATAGTTTCATTAAATCATGCTTCAATTTTTAAGATATTAATATGAAATCAAATCCTCAATCTTGCAAGTGTTCATCTCATACCAAAAATTCATAAAAATTCTTCCTTCATTAAGAAAGAATTCATGTTAAAGAATCATCATATGAAGGATAAAAGAAATTCCATTAATAAACCTTCATAATAAGAGGAGCATCACATCAAATCCATTTCTCATTAAAAATTTATAAGAGTGAAATTCATGAGAGATGCATTTGTCAATTAATTCCATGTATCATTAAGTGATGGAGCAAGGATATAGAATATACTTGATATGGCATAAACTCATGAAAGCTCCATTCATAAAGATAGTACGAAAAAGATATACATCAAATTCATGCATTCGGACAAATTAGCATTCCTAACTCCGCAAATGATCATCAAATAATACATCAAGTTATAGATATCAACAGTTAAATATATCAAGGAATTTATCCATTCAAAAGATTTATCAAGTCTAATTCTTAGAGTGATACATTTATTAAAGTAAGAACAGAATTTAACTATCAAGGTAGTTAGCACAATTACCATCAAAATAAGTAGCATTTTAAGCATCAAAGCACAACATTGCAATCATCAAAGCAAGTAGCATTTTAAGTTTACAACATTAAGGTAAACAACATAGGATTACAACATAACAAAGAGGAATTGTATCCACTTCTCTCTAAATACATACATAGCTTATTCAGGTGGTGGAAAATTAAAATGTCTAAACAATATATTAAACTATTGGTGAATCTACTACAACTTAGTTAAAATTTGATCTTAGCGTTGTTCGAGTCGATCTTGTCATTGTTCAAAACGATCCATCCGAGTCCCTATGTCATAAATAGATGAGGGATGTGCTTGCTCTACTAGAGGTGATGCCTCAAAGGGACCAGTTGGAGGAGATTGATTATCCTTAAATATTGGTGTTTCAGGTTCAGGTTCTGGTTGAAGGGAATCAGTCCTTCTAGGCATTCTAATCCATATACCATTTTGAAATTTACATCTTATCCATCAAAGCAGGTTTCTATTTATGATACTAAATCTATCTAGTTTTATAACTTCTTCGTCGGGTGGAATAGTAATATCATAGGCATGGAGTAGACTTGTGATTAAGCCACCATATGGAAGCATCATGTCCTTTTTTGATAGTTCAATCATGTTCTGTTGGATTAGGTAATCAAAACAATTGTTGTGTCTCTTTATAATCCAATATATGGTACCTAATTCCATTTGGCTTACTTCATCATGATGATATTATTTTGGGAGAATGATGCTTATCAGGATGTGATGAAGTATTTTTGTGCTTAAAGGTAGTAAATGTTCGTAGCTTTTAGGAAGAATAGTCAAGTTAGGATTACCAAAAATTATTCCTAAGGCATCAATGTAAGTAGTCCCAATCGATTCTTCATCTCATTGTCCTCTAAAATAACACCCTCTTTCTTTTATCAGAATTCCTATGATGTTACAAATTGACTATCCGTAATGGGTATATGATGTCCTAATAGATAGGTAGATACCCTTTTTTTTCATCTATATGTAAATTATTGTAAAATAGCCTAACTAGTCTAGGGTAGATAAGTTCACTTATTTGAAGAATTGGGAGAATGTCTAGATTTGCAAACCATTGAATAGGTTCCAAATCACTTAATTCGTCTAAAGCAACATATTTTCCCTTATGAACATGACTAAATTCTATAGATAAAAATTTTAGGGCATGTTGATTAGAATCGAAAAGTAGGGAGTCATAATTTTCATCTAATCTCCTCTTCCCTTTATCCCTAGAGGATCTTCTTGAAGCCATGAGACTAAACACATAAATAATAAGAGAACTACATATAAGAGGCAAGATCTATAAAATAAATTAAGAGAAGAAGTCTGAGAATTACCCTTGCAGTAATCTTCTTGAATGGTTGAGATTGATCCTTGGATTTAAAGAAGAGGAAGGTTTTCTTGAGTTTCTAGAAGAGGATCAAGGAGAATAAGGGGTGGAGAGGTGTTTAGAGGTGTGAGGAAGGGATGTAGGAGGGCTTGGGGTCGATTCTACTACCGGCCCTAAGTGTCGTTTTATAGGGCAGATTGCTGGTAGTGGCACCGCTGGCTAGGCGGTGCTACCGCCTGCCACCTGTGATAATTGGCGGTGCTACCACCAGTTGAGCGGTGCCACCACCCATGGGTAGTGAGCACTGTACACATTGGTGTGTGGTGCTGTCATGGGTGATTCCAACTTGCAAAGACAATTTTTTTTGTGAAGCACACAATCTTATTATATAAAAATTCGCATCATAAGAGGAAAAGATTTGTATTGAAGATTATACATTCATGATTCACGTAAGCATCTTAAAAACTCGTATGAAAAAATGCGTATAACTCATTGCGCATACTATAAAATCATGATTCAAGTGAGTGATCCAAAGAATCAAGAAGCTCCGAACACAAATTCATGATCTTGTTAGATAGAATTCTATTCAAAAAAAAATTTAGGAGAGAGTGTATCCTAGAAATTTAGAGATCTGAAAGAAGTCAAAAAGAGAACTTATGCAAAAGAATTTTCAGGTTTGAGAGATCAAGATCAAGTGTTTATCACACGAGATTTCAAATAATTATTGCATCATGATCTTATAAGTATCATTTTGTAACTGACAATTTTAATTCTTATGATCCTCTTTTTATTATTTTGGCTAGAGAGCTTTATGAGTTATTTTGGATCTCTAGTCATAAGCCATGAGCATCCAAAATCAAAGTATCAACTCTTGCTCCTAGCTTGTGATGGTATATTTTTCTACAAAAGGAGATGATTTTTAGGTATCCATTTGACCTTGGGTGCCTCAAAAATCAATCTAAATAGTTTTGCATATTACATTGAGTCATTTGAGGTTCTTTTAGGAACCCAAATTAATTTATGTGGGCTACATTTCTTGAATGGACATTTATATGCAATATGTCTAAGATTGCAAAAAAGGTTACATTTAGTGTGAGGTGATACATGCAAGGTAGGGCCTTTAATAAAGGTGGTTGGATTTTGATGAGAGCTACTCACAAATCCGATTTCGCCTTTCCTATGAACGTGACCCTTATTGGCAAGGATCATGTTCAAGGACTTGCTACCAATCTCAAATTTCTTCAAGGTATCTTTAAGTAGCAAGTTTTCCTTTTGAAGTATTTCTAAATCATGACATTTTGTGCAGGGAGCTAAGCTTTTTTATACTCAATCTTTACTCTATCAAAATCGCTAACAAGAGAAGCATGTTTCTTTTTCAAAGAATTATACTTTTTACTCAAAATTCTACATTCATCAAATAATTCATTAAAAGCACTTGAAAGCTTATCAAAAATTAAATTTGCATCTAATAAACTTGTTACCTTATCTCCAATAGCCATTAGCGCATAGTGAGCAACTTGCTCAATGTTGGTTGGCTCCTCTTTTTCGGAAGCACTTGAGTCGTCCCATGTAGCTTTGAGAGCCTTCTTCTTTGGTTGTCTCCTCTTTGCTTGGGGACATTCACTCTTGAAGTATCCCGGCTTCTTGCATTTATAACATATCACTTGTTTTTTCTTAGATTCAAATTTATTTTTAATATAATTTTTAAATTTATTGTTTTTTATGAATCTTTTGAACTTCTTTGTTAAGAGTGCCAAGTCATCATCAAAGTCCTCATCACTTGAGTTTTCTTTCAAGTGGTCTTCTTGTGTTCTCAATGCTATATCCTTCCAGTTCTTTGGAAGGGTATCCTCAAGCTCTTTATGAGCTTTACATATAATTTCATAGGTCATTAGTGACCCAATTAGTTCTTCAAGAAGAAAATTATTTAGATCTTTGGCCTCTTGAATGGCCATAACTTGAGGATCCCATCTTTTTGGAAGGGATCTTAAAATCTTATTAATGAGTTCAAAATCAAGAAACCTTTTACATGTCTCCAATGTTCCTCACTCGGTTTCATTCGAACAACTCATAAGAATACACAAAAAATTAAATTTGCATCTAATAAACTTGTTACCTTATCTCCAATAGCCATTAGCGCATAGTGAGCAACTTGCTCAATGTTGGTTGGCTCCTCTTTTTCGGAAGCACTTGAGTCGTCCCATGTAGCTTTGAGAGCCTTCTTCTTTGGTTGTCTCCTCTTTGCTTGGGGACATTCACTCTTGAAGTATCCCGGCTTCTTGCATTTATAACATATCACTTGTTTTTTCTTAGATTCAAATTTATTTTTAATATAATTTTTAAATTTATTGTTTTTTATGAATCTTTTGAACTTCTTTGTTAAGAGTGCCAAGTCATCATCAAAGTCCTCATCACTTGAGTTTTCTTTCAAGTGGTCTTCTTGTGTTCTCAATGCTATATCCTTCCAGTTCTTTGGAAGGGTATCCTCAAGCTCTTTATGAGCTTTACATATAATTTCATAGGTCATTAGTGACCCAATTAGTTCTTCAAGAAGAAAATTATTTAGATCTTTGGCCTCTTGAATGGCCATAACTTGAGGATCCCATCTTTTTGGAAGGGATCTTAAAATCTTATTAATGAGTTCAAAATCAAGAAACCTTTTACATGTCTCCAATGTTCTCACTCGGTGTCATTCGAACAACTCATAAGAATACACAAAAAATTAAATTTGCATCTAATAAACTTGTTACCTTATCTCCAATAGCCATTAGCGCATAGTGAGCAACTTGCTCAATGTTGGTTGGCTCCTCTTTTTCGGAAGCACTTGAGTCGTCCCATGTAGCTTTGAGAGCCTTCTTCTTTGGTTGTCTCCTCTTTGCTTGGGGACATTCACTCTTGAAGTATCCCGGCTTCTTGCATTTATAACATATCACTTGTTTTTTCTTAGATTCAAATTTATTTTTAATATAATTTTTAAATTTATTGTTTTTTATGAATCTTTTGAACTTCTTTGTTAAGAGTGCCAAGTCATCATCAAAGTCCTCATCACTTGAGTTTTCTTTCAAGTGGTCTTCTTGTGTTCTCAATGCTATATCCTTCCAGTTCTTTGGAAGGGTATCCTCAAGCTCTTTATGAGCTTTACATATAATTTCATAGGTCATTAGTGACCCAATTAGTTCTTCAAGAAGAAAATTATTTAGATCTTTGGCCTCTTGAATGGCCATAACTTGAGGATCCCATCTTTTTGGAAGGGATCTTAAAATCTTATTAATGAGTTCAAAATTCAAGAAACCTTTTACATGTCTCCAATGTTCTCACTCGGTTTCATTCGAAACAACTCATAAGAATACACAAAAAGATTAATTTTTGACTCCTTCACTCTACTAGTGCCTTCATGAGTCACTTTGAATGTGTGCCAAATATCAAAAGTAGTTTCACAAATGGACACATGATTAAACTTGTTTTTATCCAAGGCACAAAATAAGGCATTCATAGCCTTTGCGTTTAAAGCAAAAGTCTTCTTCTCCAACTCATTCCAATCGTTCATTGGAAGAGAAGACTTTTGAAAGTCATTTTCTACAATATTCTATAATTCAAAATCCATTGAAATTAGGAATATTCTCATTCTAGTCTTCCAATATGTGTAATTCATCCCATTAAACATGGGCGGACGTGTAATTGAATGGCCCTCTAGGTTGCCAGCAAATGCCATCTCTCTTGGGTTTAAAATCATATGAGAGTGAACCTTGCTCTGATACCAATTGTTAGGATCAAGAGCGGCACTAAGAGGGGGGGTGAATTAGTGTACTGGAAAACTTTTTCAATTTCAGAAAAATGTTTGTTTCAATTTAAAACTGATTCCGACAAAAATGATTTTGATTCAATCCGTTTCGAAGATATTATGAACTTGAAAGCTATCGTAAAAGTACAAGAGAGGATTAAGGAGATTTGTAAAAATATAAATTGCACAAATGAAAAGCAAACTGGAATTTAGAGTGGTTCGGTCAATGTAACCTACATTCACTTTCGGATTCCTCCTCCGATAAGGTTTCCGGCATCCACTATAGGCCTTCTTTCAATAGGCGAAGGCCAACCACCTTTTACAACTCTATCTTCTTTTGTCGAATTTAGGAGACAACGCTTACAAGTCTCACTCCTCTTTCTTGAATGGTTATAAGGCTAAGAGATGAAGGAGAAGAACTCTTCACTTTTACAACACTTTTGTTAGGATCAAGAGCACTAAGAGGGGGGGGTGAATTAGTGCAGCGAAAAACTTTCGACGATTTAAAACGACGTTTGTATGATAAGAACGATTTCAGTATGAAAGTCGAATCGGAAATTGCTTTAACTTAAGATCAAGTAAAGTGCAGTTAAAGTAAAGCTATGGAAGTAGTTGTAGTTAAGATAGAGAACAGAATGTAAATGCAAACTGAGATTTAGAGTGGTTCGGTCAATCTTGACCTACATCCACTTTTGGCTTCCTCGTCCGATGAGGTCACCGACGTCCACTAGAGGCCTTCCTTCAATAGGCGAAGGCCAACCACCCTTTTACAGTTTCACTCCTTTTGACAGGCTTAGGAGACAACCCTTACAAATTTTTCACTCCTCTCTTGAATGATCAAAACTTCGAAGAAAAGAGGGAGAAGAACTTCTAGCCTTTTACAACACTTTTAAGCTCTCAAAATCTCAGAATAAATGCTAAGTTTCGGTGCCCTTTCATGCATGAAAGGGTGGGGTTTATATAGGCCCCAAACTGATTTGAATTTGGAGCTCAAAAATATCATTTCCCATGTTTTCAGGGTCCTGGCGGTACTACCGCCATAAATGGGCGATACTACCGCCTGACAGAGCTCGGAGACCGAGCTCGGGCTGTACCACTGCTTGACGGGGGTGGTACTACCGCGTAGTCTCACTCGGAGACTGAGCCCAGGCGGTGCCACCGCCTGACAGGGGCGGTGCTACCACCTGACAGGGGCGGTGCTACCGCCCACCCAGTCTCACTCGGAGACTGAGCCCAGGCGGTGCCACCGCCTGACAGGGGCGGTACCACCGCCCAGCCTCACTCCGAGACTCGGCTGCTGGGCGGTGCCACCGCCAACCCAAGCAGTGCCACCGCCGGCCAGGGAATCTGGGCCCGAATGGGCTGATCCATTCGGCCCAATTTGGGTATGTCAAGGGCCCAATTGCCCCAAGATTAAGTTAATGGGATCACCTCCCATTTCTAACTTAATCATCATGCTAACTACAATATTTTTTAAGACATTTACTGCAACTTGCTCCGGTGCGTCAATCGCTTCTTCCGTCGAGCTTCCGGCGAACTTCCGACGATCATCCGACGAACCCTCGGCGATGCTCCGGCAGACTTCCGGCAAACTCCTGGACTTGCGACGATCCACTTGGCGAGTTCCGATGAGCTTCTTTGGCAAGCTCCTGGACTTCTCGGATTTGTTCCTGCAGAACCTCCGATGACCGTCCGGACTTCCGTCATACTCTCGAACCCCCAACGTGATCATAGTCTTGACTTCGGCGCAACTCCTGCTGCATGTCTTACTTTCATCGTAGTTAATCCTGCACACTTATCTTAATATATGGATTAGATAACAAATGACAATTGACTTCATCATCAAAATCAGAGATTCAACAATCTCCTCCTTTTTGATGGTGACAATCAATTGATAACGGAGTTAACTTTAACTCCCCCTATCTATATGTCATACTCAAGATAAGTCATTCTTGAATTCAAAGCCTTTGAATTCAAGAGACATATTGATAAGTTAAGATTGTTTAACCTTATCAATACTTTCATCATGATTCCTATCATGATGTATCTCTCTGAAAATGATGTCAAGGCTTGACATCCTTTTTCAAGTTTTACATTTCAAATGTGAATGATAGTAATGGTAGCAATTCATCATATGGTAAGATATCAACATGTGAAATTACGATGCAAGTTCTTGATATCTTAACATAATGCAAATATTTCAAGTGTTTAGCAATCATAGCATTTCTATCATCAATTTACCATATATTTCGATGTAAGCTTTTTTAACATAATTCAAATTCAAATATGGCACTCATAGCATCAATTCATATATTTCTCCCCCTTTGTCATCAACAAAAAGGAGAACGATATAAGCAAATTTTAAACACAAGTGAGTGATAGGTAATTTTTCAACAATGAGTGATAGGATACCAATTATATAAACATCTCAAGGAAAGATTAAATCACGCTTCATTTTTACAAGGATCAAGATATGTATGTGAATCAATATCCTTGCAAGTAAAAAATCTTCCTTTTTTTTTTTTAAAGAAGGAAATTATAAGAAGGAATCATTTTATCAAATCCATTTCTCGAAAATATTTTTCACATTATAAGCCTATGAAAGATGCATTTGCTAATTGATTCCACATGTCAAAAATCAATGAATCAAACTCGATATGACATATGCTTATGAGAGCTACATTAAGTTTGAAAGAGAATAAGGTATCAAGAAAATCCGAAAATAAAATTTAACACTTTCATGCATTCGGACAAGGTTTTGCTATAGATTTTCCAATACAATCATGAAGATAAAACATGCTCACTATCATGGAAATACATAATTTCCAACATATTACTAAGGCATGTAATTATGTAAAATCATCATAGCAATTGAGTGATTTGATTATTGAATCAAGAAAGTCCAAAAAATAGATTTAATGAGTTCAAGCATTCGGACACATTAACATTCCTAATTCTCTTCTAATGAAATTAAATTTTTCTTCACTTAAAGGCTTTGTAAAAATATCAGCTAGTTGATGTTTAGTATCAATGAACTCTATAACTATATCATGATTAGTGGCATGATCTCGTATAAAGTGATGTCTAATATCAATATGTTTTGTTCTTGAGTGTTGAATGAGATTCTTTGTTAAACATATAGCACTTGTGTTATCACATTTAATGGGAATATTTTTAAGATGAACTTTATAATCTTCTAAGGTGTTTTTCATCTACACAACTTGTGCACAGCATGCACTAGCTGCTATATACTCAGCTTCGGTTGTTGATAGTGCAACCGAGTTTTGTTTCTTAGATGACCAAGAAATAAGAGCATGTCCCAAAAATTGACATGTTCCTGATGTGCTTTTTCTATCTAATCTACATCCAGCAAAATCTGCCTCAGCATAAGTAATGAACTCAAATTTCTCGGTTTTCAAATACCATAATCCTAGATTTGTGGTACCTTTAAGATATCTAAGTATTCTTTTAACCACTTTGAGATGAGATATATTAGGGTTCGATTGAAACCTAGCACAAAGTCCTATACTGAACATGATATCTGGTCTAGTTGCAGTGAGGTAAAGTAAACTTCCTATCATACCCCTATAAGTTTTTTGATCGAAGCTTTCTCCACTTTCATCAACTTCTAACTTAGTGGATGTGCTCATAGGAGTGTTAATAGCTTTTGAGCTTTCCATATTAAATCTCTTTAGCAAGTCTAAAGCATATTTAGTTTGACTAATAAAGATGTCATTTCTTAGTTGCTTAATTTGTAAGCCTAAGAAA
This sequence comes from Musa balbisiana, assembly GCA_004837865.1. Lineage (NCBI taxonomy): Eukaryota > Viridiplantae > Streptophyta > Magnoliopsida > Zingiberales > Musaceae > Musa > Musa balbisiana. The sequence goes on along the minus strand of CM017191.1, from coordinate 17,963,320 downwards.
AAGGTTAATTCTCCCATCAAACTCATTTAAAATTCTAGACTCATGGTTTTAGCAAAGGATTCACAAAGAGATTCATTTGTAGAACCAAAGATAATATCATCAACATAAATCTGAACAATGAGAAAATTATTTTTAAAATTCTTGATAAACAATGTAGTATCAACCTTGCCTTTTGTAAAATTATTTTTAATAAGAAAAGAACTAAGTCTCTCATACCAAGCCCTTGGGGCTTGTTTTAAACTATAGAGAGCTTTAGTTAATTTAAACACATGATTAGTGAGGCTATTATTTTCAAATCCAGGAGGTTGTTCAACATAAACTTCTTCGGAAATAAAGCCATTAAGAAAAGCGCTTTTAACATCTATTTGAAATAACTTAAAATTATTATTACTAGCATAGGCAAGGAGCATCCATATGGCTTCTAATCTAGCCACAGGAGCGAAGGTTTCTTCGTAATCGATACCTTCTTCTTGGTTGAAACCTTTGGCTACTAATCTAGCCTTGTTTCTAACCACGATACCATATTCATCTTGCTTGTTTCTAAAGACCCATTTAGTACCAATAACTAAATAGTCATTTGGCCTAGGAACAAGCTTCCACACCTCATTTCTCTCAAATTGATTTAACTCATCTTGCATTGCGATAATCCATGAATCATCTTTCATGGCTTCGTCAATACATTTAGGTTCAATTTGGGAGAGAAAAGCGACGTTGGCACAAAATTCTTTAAGAGAAGAATGTTTGAACCCCCTTAGATGTGTCTCCTAGAATTAGCTCCTTAGGATGAGCATCTACATATTTCCAATCCTTGGGTAAGGATGTTTCGGAAGTGGATGCTGTTAGGATCAGAGCGGTGCTAAGAGGGGGGGGTGAATTAGTGCAGCGGTAAAGAACGATAAACTTTCAATGATTTAAACACTTTCGGAAACTTCGTACGATAAAAGCAACGTTTCGTTTGAAACCGTTTCGATTGCATTTTAACTTCAAGGCATACGTATGAAGGAGACAAAGAAGTAGAGCATCAAAGTGAAGATGGTTTGCAGTAATGTAAATGACAATGAGAAAAACGCAAACTGATTTATAGTGGTTCGGTCATGCGACCTACATCCACTTACGAAGCCTTCTTCGATGAGGCTCCCAACTTCCACTAGCAAATCACTTTGAAGGGGAAGGACAAATACCCCTCTTACAACCTTTACAAGTGGTTCACACTCTTACAAAATTTCAGCAAGAAAGAAATGGAGGTGAACACTCAAGCAATTTGAAAGTAAGACTTGCTAAGGCTTTGCTAAGACTTTTTTTCACTCTATTGCTTCTCTAAAAGTTCTTCTCTCTGCTGAGAATTGAGGGGTATTTATAGGCCTCAAGAGGATTCAAATTTGGGCTCCAAAATTTGAATTCTCTTCGGTTCCCGAAGCTAGCGGTGCCACCGCCTGTCAGTGGCGGTGCCACCGCTTGTCAGTTTTGACACTGACAGTGTACTGGGCGGTGCCACCGCCTAGCTCTCGGGTGCTGGGCGGTGCCACCGCCCAGACCGGCGGTGCCACCGCCTGGCTCTCGGGTGCTGGGCGGTGCCACCGCCTAGCTCTTTTAGCTCACTAGTTGGGCTCCAAACTTAGCCCAAACTAGTCCGAACTTGGGCCCAATTGGCCCCTACTTGGGTTATAAGATTAACACCTAATCCTAACCCTAATTAATGTGCTAACTACGAATTTAAAGACATTTCCTAAGCTATTACAAAGTTCGCAAGTCAAGACTTCTTCCGGTGAGCTTCCGGCGAACTTCCGGCGGTCTTCCGAAAAACTCTCGGAAACCATTCTGCGGACTCTCGGCAAGCTCCAAGACTTCATGATTTGATCTTGGCGAGTTTCGACGAGCTTCTTCAGCAAGCTACGATCTTTCTCGGTGAGCTCCGCGAACTTCCGACGAACCTTTCGGCGAGCTTCCGAAAACCCTTCGGCAAGCTCCCTACTCATTTTCGGCTAGTTCCGACAGCATTCCCGACGAACCTTCGGACTTCCGTCGAACTCTCGAACTCCCAACGAATCCTTCGCGCTTGACTTCGACACTTTGTTTCGCTTTATATCTTCTTCGTTATCGTAGTTAATCCTGCACACACAAGCCAAAACTCTACTCCGATCTAGACAATTATTACAACACGAATTGACATGCTGTTGCCCGGCACGTTATTGGTTGGCACTTCGTCCGATTCTTCAGCGCATCATTCTCTCTTGCGGCTTGTTGCCCAATCGGCGGTTGACCTCCGCAACCCCGATATCCTTGGTGCAATTCCGCTCTCCTTGGCCCGTTGCCCAACGTCCGAAGCATGCTACCGTCCAATATCCTGACGTGATCTCCTCCCGCGCAACGTCAATTCCTCCTGCGTCAACTGTCTAATCCTGATCGAGTAGACCTGCATTACTCAAAATGCAGTTAAACATCTAAACACAATCAATTAGTTTCATCATCAAAATCCGAGATTCAACAATCTCCCCCTTTTTGATGATGATAACTAATTGATGACTATTGGAGTTAACCTTAACTCCCCGGAGTTTAACCAAACTCCCCCTATCAATATGTCATTGATAGAACACTTGGATTATCCCAAATCCAAGCAACATTCATCATATGTTATGAAAAACATTTAAACCATCATGCAAATATATAAAATATTCAATTCAATGCATGAAGTCATCAATATACTTCTCCCCCTATGTCATCAACAAAAAGGAGAAGTAGCTCTAGCTATTTTAAAAGATATTCAAGTTTTTGTAACGTGAAGCTAGATTTTCATCACAACATATAAGCACAAAAGCATAGTAAAATTCTTAAGTTCAATCGTGGCAATTCAACACTTGCTTCTTGTGCAAGATTGCACTTTGCTTTTCTTTGCATGTTCTAACTAGCAAAAGCTTTCTCTCCTTTGTTTTTGTCGAAAAGTAGGGAAGAGTATAAGCTAGCCAGCATTTGCCTTGAGCTAGCAATCTTTCTCCCCCTATGTCATTGCCGAAAAGAAGGAGAGGAACCAATGATTTAGACTTTTACATAAATTATGAATTTGCATCAATCAATACTTCAATCATCACATGATACATACAAGACAAAAATTCAAAGAAATCTTGTCATGAAAGACATCAATTGTTAAACATGATATGATAATAGTCTCAAAAATTTCAATTTGCAATACATGTGATACATTGCGATACTAAAAATTTAATGCGATGCTTTTAAGGATATCATCCTATTTTTTTATACAAAGCATGGCAAGAGCAATTATATTGCAAGTTTTCTAAGTTTTACAATTTTTGCTTCTTTTGAGATAGCAATTCTTTGCTTCTCTACAAGCTAGCAAATTTTACGACATGCAAGTTTTACTACATACAAGCTAGCAAATTTAAATATGCAAGTTTTAGCATATTTGCTTTTCTTGAGATAAGCAAGATAGCACTTTTGCAGTTTTTGTTTCTTAAGATAGGCAAGCTTGTGATGTTGAAGATAGCAAATTCTTTCTTCTCTTTTGAGAAGTGTCATTTTTGCTTCCTTAGCAAAATGCCAAACTAGCAAGAGATAATGTTTTACATGAGGCAAGCAAATAATTTGGCAAGAGCTACATTTGCATCTTCTCTTTAGATGTGCAAGAAAGTAAGCAAGTTTTTGCATTTTCTTGTCTTGTGCAAGTTAGCTAATTTCTCTTTGAGATGACCCTTTACATTAATTCAAGATAGCACATTAGCAACCCTTTCTCCCCCTTTGTCATTGGCAAAAAGAAAGGAAGATTCAAGTCATGAATATCAAAACAATAATTTTATCAAGAATATTTCATCATTGCATGCATCATTATCATACGTTAAAGTATTGCATGCATAATACCAAATCATCAAATTCATCAAAATCTCAACATTACTTTCAAGATATTCAAAATGGTATACAAAGATTTATCATAAAGCAAATTAATTTTCAATCATCACATAAGGCATTTAAAGAATTTTTGAAACATAGGAGAATGATTAATTTGAGCATGCAATGTTTCAATCAAATTCAAGTCATGAATACCAATACTTTCATATTGTGAGTATCAATTCATGAATACCAAAAGATATTATTTGTGATTCCAATTTTGCAAGATCAAGATGATGATTTAGATAAAACTTATTCAAATCAAATCGTTAACTTGAAACTTATAATAAAGTCATCAAAATCAATTTCGAGATTCACAAAATATCATGAAATCACTAATCTCGATCAGATGGGAAAAGCATTTTTTAAGTGATTCTTTTTCATCTAAGCATGCCTTAGTCTTTATATGCCAAATCAAGATAAGCATGAAAGTTCAAGACATAAAGGCAAAATCTTATAAAACAACTCATCAAGCAAGATTTTAAACATCTATTCTCAAGTCATATAAAGAGTAAGTCAAGGATTCAATTATCTCATGTCATGAATTCCAACAGGCATCCCAAATTATCAATATCACATTAAAAAGAAATTTCAAAAAGATATATCGATAAGTGATTCATTTGTATTATTTCATTCATTCGGAATAAATCTAGGAGAACAACATGAATTAAGGGAGATATAACATGATTGAAGCATTGAACATGATTCATATTTAAAATGTGTCTCATGTCATAAGTATGAATCAAGCATTTGTGAAATCCGAAATCATCCTCAAAATCACATTCAATAAATTCATACATAACAAGCATAGATTTATTGAAAACCCAATAAGATAGAGGATTGCATTTCATTTTTTTAAATTTCTATTCATGTGATTTGCTTCTTATAAGCATGCGTTTACCTTTAATAAAACAAGTGTCAACATTTAAGACGGAAAGGTAAATTTTGTAAAACAAATCATCAAGCATGATTCCATGATAACATCCTTTTAATATCTTGATATTCATCATCAAGTATGATTTCAAAAAGTATGTTCAAGAGAAATCATTAAGACCAAATGCATGATACACTCATTTATTTTCAAAATATTCATCATGTTTATTTTCATGAGATTCACAAGATTGGTAAAATAAATTTATAAATCTCAATAGGATAGAAAATTCATTTCCATTTCATACAATTGATTTCATGTGAGGGTATTTAAGTCTTTTGTGAAAACATGTATCATCATTTAAAATCGAAACATAAGTTTCATCATGAAGCCGTCAAGACCAAACACATCATGATATCACATTTATCATCAAAAGACTATCAAGAAATTCATACATAGATGTACATGCACTATGTCATCTTAATATGTCATGAAAATGTCATCTTAATTCGTCATAAAAATGATTAGACCAAAAACATGTTAATCTAAAATGAGAGTTTCAAATCAACATTTATTTCAAAATCTCATGCATGACATAAAATCATCAAGATACACATGCATGGATTAATCCTAAGCATTATCACATATCACATAATTATCATCCCTAATGTTGCATACATCATTCAACATTTCATAACATAACATGCATGAAACCTTAGCAATATACTTTTCATGATCAAAATTTTTAATATTTCAAAGATGCTAAAAAAGAAAAACATGATATAATTTTTTTTAAAAAATGATTTTTTATTTCCTATTCCTACTATCTAAATTAAGCACTCATGAAAAACTTCAAGTAATTTCAAAATAAATCAAGGGAGTTGAGTTACTTACCTTGTAGTCAAAGCCCGTCAAAGCCCAATTCGCCGTTTCACCTATGGAAGTTCTTGATTCATCCTTGGTTGCCTTCCTCTTATTTGGCCTCTTCCTCCGTTCAAGTTCATTGTTTATTTTAGATTTTTGTTTAATGAACTTATTAAGATTTAGTGTTCGAAGTTCAAGTTCATCATTGTCCTCATCACTTGAGTCATCGCTCAAGTGGTATTCATTTGTCCGGAGTTCCAAACCCTTCCTATTCTTTGGAAGGTAGTTCAAGTGCTCATCGGGTTCAAAATGTTCCAAAAGTGTCATTTCATAGGTCATTAGTGACCCGATTAATTCTTCTAATGGAAAATCATTTAAATTTTTTGTCTCTTGTATTGCAGTTATTTTAGGATCCCACCTTTTTGGAAGGGATCTTAAGATCTTACTTACGAGATCAAAATTCGAAAAAGATTTACCAAGAACTCTTAGATTATTGACGACATCCGTGAAACGGGTGTACATGTCGCCTATAGTCTCGCTTGGTTGCATTCAAAAAAGCTCAAAATCATGCAATAAAATATTAACTTTCGAGTCTTTGACTCTACTAGTTCCCTCGTGTGTGATTTCAAGTGTTCGCCAAATATCAAAAGCCGTTTCGCACATAGAAATCCGATTGAACTCATTTTTGTCCAAAGCGCAAAATAAGGCATTCATAGCCTTTGCGTTTAAAGAAAAATACTTCTTCTCCAAATCCGACCATTCGTTCATCGGTTTAGAGGGAAGTTGAAAATCGTTTTCAACAATATTCCATAAATCCAAGTTCATAGAAATCAAGAAAACTCTCATTCGAGTTTTCCAATAAGTGTAGTCCAATCCGTTAAACAACGGTGGACGAAAAACCGAAAAGCCCTCTTGAAAGCCATGAAGAGCCATTTCTCTCGGGTGTAAATCCGAAATGAGAAATACCAGGCTCTGATACCAATTGTTAGGATCGGAGTGGCACTAAGAGGGGGGGGTGAATTAGTGCAGCGGTAAAGAACGATAAACTTTCAATGATTTAAACACTTTCGGAAACTTCATACGATAAAAGCAACGTTTCGTTTGAAACCGTTTCAATTGCATTTTAACTTGAAGGCATACGTATGAAGGAGACAAAGAAGTAGAGCATCAAAGTGAAGATGGTTTGCAGTAATGTAAATGACAATGAGAAAAACGCAAACCGATTTATAGTGGTTCGGTCATGCGACCTACATCCACTTGTGAAGTCTTCTTCGATGAGGCTCCCAACTTCCACTAGCAAATCACTTTGAAGGGGAAGGACAAATACCCCTCTTACAACCTTTACAAGTGGTTCACACTCTTACAAAATTTCAGTAAGAAAGAAAGGGAGGGGAACACTCAAGCAATTTGAAAGTAAGACTTGCTAAGGCTTTGCTAAGACTTTTTTTCACTCTATTGCTTCTCTAAAAGTTCTTCTCTCTGCTGAGAATTGAGGGGTATTTATAGGCCTCAAGAGGATTCAAATTTGGGCTCCAAAATTTAAATTCTCTTCGGTTCCCGAAGCTAGCGGTGCCACCGCCTGTCAGTGGTGGTGCCACCGCCTGTCAGTTTTGACACTGACAGTGTACTGGGCAGTGCCACCGCCCAGTCCAGCGGTGCCACCGCCTAGCTCTCGGGTGCTAGGCGGTGCCACCGCCTGGCTCTCGGGTGCTGGGCGGTGCCACCGCCCAGACCGGTGGTGCCACTACCTAGCTCTTTTAGCTCACTAGTTGGGCTCCAAACTTAGCCCAAACTAGTTCGAACTTGGGCCCAATTGGCCCCTACTTGGGTTATAAGATTAACACCTAATCCTAACCCTAATTAATATGCTAACTACAAATTTAAAGACATTTCCTAAGCTATTACAAAGTCCGTAAGTCAAGACTTCTTCCAGCGAGCTTCCGGCGAACTTCCGGCGGTCTTCCGAAAAACTCTCGGAAACCATTCTGCGGACTCCCGGCAAGCTCCGAGACTTCACGATTTGATCTTGGTGAGTTTCGACGAGCTTCTTCGACAAGCTACGATCTTTCTCGGTGAGCTCCGCGAACTTCCGACGAACCTTTCGGCGAGCTTCCGAAAACCCTTCGGCAAGCTCCCTACTCATTCTCGGCTAGTTCTGACAGCATTCCCGATGAACCTTCGGACTTCCGTCGAACTCTCAAACTCCCAACGAATCCTTCGCGCTTGACTCCGGCACTTTGTTTCGCTTTATGTCTTCTTCGTTATCGTAGTTAATCCTGCACACACAAGCCAAAACTCTACTCCGATCTAGACAATTATTACAACGCGAATTGACATGCTGTTGCTCGGCACGTCATTGGTTGGCACTTCGTCCGATTCTTCAGCACATCATTCTCTCTTGCGGCTTGTTGCCCAATCGGCGGTTGACCTCCGCAACCCCGATATCCTTGGTGCAATTCCGCTCTCCTTGGCCCGATGCCCAACGTCCGAAGCATTCTACCGTCCAATATCCTGACGTGATCTCCTCCCGCGCAACGTCAATTCCTCCTGCGTCAACTGTCTAATCCTGATCGAGTAGACCTGCATTACTCAAAATACAATTAAACATCTAAACACAATCAATTAGTTTCATCATCAAAATCCGAGATTCAACAGATGCATCCAAGTTGCTAGTTGGAGAAGGGGTTTCATTTAAATTCAAAGAATCAAAATTAACATCATCATCAAAATCGTTTTTCTTGATTTCGGAAATCTCATTGCAAAACAACATGTATGGATTCTTCTATAATTAAAGTTCTTTTATTGAATATACGAAAAGCTTTAGAAACCGAAGAATAACCAAGGAAAATTCCTTCATCGGATTTAGCATCAAATTTTCCTAAGGCATCTTTTTTATTCAAGATAAAACACTTGCACCTAAAAACTTTAAAATATGAAACATTGGGATTTTTTGTTGTTCCACAACTCATAAGGAGTTTTGGTGAGTAAGGGTCTTCTTACTAGAACTCTATTCAAAATATAACATGCAGTGTTTACGGCTTCGGCCCAAAAATATTTGGGTAGGCTATGTTCATTCAACATGGTCCTTGCCATTTCTTGTAAATTTCTATTTTTTCTTTCTACTACTCTATTTTGTTGAGGATTTCTTGGAGTAGAGAACTTATGATTGTATCCATTAAATTCACAAAATTCTTGAAAATCATGGTTTTGAAATTCACCACCATGATCACTTCTAATTGACGCAATCAAAGAACCCTTTTCATTTTGGACAAGTTTGCAAAACTTGGTAAAATATCTAAAGCATTCATTTTTGTGTTTTAAGAAATAAGTCCATGTGTATCTACTATAGTCATCTACAATGACGAAGGCGTATTTGCTACCTCCTAGACTTGATGTAGAGATAGGTCCAAACAAGTCCATATGGATCAATTGTAAGGGCCTAGAGGTGCTTATTTGATTCTTAGATTTGAAACTACCCTTAATTTGTTTTCCTAATTAACAAGCATCACACACATTATCTTCGATGAATTTGATATGAGGAATTCCTCTTACAAGTTCTTTCGATGATATTTGAGTGATTAGTTTCATGCTAGCATGACCTAATCTCCTATGCCAAAGCCAAGCATCCTCATTCAAAACCGAGAAACACTTTTCATTGCAAAGATCATTGATATCAATGGTGTATACGTTATTTTGTTTTAATGCAATCATAGATGTGCTTTTGTGTGGTTTTTCAACGATGCAAGCATTAGATTCGAATTTGACAATATATTCTTTATCACACAATTGACTAATGCTCAAGAGGTTATGTTTTAAACCATCAACTAACAAAACATCTTCAATAAAGAAGTTGGATTTGTTACCTATGGTTCCTTTGCCAATGATTTTACCCTTGTTGTTGTCTCCGAAGGTGACATAGCCTTCGTCTTGTTAGGATCGGAGCGGCACTAAGAGGGGGGGGTGAATTAGTGCAGCGGATTAAAACTAGTAGGTTTGAAACTGATTCCGTAAAATGCGAGGATATTTCGATCAATAGCAACTAGAGTAAAGTGAAGAACAAAAACTTGCTTCTATGTAGATAATGATTGCAGAAAAATAACAACTCACACATTCAAGGAACACGCAGATTTAAAGTGGTTCGGTCAAAATGACCTACATCCACTTGCGAAGCCTTCTTCGATGAGGCCCCCAACTTCCACTAGCAAATCACTTTGAAGGGGAAGGATAAACACCCCTCTTATAACCTTTACAAGTGGTTCACACTCTTACAGAATTTCAGCAAAAAAGAAAGGGAGGTGAACACTCAAGCAATTTTGAAAGTAAGACTTGCTAAGGCTTTGCTAAGACCCTTTGTTTTTTACTCTATTGCTTCTCAAAGAGTTGTAATCTCAGCTGGGAATAGAGGGGTATTTATAGGCCTCAAGAGGATTCAAATTTGGGCTCCAAAATTTGAATTCTCTTCGGTTCCCGAAGCTAGTGGTGCCACCGCCTGTCAGTTTTGACACTGACAGTGTACTGGGCGGTGCCACCGCCCAGTCCAGCGGTGCCACCGCCTAGCTCTTGGGTGCTGGGCGGTGCCACCGCCCAGTATTATTGGTTACTGGTTGGGCTTTAAGTCCGGCCCACACCAGGTTTCATTTTGGGCCCAGTTGGCCCCTAATCAAGATATAGGATTATTTCTTAATCCTAACCTTAATTACATGCAAACTACGTAACTAAAAAACATAATCCTAAGCAAGTTTTTAACCGGCGAACTTCAAGTCTTGTTCCGGCGAGCTTTCCAGTGATCTTCCGACGGACTTCCGATACGCCCTTGGATTTCTTCCGACGGACTCCCAGCTAGCTCCCAATCTTGTGGTGAAATCAACGAGTAGCCGAGCCTTCTCGGTGATCTCTGCGAACCTCCGATGATCTCTTCGGCGGACTTCCAAAAACTCCGACAAGTCCCTGATTTCTTCTCGATTGGTTCCGGCAGCATCTCCGACGAATCTTCGGACTCTCAAACACCCATCGAACTTGATTCCGGTAGACTCGCTTTATGTCTTCAAGCTTTCGTAGTTAATCCTGCATACTTATCTCAACATATGGATTAGATAAAACATGACAATTGACTTCATCATCAAAATCCGAGATTCAACAATCTCCCCCTTTTTGATGATGACAATCAATTGATAATGGAGTTAACATTAACTCCCCCTATCTATATGCCATACTTGAGATAAGTCATTCTTGAATTCAAAGCCTTTGAATTCAAGAGACATATTGATAAATCAAACCTTATCAATACTCCCATCATGATTCCTATCATGACGTATCTTTCTGAAAATGATGTCAAGACTTGACAACCATTTTCAAGTTTTATATTTCAAACGTGAATGATAGTGATCATAGCAAGATATCAACATATAATGCAAACATTTCATAGTGAAAATATGGCAATCATAGCATAGCAATTATCAATTTACCATATTTCTCCCCCTTTGCCATCAACAAAAAGGAGAGCGTCTTTAAGCGTATAATTTGTGATTGTTAAAGCAAAGCAACGGAATTCAACATCATCTTTCATTCAAAATACATCACAAAAGAAGGTTCAACATCATTCAAAATATATTGCAAAAGAAGGTCATTCAAGGAAAGAAGATGACAAAGATCGCATGTTAATATAAAAGATACATCGATTAATCTTTAGGAGGAAATGCATAGTGCTGATACAGGACATCTATTTTTTGATTCATTTGCCGTAGTTCCTGCAAAATTTCAAATTGCTGAGTTTGAATCTGCTCTTGCTGTGTTTTGAGTTGGTCTTGTTGTGATTTGATCTGATACAATTCTGCCAAAATGAGTTCTTCAGAGGAGGAAGCAGGAGCTGAAGGTGCTGCGCCAAAGGGACTAGGAGGAGGAGATTCATTTCCCCTAAGAATTGGTGTTTCAGGGTGTTCTACTGGTGGGGGAATTGGATCAGTCCTTCTAGGTTGCCTCACCCATATACCGTTGCTAAAAGTGCACCTAAGTCTTTTCAAAAGATTTATGTTGATGATGTTATATCGATCACTTTGAATTGTCTCTTCATCGGGTGAGATACAAATGTCATGGGCAAGTGTAAGTCGTGTGATTAACCCCCCACATGATAACATACCGTCTCTAGCTATAATATCCTTCATGTGTTGCCGGATTGAGTATCCAAAGCAGTTATGTTGACCGGTCATAATCCAATACATTGTGCTCATCTCTATTTGACTTATTTCATCAAGATGAAATTGTTTAAGAAATATGATGCTTGTTATGATGTGATGAAGAATTTTAGAGTTAAAGGGTAGTAAGTGTTCGCAACTCTTGGGTAGTATGCCGAGGTTCGGATTTGCAAAAATAGTTTCTACGGCTTCGAAGTAAGTTGCTCCGATTACATTTACATCCCATTTACCTCTAAAATAACAGCCCCTATCTTTTTCAGTGAGTCCAATTAATTCACAAATAGTGCTGTCAAAGATTCTAATCTGTGTTCCTAAAAGGTAAGTACTTAGGCTTTCGTTGTCCACACACAAGTTTGCATAAAATAGCCTAACTAACCTAGGATAAATTGGTTCATTGATTTGTAGGAGAGGTAAGGCATCTAAATGTGTAAACCACCTAATGGGTTCTAGGTTTCCTAGTTCATTTAGATCAACGTGTTTACCCTTATGTATAGTTCTTGTTTCGAAATTTGGAAATTTAAGTGCTACTTCTTTAGATTGAAAAAGATTTTGGTCATATGAATCTCCTACAATCCTTTTCCCTTTTGATCTCTTAGGAGCCATTATCTAGACAAGATGATGGATCAAAAATATGAAACTGTAAAGGGTAGGGAAAATAATGAAGAAAATTTCAGGTTTTACCTTATGGAAAATTTCTTGAAAGATGGAGAGCTTGGACCAACAAAAATCCCTTTCCAAGGCTTCTAAATGTTGGAATGAGGCTTTAGAGAGGGTGGGGGAAGGTTGAGGCAGATTCTCACGGGTTGGGGGCGGTGTCACCGCCGGCCCTAACCCTTAGGATTTATATAAGGGCTCTCGGGCGGTGCCACCGCCAAACCGAGCGATGCCACCGCCTAGCGACCGAACGCTCAAGCGGTGCTACCGCTGGTTCTGGCGGTGCCACCGCTGGCATACCGCGGAAGGAAGGCAGTGCTACCACCGGTTCTGGCGGTGCCACCGCTGGCTGCCGCGAAAAAAATTTTATTCCTTTTCCGTTTTTATTTTTTATTTTTTATTTTTTATTTTATTTTTCAGAGATGTTAGGATAAACATTTCTTTTGGAATTGAAAGAGAATGATCAAATCTACTAAGGAACGGAAAGAGGATGAAAAACTTTTCGGAAAGTACATTCTTAGGGACAATTTAACATACCTAGTTCCCTTCTAATAAATTCAAATTGGTCTTCATTTAAGGCTTTTGTAAAGATGTCTGCCAATTGATGCTTTGTGTCAATGAATTCTAGAACAACATTATTGTTAAGGACATGATCGCGTATGAAATGATGCCTAACGTCGATATGCTTAGTTCTAGAGTGCTGAATTGGATTTTTGGTAAGACATATGGCACTTGTATTATCACATTTTATGGGAATGTTTTTCAAGTGAATTCCATAGTCTTCTAATGTATTTTTCATCCAAACAATTTGTGCACAGCATGCACTTGCAGCGATGTATTCGGCTTCCGCCGTAGATAGTGCAACTGAATTTTGTTTCTTGGAAGTCTAAGAAATAAGTGTATGTCCTAAAAATTGGCATGTTCCGGATGTACTTTTTCTATCTATCCTGCATCCGCCAAAATCAGCATCTGCATAAGCTATTAAATCGAATTTTTCTGATTTCGGATACCAAAGTCCTAAATTTGAAGTTCCTTTAAGATATCTAAATATTCTTTTAACACTCTTGAGATGAGATAATTTAGGATTAGATTGAAACCTAGCGCAAAGTCCCACACTAAACATAATATCCGGTCTAGTCGCGGTGAGGTAGAGTAGACTACCTATCATTCCCCTATACGTTTTTTGATCGAAATTTTCATTGTTTTCATCCATATCTAACTTAGTCGAAGTACTCATAGGGGTGTTTATTGCTTTTGAATTATCCATGTTAAATCGTTTTAACAATTCTAATGTATATTTAGATTGGTTAAGAAATATACCGTCATTAAATTGTTTGATTTGCAATCCTAAAAAGAATGTTAATTCACCCATTAAACTCATTTCAAATTCATGACTCATATTTTTGGCAAATAATTCACATAGTGATTCATCCGAAGAACCAAAAATAATATCATCAACATAAATTTGTATAATAAGAAAATTATTTTTAAAATGTTTGATAAACAATGTAGTATCAACCTTGCCTTTGGTAAAATTATTTAAAATAAGAAATGAACTAAGCCTTTCGTACCAAGCTCTAGGAGCTTGTTTCAAACCATAGAGAGCCTTAGTCAATTTGAATACATGATTAGGAAGAAGAGAATTTTTAAATCCAGGAGGTTGTTCGACATATACTTCTTCCGAAATAAAACCATTCAAGAAGGCACTTTTGACGTCCATTTGAAATAGTTTAAAATTATTACTACTAGCATAGGCAAGGAGCATCCTAATGGCTTCTAATCTTGCCACAGGAGCGAAGGTTTCTTCGTAGTCGATACCTTCTTCTTGGTTGAAACCTTTGGCCACTAATCTAGCCTTGTTTCTAACCACGATACCACATTCGTCTTGCTTGTTTCTAAAGACCCATTTAGTACCAATGACTAAATGGTCACTAGGTCTAGGAACAAGCTTCCATACCTCATTCCTCTCAAATTGATTCAATTCCTCTTGTATTGCAATGACCCAAGAATCATCTTTCAAGGCCTCATCAATGCATTTAGGTTCGATTTGAGAGAGAAAGGCAGCATTAGCACAAAAATTCTTGAAAGAAGAACGAGTTTGAACCCCTTGTGATGTATCTCTTATAATTTGCTCTTTTGGATGAGCATCTACATACTTCCATTCCTTGGGTAAGGAGATTTTGGAAGAAGATGCATCTAAGTTGCTATTTTGAGGAGGGGGTTCCTTTAAATCCAAATTTTCAAAACCAATATCATCATCAAAATCATTTTTCTTTAACTCGGAAATTTCATTAAAAATTACATGAATAGACTCTTCTATAACTAAAGTTCTTTTGTTAAAAACACGAAAAGCTTTAGAAACGGAAGAGTAACCAAGAAAGATGCCTTCATCGGATTTAGCATCAAATTTTCCTAAGGCATCCTTTTCATTTAAAATAAAGCATTTGCAACCGAAAACTTTAAAATAAGAAACATTTAGTGTTTTGTTATTCCATAATTCATAGGAAGTTTTTGATAGAGATGGTCTTATTAGAACCCTATTCATGATGAGCAAGCCGTATTCACGGCTTCGGCCCAAAAGTACTTGGGTAGACTATGTTCATTCAACATAGTTCTTGCCATTTCTTGTAGATTTCTATTTTTTCTTTCTACTACTCCATTTTGTTGAGGGTTTCTTGGAGTAGAGAAGTTGTGGTTATATCCGTTAACTTCACAAAAATTTTGGAAATCAAGGTTTTGAAATTCGCCACCGTGATCACTCCGAATTGATGATATCATGAAACCTTTTTCGTTTTGAGTGAGTTTACAAAATTTAGAGAAACATTTGAAACAATCACTTTTGTGAGCTAAGAAATAGGTCCAAGTGTATCTAGTATAATCATCTACAATCACAAAAGCGTATTTGCTTCCTCCTAGACTTGTCGTGTCAATTGGTCCAAATAAGTCCAAATGGATCAATTGTAATGGTCTAGTGGTGCTAATTTGATTTTTTGGTTTGAAACTAGTTTTTATTTGTTTACCTAGTTGACACGCATCGCATACTTTGTCCTTAACAAACTTCATATTTGGAATCCCTCGTACTAATTCTCTAGATGAGATCTTAGATATTAGTTTCATGCTTGCATGGCCTAATCTCCTATGCCAAAGCCAAGCATCATCTTTTAAAGCCGAGAGGCACATTTCATTGCCTAATTCATCAAGATTGATGGTGTAGACATTATTTTGTTTTAATGCAATCATAGTTATGTTATTGTTTGGTTTTTCAATAATACACACATTTGATTCAAATCTAACGATATAACCTTTATCGCATAGTTGACTAATACTCAAGAGATTATGCTTCAAGCCATCAACTAGTAATACATTATCAATAGAAAAGTTTAATTTGTTACCTATGGTTCCCTTGCCAATGATTTTGCCTTTGTTGTTGTCTCCGAAGGTGACATAGCCTTCGTCTATGCTAGTGAGCTTAGAGAATTGGGATGGATCTCCGGTCATATGCCTTGAGCATCCACTATCAAGGTACCATCTCTTGCTCCTAGCTTGTGATGGTATATGTTTCTACAAGAAGGGATTATTTTTAGGTACCCATTTACTTTTGGGTGCCTCAAAAACTGATCTAACTTGTTTATCATGTTGCATAGACTTGATCGTGGTTCCTTTAGGAACCCAAATTAATTTGTTCGGACTAATTTTCTTGAATGGACATTGATAAGTTTTATGTCCATATTTGCAACAAAAGTTGCAATTGCTATGGTGTTGAACATGTAAGATAGGACCTTTAATGAAGGTGGTTGGATTTTGGTGAGAACTTCTCACAAATCCGATTCCACTTCTTTTAGGAACGTGACCCTTATTTGTAAGGATCATGTTCAAAGACTTGCTACCGACCTCAAATTTCTTCAAGGTGTCCTTAAGTAGCAAGTTCTCCTTTTGGAGAGTTTCTAGATCATGGCATTTTATGCATGAAGCTAAACTATCATGATATTTAGTTTTTAATTTATCAAAATTACAAGTAAGACTATCATGCTCCTTTTTTAACAATTTGTATTTTCTACTAATTGTTTTGCATTCATCAAATAACTCATGGAAGGCATTTAATAATTCATGATAAGATAAATCTACATCAATTAAATTCGTTATCTCCTCTCCGATGGCCATTAGGGCGTAATGAGCAACTTGCTCGTGTTGGACTCCTCTTCTTCGGATGCGCTTGAATCATCCCACGTTGCTTTGAGCGCCTTCTTCTTTGATGTTCTCTTTTGGCTTGGGGACATTCATTTTTGAAATGCCCCGCTTCTGCATCATTCATAGCATATCACTTGGTCCTTTTTATGTTCAAGTTTGTTTTTGGTGTTATTTTTAAATTTGTTCTTTCTTATAAATTTTTAAAATTTTTGAGTTAAAAGTACAATGTCATTGTCACTGTCCTCATCACTTGATGTTCCTTTCAAGTGGTCTTCTTGTGATTTGAGTGCCATATCCTTCCTGTTCTTTGGAAGGGGGTTCTCGAGCTCGTCATGAGCTTGACATGTCATTTCATAGGTCATTAGAGACCCAATAAGTTCTTCAAGAGGGAATGTTTTAAGGTCCTTGGCCTCTTGAATGGCAGTAACTTTTGGATCCCAACTTTTAGGAAGGGATCTTAAGATTTTAGTTACTAGTTCAAAGTTAGAAAAATCTTTACCAAGAGCTTTGAGTCCATTGATGACATCCGTGAAACGGGTGTACATGTCTCCGATGGACTCACTTGGTTTCATTCGGAAAAGTTCATAAGAGTGCACAAGAATGTTGATTTTGGACTCTTTCACTCGGCTAGTGCCTTCATGAGTGACTTCAAGAGTTCTCCAAATATCAAAAGCAGAATCACAAATTGAAACGCGATTAAATTCATTTTTGTCTAGTGCACAAAACAAGGCATTCATAGCCTTCGTGTTTAAAGCAAAAACTTTCTTCTCCGATTCATTCCATTCGCTCATCAGAAGAGAAGATTTTTGAAATCCATTTTCAACAATAGTCCAAAGCTCGAAATCCATGGAAATGAGAAAGATTCTCATACGTGTCTTCTAATACGTGTAATCCGACCCATTAAACATAGGTGGACGTGTAATAGAATGTCCCTCATACATGTCGGAGTAAGCCATCTCTCTTGGGTATTAAACCAAATATGAGAGTGAGCCTTACTCGGATACCAATTGTTAGGATCGGAGCGGCACTAAGAGGGGGGGGTGAATTAGTGCAGCGGATTAAAACTAGTAGGTTTGAAACCGATTCCGTAAAATGCGAGGATATTTAGATCAATAGCAACTAGAGTAAAGTAAAGAACAAAAACTTGCTTCTATGTAGATAATGATTGCAGAAAAATAACAACTCACACATTCAAGGAACACGCAGATTTAAAGTGGTTCGGTCAAAATGACCTACATCCACTTGCGAAGCCTTCTTCGATGAGGCCCCCAACTTCCACTAGCAAATCACTTTGAAGGGGAAGGACAAACACCCCTCTTACAACCTTTACAAGTGGTTCACACTCTTATAGAATTTCAGCAAGAAAGAAAGGGAGGTGAACACTCAAGCAATTTTGAAAGTAAGACTTGCTAAGGCTTTGCTAAGACCCTTTTTTTTTTACTCTATTGCTTCTCAAAGAGTTGTAATCTCAGCTGGGAATAGAGGGGTATTTATAGGCCTCAAGAGGATTCAAATTTGGCCTCCAAAATTTGAATTCTCTTCGGTTCCCGAAGCTAGCGGTGCCACCGCCTATCAGTGGCGGTGCCATCGCCTATCAGTTTTGACACTGACAGTGTACTGGGCGGTGCCACCGCCCAGTCCAGCGGTGCCACCGCCTGGCTCTCGGGTGCTAGGTGGTGCCACCGCCCAGTATTATTGGTTACTGGTTGGGCTTTAAGTCCGGCCCACACCAGGTTTCATTTTGGGCCCAGTTGGCCCCTAATCAAGATATAGGATTATTTCTTAATCCTAACCTTAATTACATGCAAACTACGTAACTAAAAAACATAATCCTAAGCAAGTTTCTAACCGGCGAACTTCAAGTCTTGTTCCGGCGAGCTTTCCAGCGATCTTCCGACGGACTTCCGATACGCCCTTGGATTTCTTCCGACGGACTCCCAGCTAGCTCCCGATCTTGTGGTGAAATCAAGGAGTAGCCGAGCCTTCTCGGTGATCTCTGCGAACCTCCGATGATCTCTTCGGCGGACTTCCGAAAACTCCGACAAGTCCCCGATTTCTTCTCGATTGGTTCCGGCAGCATCTCCGACGAATCTTCGGACTCTCAAACACCCATCGAACTTGATTCCAGTAGACTCACTTTATGTCTTCAAGCTTTCGTAGTTAATCCTGCATACTTATCTCAACATATGGATTAGATAAAACATGACAATTGACTTCATCATCAAAATCCGAGATTCAACACGTCTATGCTAGTGAGTTTAGAGAATTGAGATGGATCTCCAGTCATATGCCTTGAGCATTCACTATCAAGGTACCATCTCTTGCTCCTAGCTTGTGATGATGTATGTTTCTCCAAGAAAGGATGATTTTTAGGTACCCATTTACTTTCGGGTGCCTCAAACACTGATCTAAATTGTTTATCATGTTGCATAGAGTTTATCGTGGTTCCTTTCGGAACCCAAATCAATTTGTTTGGACTAACTTTCTTGAATGGATAATGATAAGTTCTATGTCCATGTTTGCAACAAAAGTTGCATTTGCTTTAGTGCCGAACATATAAGATAGGGCCTTTAATGAAGGTGGTTGGATTTTGATGAGGACTTCTCACAAATCAGATTCCACTTCTTTTAGGAACATGACCCTTATTTGTAAGGATCATATTCAAAGACTTGCTACCAACCTCGAATTTCTTCAAGGTGTCCTTAAGTAGCAAGTTCTCCTTTTGGAGAGTTTCTAGATTATGACAATTTTTACATGGAGCTAAACTATCATGATATTCAATTTCTAATTTGTCGAAATTACATGTAAGACTATCATTCTCCTTTTTTAGCAATTTATATTTTCTACTAATAGTTTTGCATTCATCAAATAAGTCATGGAAGGCATTTAGTAATTCATCAAATGATAAATCTGCATCAATTAAATTTGTTACCTCATCTCTGATGGCCATTAGGGCGTAATGAGCAACTTGCTCGGTGTTGGACTCCTCTTCTTCAGACGTGCTTGAGTCATCCCACGTTGCTTTGAGCCCCTTTTTCTTTGGTGTTCTCTGTTGAATCTCGGATTTTGATGATGAAACTAATTGATTGTGTTTAGATGTTTAACTGCATTTTGAGTGATGCAGGTCTACTTGATCAGGATTAGACAGTTGACGCAGGAGGAATTGACGTTGCGCCGGAGGAGATCACGTTAGGATATTGGACGGTAGAACGCTTCGGACGTCGGGCATCGGGCCAAGGAAAGCGGAATTGCACCAAGGATATCGGGGTTGCGGAGGTCAACCGCCGATTGGGCAACAAGCCGCAAGAGTGGATGATGCGCTGAAGAATCGGACGAAGTGCCAACCAATGATGTGCCGGGCAATAGAATGTCAATTCGCGTTGTAATAATTGTCTAGATCGGAGTAGAGTTTTGGCTTGTGTGTGCAGGATTAACTACGATAACGATGAAGACATAAAGCGAAACAAAGTGCCGGAGTCAAGCGCGAAGGATTTGTTGGGAGTTCGAGAGTCCGACGGAAGTCTGAAGGTTCGTCGGGAATGCTGCCGGAACTAGCCGAGAATGAGTAGGGAGCTTGCCGAAGGGTTTTCGGAAGCTCACCAGAATGTACGTCGGAAGTTCACGGAGCTCATCGAGAAAGATCGTAGCTTGCCGAAGAAGCTCATCGGAACTCGCCAAGATCAAATCGTGAAGTCTAGGAGCTTGTCAGGAGTCCGCAGAATGGTTTCCGAGAGTTTCTCGGAAGATCGCCGGAAGTTCGCTGGAAGAAGTCTTGACTTGTGAACTTTGTAATAGCTTAGGAAATGTCTTTAAATTCGTAGTTAGCATGTTAATTAGGGTTAGGATTAGGTGTTAATCTTATAAACCATGTAGGGGCCAATTGGCCCGAGTTCGGACTGGTTTGGGCCAAGTTTGGAACCCAACCAGTGAGCTGAAATAGCCAAGCGGTGGCACCGCCCAGCACCCGAGAGCCAGGCAGTGGCACCATCGGTCTGGGCGGTGGCACCGCCCAGCACCCCAAGAGCCAGGCGGTGGCACCACCCAGCACCCGAGAGCCAGGCGGTGGCACCGCTGGACTGGGCGGTGGCACCGCCCAGTACACTGTCAGTGTCACAACTGACAGGCGGTGGCACCGCCACTGACAGGCGGTGGCACCGCTAGCTTCGGGAACCGAAGAGAATTCAAATTTTGGATCCCAAATTTGAATCCTCTTGAGGCCTATAAATACCCTTCTATTCTCAGCTGAGATAACAACTTTTGAGATGCAATAGATTGAGATAAAAGCCTTAGCAAAGTCTTTAGCAAGACTAGTTTTCAATTGCTTGAGTGTTCACCTCCTTCTTTCTCGTTGAAACTTTGTAAGAGTGTGAACCACTTGTAAAAAGTTGTAAGAGGGGTATTTGTCCTTCCCCTTCAAAGTGATTTGCTAGTGGAAGTTGGGAGCCTCATCGAAGAAGGCTTCGCAAGTGGATGTAGGTCATTTTGACCGAACCACTTTAAAATTGGCGTGTTCACTAGTTTGCATTTATTTATTGCACTTTACCTTACTGCAAACCTTCATACCTGCTTTACTTCCTTATTACTTTTTCTGCACACATTTACGAACACGCTTTCAAGTTAAGCACTTCCGAGTTCGGTTTTTATCGTACGAAAAAGTTTCCAAAACTGATGTTTTAATCCGCTGCACTAATTCACTCCCCCCTCTTAGTGCCGCTCCGATCCTAACAATTGGTATTAGAGCCCGGTATTTCTCATTTCGGATTTACACTCGAGAGAAATGGCTCTTCATGGCTTTCAAGAGGGCTTTTCAGTTTTTCGTCCACCATTGTTTAACGGATTGGACTACACTTATTGGAAAACTCGAATGAGAGTTTTCTTGATTTCTATGAATTTGGATTTATGGAATATTATTGAAAACGGTTTTCAACTTCCCTCTAAACCGATGAACGAATGGTCGGAGTTAGAGAAGAAGTATTTTTCTTTAAACGCAAAGGCTATGAATGCCTTATTTCGCGCTTTGGACAAAAATGAGTTCAATCGGATTTCTATGTGCAAAACAGCTTTTGATATTTGGCGAGCACTTGAAATCACACACGAGGGAACTAGTAGAGTCAAAGACTCGAAAGTTAACATTTTATTGCATGATTTTGAGTTTTTTCGAATGCAACCAAGCGAGACTATAGGCGACATGTACACCCGTTTCACGGATGTCGTCAATAATCTAAGAGTTCTTGGTAAATCTTTTTCGTATTTTGATCTCGTAAGTAAGATCTTAAGATCCCTTCCAAAAAGGTGGGATCCTAAAATAACCGCAATACAAGAGACAAAAAATTTAAATGATTTTCCATTAGAAGAATTAATCGGGTCACTAATGACCTATGAAATGACACTTTTGGAACATTTTGAACCCGATGAGCACTTGAACCACCTTCCAAAGAATAGGAAGGATTTGGAACTCCGGACAAATGAATACCACTTGAGCGATGACTCAAGTGATGAGGACAATGATGAACTTGAACTTCGAACACTAAATCTTAATAAGTTCATTAAACAAAAATGTAAAATAAATAATGAACTTGAATGGAGGAAGAGGCCAAAGAAGAGGAAGGTAACCAAGGATGAATCAAGAACTTCCAAAGGTGAAACGGCGAATTGGGCTTTGACGGGCTTCGACTACTAGGTAAGTAACTCAACTCCCTTAATTTATTTTGAAATTACTTGATGTTTTCCATGATGCGTTTTCTTTTTTTTGAATAATTATTTTTCTTGAAAATTGCATGTTTTATGTTAATGGAATAAAAAGTTAGATATAAATCTAATGATTGTAAACCTAGTGAGATTAATCTTATATATGTGCTTGAGAAGCAAGAATGTGTATTTTGATGATTTTCATATTGCTTTTCAATGAAGATGCATGGCTTTTGTATGAAAGGCTTGATATTTTTTATGTACATTATCTTTGTTTTTCAAACATGATGTATGGTTTTGACATAAGAACAAAAATTTGAGCATGCTATTATAAAATCAATCATATAAATTAAAACTAAAGAAGTTTTAGGTATCTATAAGAATCATTCAAAATTATGTTCAATGAAACCTTGCTTAATGTTGTAATGAAAATATTAAAGTTGTGATACCATGATATAACGATTTTATGTATAAAATTTTAAAGTTATACATGATGATTTTTGTGATTTATTGGTCTTGATGGTTTTATGACGAAATTCATTTTTCGATCCTAAACGTTGATGCATGTTTTTATTTGACATAAATGAAAAGGCATGCTAACATGAAATCAATCACTTAAAATGAAACACTTAAAAAAGGGGGAAAATATATTATCAATGAAATCATGAATCTATTTATGTTATGAATTTTGTGAACCTTAAAAATGATTTTGATGATTTAAATTTGAAATGAGTTTTATCAAAATCATGATCTTGATTTCTTGGAATAACATGAGATTCTATTCCTTTGACGATCATTTTGATTATTTAAAAGGAGATTTGTCGAAATGATTCATAGAATTTTGGATTCATGAATTGATCCTTCATTTGTTTATGAGATGGTTGAAATCTTTGTACCTTTGAATTCTTTCCCTTCTCCATTCGATTTTTAAATTTATACATGTTATATGTTGAAGATTTGAAACCATGTTTTGATATCATGCATACCCAAGAAATGTTGATTTGACAAATTGAATGAATTGAAAATGAATGATGAATTTTCTCTTGAATATTACTTGTGATATTTTTTATGAATCATTATCTTGATTTCTCGATATTTGATATATGAAATTTTATAATGAATCAAGATTTTTCTTTAATCAATCTCCTAAGATTTTCTTTTGATTATTTATGAGGAGGTTCTTCAAAAAGAAATCATGCCTTTTGGTATACACATATTCTAATCCTTCATAATATGATTTTTATGCAATTGCTTGTGTTCATGAAAATATTCATCTCATCATCCAATTAATTCTTCTTGATATTCCTAATATGATGAAATGAAATTATGCATGAAATACAAATGAGAAGTTAATTATCATGCATGATAGGATGTAATGAACTTTGACATTTAGATACCATCATTTAAAAAGCTATGATCATGTTGCCAAAATAATGTATCATGAATGCTTGAATATCATGTATAATATGCTCATAATGATGATTGATTTATTTGTATCATGCATGAAAAATGAAAGGTATAGTTTTGAAATTGTGCAATTTGAAAATATGATGATGAATCTTGTGATTTACGTATTATTGATTTTAATCAAAATGAAAGTGCCTTATTGATCTTTATTGTAATAAATCTTACACTTTCGATTTTAAATGATGATACATGTTTTCACAAAAGACTTGAATACCCTCACATGAAATCAATTGTATGAAATGGAAATGAATTTTCTATCCTATTGAGATTAATGAATTTATTTTACCAATCTTGTGAATCTCATAAAAATAAATATGATGAATATTTTGAAAATAAATGAGTGTATCATACATTTGGTCTTAATGATTTCTCTTGAACATACTTTTTGAAATCATACTTGATAATGAATATCAAGATATTAAAAGGATGTTATCATGGAATCATGCTTGATGATTTGTTTTATGAAATTTACCTTTCCGTCTTAAATGTTGACACTTATTTTATTAAAGGTAAAGGCATGCTTATAAGAAGCAAATCACATGAATAGAAATTTATAAAAACAAAATGCGATCCTCTATCTTATCGACTTTTCAATAAATCTATGCTTGTCATGTATGAATTTATTGAATGTGACTTTGAGGATGATTTCGGATTTCACAAATGCTTGATTCATACTTATGACATGAGACACATTTTAAAAATGAATCACTTATGCTTCAATCATGTTATATCTTTTTGAAATATCTTTTTAATGTGATGTTGATAATTTGAGATGCCTATTGGAATTCATGACATGAGATAATTGAATCCTTGACTTACTCTTTATATGGCTTGAGAATAGATGGTTAAAATCTTGCTTGATGAGTTGTTTTATAAGATTTTGCCTTTATGTCTTGAACTTTCATGCTTATCTTGATTTGGCATATAAAGACTAAGGCATGCTTAGATGAAAAAGAATTACTTAAAAAATGCTTTTCCCATCTGATCGAGATTAATGATTTCATGATATTTTGTGAATCTCGAAATTGGTTTTGATGACTTGATTATGAGTTTCAAGTTAACGATTTGATTTGAATAAGTTCTATCTAAATCATAATCTTGATCTTGCAAAATTGGAATCACAAATAATATCTTTTGGTATTCATGAATTGATACTCATAATATGAAAGTATTGGTATTCATGACTTGAATTTGATTGAAATATTGCATGCTTAAATTAATCATTCTCCTATGTTTCAAAAATTCTTTAAATGCCTTATGTGATGATTGAAAATTAATTTGCTTTATGATAAATCTATGTATACCATTTTGAATATCTTGAAAGTAATGTTGAGATTTTGATGACTATGATGATAGCAAAATTGCATAATGATAAAACTAAGAGATTATGTTAATTATGCAATGTGTTGAACTTGGATATTTCAAAAACTTGTAAATTGCAATAGGAAGCAAGAATCATGGGCTTACACAAGAAAGCTATCTTGCATTTGCTTTCGAAATTTTTGCTAGCTTGTATGTAGCAAAACTTGCATATCATAAAAATTGCTAGCTTGTAGTCTAAAGAGAAGCAAACAGTTGCTATCTCAAGAAAAGCAAACATGCTAAACTTGCACATCTTTAATTGCTAAATTGCATGATGATAAAATTAGATACCATGTTTATTATGCAATGATTAGAACTCATATCTCTAAACACATAAGAGTTGGGACTTCTCCTTTTTGTTGATAACATAGGGGGAGAAGTATATTGATAACTTCATGTATTGAATTGAATATTTTATATATTTGCATGATGGTTTAAATGTTTTTTATAACACGTGATGAATGTTGCTTGGATTTGGGATAATCCAAGTGTTCTATCAATAGCATATTGATAGGGGGAGTTTGTTTAAACTCTAGGGAGTTAAGGTTAACTCCGGTAGTCATCAATTAGTTGTCATCATCAAAAAGGGGGAGATTGTTGAATCTCGGATTTTGATGATGAAACTAATTGATTGTGTTTAGATGTTTAACTGCATTTTGAGTGATGCAGGTCTACTCGATCAGGATTAGACAATTGACGCAGGAGGAATTGACGTTGCGCCGGAGGAGATCATGTTAGGATAATGGACGGTAGAACGCTTCGGACGTCGGGCATCGGGCCAAGGAGAGCGGAATTGCACCAAGGATATCGGGGTTGCGGAGGTCAATCGCTGATTGGGCAACAAGCCGCAAGAGTGGACGATGCACTGAAGAATCGGACGAAGCGCCAACCAATGATGTGTCGGGCAACAGAATGTCAATTCGCGTGGTAATAATTGTCTAGATCGGAGTAGAGTTTTGGCTTGTCTGTGCAGGATTAACTACGATAACGATAAATACATAAAGCGAAACAAAGTGCCGGAGTCAAGCGTGAAGGATTTGTTGGGAGTTCGAGAGTCCGACGGAAGTCTGAAGGTTCGTCGGGAATGCTGCCGGAACTAGCCAAGAATGAGTAGGGAGCTTGCCGAAGGGTTTTCGGAAGCTCGCCAGAATGTACGTCGGAAGTTCGCGGAGCTCATCGGGAAAGATCGTAGCTTGCCGAAGAAGCTCATCGGAACTCGCCAAGATCAAATCGTGAAGTCTAGGAGCTTGCCGGGAGTCCGCAGAATGGTTTCCAAGAGTTTCTCGGAAGATCGCCGGAAGAAGTCTTGACTTGTGGACTTTGTAATAGCTTAGGAAATGTCTTTAAATTCATAGTTAGCATGTTAATTAGGGTTAAAATTAGGTGTTAATCTTATAACCCATGTAGGGGCCAATTGGCCCGAGTTCGGACTGGTTTGGGCCAAGTTTGGAGCCCAACCAGTGAGCTGAAATAGCTAGGCGGTGGCACCGCCCAGCACCCGAGAGCTAGGCGGTGGCACCGCCCAGCACCCGAGAGCCAGGCAGTGGCACCGCCCAGTACACTGTCAGTGTCACAACTGACAGGCGGTGGCACCACCACTGACAGGCGGTGGCACCGCTAACTTCGGGAACCGAAGAGAATTCAAATTTTGGAGCCCAAATTTGAATCCTCTTGAGGCCTATAAATACCCCTCTATTCTCAGCTGAGATAACAACTTTTGAGATGCAATAGATTGAGATAAAAGCCTTAGCAAAGTCTTTAGCAAGTCTAGTTTTCAATTGCTTGAGTGTTCACCTCCTTCTTTCTCGTTGAAACTTTGTAAGAGTCTGAACCACTTGTAAAAAGTTGTAAGAGGGGTATTTGTCCTTCCCCTTCAAAGTGATTTGCTAGTGGAAGTTAGGAGCCTCATCGAAGAAGGCTTCGTAAGTGGATGTAGGTCATTTTGACCGAACTACTTTAAAATTGGCGTGTTCACTGGTTTGCATTTATTTATTGCACTTTACCTTACTGCAAACCTTCATACCTGCTTTACTTCCTTATTACTTTTGCTGCACACATTTACGAACACGCTTTCAAGTTAAGCACTTCCGAGTTCGGTTTTTATCGTACGAAAAAGTTTCCAAAACCGACGTTTTAATCCGCTGCACTAATTCACCCCCCCTTCTTAGTGCCGCTCCGATCCTAACATTCTCTTCTTGGCTTGGGGACAATCACTTTTGTAGTGTCCCGGCTTCTTGCATTCGTAGCAAATAAATTGGTCCTTTTTGGGTTCAAATTTATTTTTTGAGTCATTTTTAAACATGTTTCATTTAATGAATTTTTTGAATTTCCTTGTTAGAAGTGCCAAGTCATCGTCACAGTCTTCATCACTTGAGTTTTCTCTCAAGTGGTCTTCGAAAGTTCTAAGTGTCATATCCTTCCTGTTCTTTGGAAGGATCTCTTCTTGCTCTTCATGAGCTTTGCAAGTCATTTCGTAGGTCATTAATGACCCGATTAATTCTTCAAGAGGGAAGTTGTTTAGATCTTTAGCCTCTTGAATATCAGTGACTTTAGGGTCCCAACTCTTAGGAAAGGATCTTAGAATCTTATTTACGAGCTTAAAATCCGAAAAACTTTTGCCGAGTCCTTTTAGACCATTGACAACATCCGTGAAATGGGTGTACATATCGCCAATAGTCTCGCTCGGTTTCATTCGGAAAAGTTCAAAAGAATGTATCAAAAGATTGATTTTTGACTCTTTCACTCTACTTGTGCCTTCGTAAGTCACTTCGAGTGTATGCCAACTATCAAATGTGGTTTCACAAACTGAAACACGATTGAACTCATTTTTATCAAGCGCACAAAATAAGGCATTCATAGCTTTTGCATTAAGAGCGAAAGTCTTCTTCTCCAATTCATTCCAATCGATCATTGGAAGAAAAGATTTCGAAAATCCATTTTCGACAAGATTCCAAAGTTCAAAATCCATTGAAATAAGAAAGATCCTCATTCGGGTCTTCCAATAGGTGTAGTCCGTCCCATTGAACATGGGTGGACGTGTAATAGAGTGGCCCTCTTGATTTCCGACGTATGCCATCTCTCTTGGGCTTTAATCCGATTGAGAGTTAACCCCGCTCTAATACCAATTGTTAGGATCAAGAGCACTAAGAGGGTCGGGGGTGAATTAGTGCAGCGGAAAACTTTCGACGATTTAAAACGACGTTCATATGATAAGAACGATTTCAGTATGAAAGTCGAATCAGAAATTGCTTTAACTTAAGATCAAGTAAAGTGCAGTTAAAGTAAAGCTATGGAAGTAGTTGCAGTTAAGATAGAGAACAGAATGTAAATGCAAACCGAGATTTAGAGTGGTTCGGTCAATCTTGACCTACATCCACTTTTGGCTTCCTCGTCCGATGAGGTCATCGACGTCCACTAGAGGCCTTCCTTCAATAGGCGAAGGCCAACCACTCTTTTACAGTTTCACTCCTTTTGATGGGCTTAGGAGACAACCCTTACAAATTTTTCACTCCTCTCTTGAATGATCAAAACTTCGAAGAAACGAGGGAGAAGAACTTCTAGCCTTTTACAACACTTTTAAGCTCTCAAAATCTCAGAATAAATGCTAAGTTTCGGTGCCCTTTCATGCGTGAAAGGGTGGGGTTTATATAGGCCCCAAATTGATTTGAATTTGGAGCTCAAAAATGTCATTTCCCATGTTTCCGGGGTCCTGGCGGTACTACCGCCATAACTGGGCGGTACTACCGCCTGACAGAGCCGGGCCCGAGACCGAGCTCGGGTGGTACCACCGCCTGACAGGGGTGGTACTACCGCCTAGTCTCACTCGGAGACTGAGCCCAGGTGGTGCCACCGCCTGACAAGGGTGGTGCTACCGCCCACCCAGTCTCACTCGGAGACTAAGCCCAGGCGATGCCACCGCCTGACAGGGGCGGTGCTACCGCCCAGTCTCACTCGGAGACTGAGCCCAGGCGGTGCCACCGCTTGACAGGGGCGGTACCACCGCCCAGCGTCACTCCGAGACTTGGCTGTTGGGCGGTGCCACCGCCGACCCAAGCGGTGCCACCGTCGGCCAAGGAATTTAGGTCCGAATGAGCTGATCCATTCGGCCCAATTTGGGTCTGTCAAGGGCCCAATTGCCCCAAGATTAAGTTAATGGGATCACCTCCCATTTCTAACTTAATCATCATGCTAACTACAATATTTTTTAAGACATTTACTGCAACTTGCTCTGGTGTGTCAATCGCTTCTTCCGTCGAGCCTCCGGCAAACTTCTTGCAATCATCCGACGAACCCTCGGCGATGTCCGGCGGACTTCCGGAAAACTCCTGGACTTGCGACGATCCACTTGGCGAGTTCCGATGAGCTTCTTTGGCAAGCTCCTGGACTTCTCAGATTTGTTCCCGCAGAACCTCCGATGACCGTCCGGACTTCCGTCGAACTCTCGAACCCCCAACGTGATCATAGTCTTGACTTCCGCGCAACTCCTGCTGCATGTCTTACTTTCATCGTAGTTAATCCTGCACACTTATCTTAATATATGGATTAGATAACAAATGACAATTGACTTCATCATCAAAATCCGAGATTCAACAACTTTAAGACTTAAGAACTCAAGATTATGTCAATCACTTTCATGCCCTTTCATGCAGAAAAGGGTGAGGTTTTTATAGGCCACAATGACTTCAAAAATGGAGCCAAAAAGTATCTCATCCCGATTTTTTGGTGTACCGGTGGTACCACCAGCACAGCATTACTAGGCGGTACTACTGCCTGCATTCTAACACTATGCAGTACTATCGCTCAATCTGGGCGGTACCACCACCTAACAAAGTTCGAAGACCGAGCTCGTGCTACCGCCCAGTCTCACTCGGAGACTAAGCCCAGGCGATGCCACCGCCTGACAGGGGCGGTGCTACCGCCCAGTCTCACTCGGAGACTAAGCCCAGGCGATGCCACCGCCTGACAGGGGTGGTACTACCGCCTAGTCTCACTCGGAGACTAAGCCCAGGCGATGCCACCGCCTGACAGGGGCGGTGCTACCGCCCAGTCTCACTCGGAGACTAAGCCCAGGCGATGCCACCGCCTGACAGGGGCGGTGCTACCGCCCAGTCTCACTCGGAGACTAAGCCCAGGCGATGCCACCGCCTGACAGGGGCGGTGCTACCGCCCAGTCTCACTCGGAGACTAAGCCCAGGCGATGCCACCGCCTGACAGGGGCGGTGCTACCGCCCAGTCTCACTCGGAGACTAAGCCCAGGCGATGCCACCGCCTGACAGGGGCGGTGCTACCGCCCAGTCTCACTCGGAGACTAAGCCCAGGCGATGCCACCGCCTGACAGGGGCGGTGCTCCGCGCAACTCCTGCTGCATGTCTTACTTTTCATCGTAGTTAATCCTGCACACTTATCTTAATATATGGATTAGATAACAAATGACAATTGACTTCATCATCAAAATCCGAGATTCAACAACTTTAAGACTTAAGAACTCAAGATTATGTCAATCACTTTCATGCCCTTTCATGCAGAAACGGGTGAGGTTTTTTATAGGCCACAAGACTTCAAAAATGGAGCCAAAACAGTATTCTCATCCCGATTTTTTGGTGTACCGGTGGTAACACCAGCATACTAGCGTTACTACTGCATGCATTCTAACACTATGACAGTACTATCGCTAAATCTGGGCGGGTACCACACCCTAACAAAGTTTCGAAGACGAGCTCTGGCGGTACCACCACCCAGACCACTTGGGAGATTGGGCGGTGCCACCGCCGGCCATGTTTTTAGGGGCTAAATGGTTGCTCAATCCGACCCAATTCAGCCCTGTTAAGGGCCCATTTGGCCCCTAATTAAGTTAGTGGGATTACCTCCCAATCCTAACTTAATTTACACTCTAACTAAGACATGATCACAATACTTCTTGTTCCGGTGCATCAATTGCTCTTCCGGCGAGCTTCCGGCGAACATCCGACGAACTCTTGGCAATGCTCCGGCAGACTCCCAGCAAGATCCCGGACTTTATGACGATCTTCTTGGTAAGCTCTGATGAGTTCCTTTGGCAAGCTCTTGGACTCCTCGGTTGGTTCCGATAGAACTTCTGATGAACATTTGGACTTCTGGCGAACTCTCGAACTCCAAACGTGATCTCGATCTTGACTCCAGCACAACACTTACTTTATGTCTTACTGTTGTCATAGTTTATCTTACACAGTTTTCTCAATATATAGATTAGATTAAACAAATTACAATTGACTTTATCATTAAAATCCGAGATTCAACAATGAACAGTACATACTTATGGCAATGTAGGCTATGTCATATCCATAAGGGAAGGATTCAAAAGCTGCTAAAGGATAGATACCTAGATCCATTCAACTATAACTCATATGCAACTTGCGAGCCTTGTCTTCATGGAAAGATGACCAACTCTCCATTTAGTGGAATTGGAGAGAGAGCTACTGAGTTGTTGGAACTCATACATAATGATGTATGTGGTCCCATGTCAACTCATGTTATAAATGCTTACTCCTACTTCATTGTTTTTACTAATGATTTCTCAAGATATGGACATGTGTACTAGATGAAGTACAAGTCCGAAGCCTTCGAGAAATTTAGGGAGTGTAATAATGAAGTGGAGAATCAAATTGGAAAGAGTATCAAGACTCTTCGATCAAATCGAGGAGGTGAGTACTTGAGTACAGAGTTCACTCAGTTCCTCAATGACTTTGGGATTCTATCCCAATAGACACCTCCTTATACACCCCAGCTCAATGGCGTATCCAAAATGAGGAATCGCACACTGTTAGACATGGTGCAGTCCATGATGAGTTTTGTCGACCTCCTCGTCTCATTTTGAGGATACACTCTAGAGACCGCAGCTTACCTTCTGAACAGAATTCTAACTAGGTTGGTGGTATCTACTCCATATGAGACATGGAAAGGAAAAAAGTTTAATCTTAAGGTTGTTAATGTTAGGAAAAGAGTCAGCACTAAGAGAGGGGGGTGAATTAGTGCAGCGGTAAATATTATGTCGATTCAAAACTTCATTGCGATTAAATCCGTTTCCGATGAGAAACCATTTCATAAAGGTATTAACTTTAAAAGCATATGGAAGAGTGTAGTGGATGTAAAACAAGTAAAGTGGTTTGCAGTAAAGTAAATTGCATAAGAGAAACGCAAACCAGATTTTTATAGTGGTTTGGTCATCATAACCTACATCCACTTCATCGATTCCTCTTCTGTCGAGGCCATAAGCATCCACTATCAGTCTTCTTTCAATGGGTGAAGACCAACTATCCTTTTATACCCCTCTTCTCTTTTCCACAAGTTTAGGAGACAACCTTTTACAACCCTCTTTTACAAGGTATCCTTCTCACACCTCCCTTAGAACTCTCTCTAAGCTTTAGGAGGAGGGAACTCAACTTTCTATGGTTTACAACTTTAGAATCATAGGGTTTTGCTCAATATTTCTTGCTAATATATGCAAGAATAGCTGGGGTATTTATAGGCCCCAAATGGATTTAAATTTGGAGCCCAAAATTCAAACTACTAAAATTTCAGGGTTTGGGCAGTACCACCACCTGCAGTCTGACACTGGGTGATACCACCACCCAGTTTGGTGGTACCATGACCTAGAAGACTATGTTGGGCGGTACCACCGCCTGACACAGTCTCAGAGACTGTGCCACGACGGTTTCACTTGTTTGGTCACTATTTGAGCCTTTCTCTTGGCCCAACCAGCCCAAACTTGGGCCCAACTATCCCCTAATTGGGTTGGCCCAATTCTAATCCTAATTATGTCCTAATTATGAATTTTAAGATATTTACTAAGTAAACAAAGTCCGTAAGTCAAGTTTTCTTCCGGCGAGCTTCCGACGATCTTTTGGCGAACTTTCGACGATCTCTCGGCAATGTTCCAACGGACTCCCGACAAGCTCCTAGACTTCTTGATGAGTTTTTTATGAGCTTCTTTGGCAAGCTCTAGGACTTCTTGGTTGGTTCCGACAGAACTTTCGATGAACATTCGGACTTCTAACGAACTCTCGAACTCCCAACGAAATCGTATTCTTGACTTTAGGACTTCATTTTGCTTTATGCCTTACTATTGTAGTTAATCTTGCATATGTAAAAATACACTTCAATCTAGACAATTAATACTAAGCATGAATTATATTGTCCTGCTTGTCTTTGGTCCATCGACACTTCGTTTGATTCTTTAGCGCATCGTCCTCTCTTGTGGCCTATTGCTCAATCGGTCAATTGACTCTGCAACTCCAATATCCTTGGCACAATATCCGTTCTTCTTGGTCCAATGCCCGAATCCATAGCCTGAAGCCTTCTGTCGATACGTCGATCGATCCTCCA
Source organism: Musa balbisiana (assembly GCA_004837865.1). Lineage (NCBI taxonomy): Eukaryota > Viridiplantae > Streptophyta > Magnoliopsida > Zingiberales > Musaceae > Musa > Musa balbisiana. The sequence continues at coordinate 17,929,777 of CM017191.1, read as the reverse complement.
ACTCGACGTCTAATCTTCTGACATGTTTTCCTCCAACCTAACATGATTCTTCCTGCTTTAATTGTCTTATCCTGATCAAAGCATCCTGCATCAGTCAAAATGTAAATTAAATCATAAATACTTATCAATTGGTTTTATCATCAAAATATGAGATTTAACAATCTCCCACTTTTTGATGATGACAACCAATTGTTGATGGAGTTAACCTTAACTCCCCCTATCAATATGCCATATTGATAGAACCTTGAATTCAAGCTGAATTCAAGTCATTACAAATTTTATCATGAATATTTGCAACACGTCATCATGCATAACATGATCATACTTCTCTCCCTTTGTCATCAACAAAAAGGAGAACTTTAACTTTCAAATGTTTGAGATACAAGTTCAAGTCATTGCATAATAAATATTAATCTACAGTTTTATCATCATGCAAGCTAGCAAAAATTTGAGTTTTGCAAGTTTGTAAATTTTGCTAGATGTGCAAATTTAGCATGTTTGTTTTGCAATGTTCAAGCTAACAAGTGTTTGAAAATGATAGCAAGTTTTGCTTGAGATTTCAAGCTAGCAATTCTCAGTGATGTTCAAGATAGCAATTTCTTCTCTTTTGAGAAGTGCGATTATTTTTGCTTCCTTTGCAAAAATACAAGTTAACAAAATGTTACATCATTTTACAACATGGAAGCTAACAATTTGAGATGTTCAAGAAGTAAGTTCTTTCTTCTCTTTTGAGAAGTGCAATTTTTGCTTTCTTCTTGAATTGTGCGAGCTAGCATCTTTTATCTCCCCCTTTGTCATTCTCAAAAAGAAGGGAAGACCCTTTATATCAATTTTTAAATTATGACAAAGTTCAAATATCAATCTTTTTTCAATATGTTTGTGCATCATAATAGTTTCAAATTAAAACATGTACAATTTCAAAACCTTACATATCATTCTTACTTCATGCATGATACCAAAAATAAATCAATCATCACTGTGGGCATATCATACATGATACAAAGACATTAAAATCTTTAAACATTTTATCACTTCATGCATTAAATCAATCATTTTGATTATGATACCAAACATTCATCATTTTTCTCATGCATGATACTAAAGCATTCGTGATACCAATCATTTCTCTCATACATTAAATCAATATTTTTTAAGCATTTATCACTTCATGATTATTGGTACCAAACATTCAACTTTAAATAATCAGGATCATCAAAATCATTTGCAAGAGATTCAAAATGAAATAAAGAAATTTATCGATCTCTTGAAATGCTAGTAATTTCTTTTCTCCTCTTTTATCATTGTAAATAAGAATGAAGAAGAGGGGAATAATGCATAACAAAACTCAAGTCATAAATTATCAAGATGTCAAGTAGCATATCATGGTTAATTTGAATACATCCTTTTTAGTGAATACCAAGAAGAATCATAATATCAAAAAAAAATCTTGATTCATAGAAAAAATCTCATGTATCGAATATCTAGAAATCAAGATGATGATTTGTAAAAAAAAATATCACAAGTTATAATCAAGAGCAAAATCATCATTCATTTTCAATTCATTCAATTTGTCAAATCAATATTTCTTGGGTATGCATGATATCAAAATATGGTTTCAAATCTTCAACATATAGCATGCATAATTTCAAACCATTACAAACCATTATCAAGTCATAGCTTGTTTGCATAAGTTTCTTCTTTAGTTAATAATAAGAAGAAGTAATCATAGATAGAAAATTTTGATTCCCATAAAAGATAGCTCAAGTAGAGAAATCAAAAGGAAGGTTCATGATTTGGTTGAAAATTTTTCATTCAAATTCAAATCATCAAAATCACTTTTTAAAAAATTCAATGAAGGCAACGTAAATAGATTCATATGATTCATGCATAATGTCTCAATTTATAAATCTTGAAAAATCAAGATAAAGCTCATTTAGATTCAAATCGTCAAATCAAAATCATTTTTAATAGATTCATAAAAGTGATACAAATAGATTCATTAATCTCCTTTTTTTTTGGAAAACTCGATAAAGTAGGAAATAAGAAATCTTTCAAGGAGAAACCTATCCTCTTTTTAGTTGTTTCAATTCATGTGATTTATTTCATTCATACCAAATAAATACATGCATTAACGTTTCGAACCAAAAGTGCAAGATTTATTACGTCAAAGATCAAGGCATAAATCACAAAAATCATCATACATCATTTCTAAATCTCATGCATAGTATAAAATCACCAAGCATGGTACCAAAACTTTTAATATTTTTATTACATAATTATATTATTATGCATCATTGAAATTGATTTCATCAAACATGAAGTGCTTTTCATCAAGATCATTTTGTTTGTTGTAGTCATGCATTTTTCTTTTTAGGTGAATCTAACTTTTTATGCTTAATTTTCCATACAAAAGCCATGCATCATCATTTATAATCGGAAGACAATATGAAAATCATTAAGATATACATTATTGCTTCTTAAACATATATGTAAGATTAATTATATTTGGTGTGCAAGCATTAGATTATCATTTTATTATATATTCATAAAACATACAATTTTCATGATCATTTTCAAAAATTACTAGAAGGACAAGCATGATTCCAAATTTTACATTTTCATTATATTATTAAACATGTAATTTTCAAGAAAAATAACTTTTCTAAACTAAATTAAAAATAACTCATGAAAAGCATCATGTAATTTCGAAATAAATTAAAGGAATTTTGGTTACCTCGTCGTCAAAAGCCATTAAGGCATAGTTTATAACCTCGCCTTTGTTAGTTTGTTCTTCGTCTTTGGATGAGCTTGATTTGTCCAAGATTGCTTCCTTCTTTTTGCGTTCAAAGTAAGTAGTTGCATTCTTTTTAAGTTTATTTTTGTTATTTAATTCTTGTTTCATGAACCTTTTAAATTTCATAGTAAGGAGTTCAAGTTCACCATCACTTGAACTTATACTCTAGTGGTCTTCAATTATTCTGTCCCAAATCCTTCCTGTTCTTTAGAAGGTTGTTCTTGAGTTCTTTACGTGCATTGCACGTTATTTCATAGGTCATCAAAGACCCTATAAGTTCTTAAATTGAAAATTGGTTCAAATCTATTGATTCTTGTATTGTCGTTACTTTTGATTCCTAATTTTTAGAAAGAGATCTTAAGATCTTATTAACGAGTTTGAAATTAGAAAAGCATTTGCCAAGAGCTTTAAAACCATTGATGACATCCGTAAAACGGGTGTACATATCAACAATGGTTTTGCTTGGCTTCATTCGAAAAAGTTTAAAATCAAGCATTAAAAGATTTATCTTAGAATCTTTTACTCTACTCTGTGTGTGATTTCAAGAGTGTGCCATATATTGAAAGCTGTTTCGCAAGTAGAAACCTGATTAAATTTGGTTTTATCCAAAGCGAAAAATAAGGCATTCATAGCCTTTGCATTTAAAGAGAAAGTTTTCTTCTCCAAATCATTCCAATGGTTCATTGGAAGAGAAGACCTTTGAAAACTATTTTCAAAAGTATTTCATAAATTAAGATTCAAGAAAAGCAAGAAAACTCTCATTCGAGTTTTCCAATATGTGTAGTCTGTCCCATTGAATAAGGGAGGACGAATGAGAGAAAGTCCCTCTTGAAAGTAAAAAAGAATAATTTCTCTTTGGGTGTTAAAACAAATGAGAAAAACTAGGCTCTGATACCAACTGTTAGGAAAAGAGTCAGCACTAAGAGGGGGGGATGAATTAGTGCAGCGATAAAAATTACATCGGTTCAAAACTTTGTTGCGATTAAATCCATTTCCGACAAAAAATTATTTCGTAAAGGTACTAACTTTGAAAGCATATGGAAGAGTGTAGTGGATGTAAAACAAGTTAAGTGGTTTGCAGTAAAGTAAATTGCATAAGAGAAATGCAAACCAGATTTTTGTAGTGGTTCGGTCGTTGTGACCTACATCCACTTCACCGATTCCTCTTTCGTCGAGGCCACAAGCATCCACTATTGGTCTTCTTTCAATGGGTGAAGACCAACTATCCTTTTACACCCCTCTTCTCCTTTTCATAGGTTTAGGAGAACTTTTTGCAACCCTCTTTTATAAGCTATCCCTCTCACACCTCCTTTAGAACTCTCTCTAAGCTTTGGGAGGAGAGAACTCAACTTTCTAAGGTTTACAACTTTAGAATCATAGGTTTTTGCTCAATATTTCTTACTAATACATGTAGGAATAGCTGGGGTATTTATAGGCCCCAAATGGATTCAAATTTGGAGCCCAAAATTCAAACCACTGAAATTTCATGGTTTGGGCGGTATCACCGCCTGTTCTGGGTGGTACCACCACTTGCAGTCTGACACTGGATGATACCACCACCTAGTCTAGTGGTACCATCACCTAGAAGACTATGCTGGGTGGTACCACCGCCTGACACAGACTCAGAGACTGTGCCACGACGGTTTCACCTATTTGGTCACTATTTGAGCTTTTCTCTTGGCCCAACCAGCCCAAACTTGGGCCCAACTGTCCCCTAATTGGGTTGGCCCAATTCTAATTCTAATTATGAGCTAACTATAAATTTTAAGACATTTACTAAGCTAAACAAAGTCCGTAAGTCAAGTTTTCTTCCGGCGATCTTTTGGCAAACTTCCGACGATCTCTCTGCAATGTTCCAGCGGACTCCCGGCAAGCTCTTGGACTTCACAATGAACTTCTTGGTGAGTTCCGATGAGCTTCTTTAGCAAGCTCCAGGACTTCTCAATTGGTTTTGGCAGAACTTCCGATGAACATCCGGACTTCCGATGAACTCACGAACTCCCAATGAAATCGCGTTCATGACTTTGGGACTTCATTTTGCTTTATGCCTTGCTATCATAGTTAATCTTGCACATGTAAAAACACATTTCAATCTAGACAATTAATACTAAGAATGAATCATGTTATCCGTTATGTGATTGGTCCATTGACACTTCGTCCGATTCTTCAACGCATCGTCCTCTCTTGCGGCCTATTGCCCAATCGGTCAGTTGACTCCGCAACTCCAATATCCTTAACACAATATTCGCTCTTCTTGGTCCAATGCTCGAATTCATGGCCCAAAGCCTTCTGTCGATACATCGACCGATCCTCCGACTCGACGTCCAATCTTCTGACATGTTTTTCTCCGGCCCAACATGATTTTTCCTGCTTTAATTGTCTCATCCTGATCGAAGCATCCTACATCACTCAAAACATAAATTAAATTATAAACACTTATCAATTGGTTTCATCATCAAAATACAAAATTTAACAGTTAAGATTTGGGGCTACCTTGCCCATGTCAAAAGACACAACCCTGACAAATTGGAATCCAAGACGAAACGGTGCATATTCGTGGGATACCCCAAGGAAACTAATGGGTATTATTTATATCATCCCAAGGACCAAAAGGTCTTTATAGCCAAGAGTGGTGTTCCTTGAGAATGAACATATTCTTGGCAGAGATAGTGGGTGTATGATAGAGTTGAGTTAGGTTAGAGTGTTGAATCTCGGATTTTGATGATGAAACAAATTGATTGTGTTTAGATATTTAACTACATTTTGAGTGATGCAGGTCTACTCGATCAGGATTAGACAGTTGACGCAGGAGAAATTGATGTTGCGCCGGAGGAGATCACGTTAGGATATTGGATGGCAGAATGCTTCAGACGTCGGGTATCGGGCCAAGGAGAGTGGAATTGTACAAAGGATATCGGGGTTGCGGAGGTCAACTGTCGATTGGGCAACAAGCTGCAAGAGAGGACGATGCGCTGAAGAATAGGATGAAGCGCCAACCAATGACGTGCCGGGCAACAGAATGTCAATTCGCGTTGTAATAATTGTCTAGATTGGAGTAGAGTTTTGGCTTGTGTGTGCAAGATTAACTACGATAACGATGAAGACATAAAGCAAAACAAAGTGCCGGAGTCAAGCGCGAAGGATTCGTTGGGAGTTCGAGAGTCCGATGGAAGTCCGAAGGTTCATCGGGAATGCTGTCGGAACTAGCCGAGAATGAGTAGGGAGTTTGCCGATGGGTTTTCGGAAGCTCGCCGGAAGGTTCGTTGGAAGTTCGCGGAGCTCACCGAGAAAGATCATAGCTTGCCGAAGAAGCTCGTCAAAACTCGCCAAGATCAAATTGTGAAGTCTCGGAGCTTGCTGGGAGTCCGCAAAATGGTTTCCAAGAGTTTATCAGAAGACCGCCGGAAGCTCGTCGGAAGAAATCTTGACTTGCGGACTTTGTAATAGCTTAGGAAATGTCTTTAAATTCGTAGTTAGCATGTTAATTAGGGTTAGGATTAGGTGTTAATCTTATAACCCAAGTAGGGGCCAATTGGGCTCAAGTTCGGACTAGTTTGGGCCAAGTTTGGAGCCCAACTAGTGAGTTGAATAATGTAGGCGGTGGCACCGCTCAGAGCTCGAGGATAAGGCGGTGGTACCGCCGGTCTGGGCAATGGCATCGCCCAGCACCCGAATAGCTAGGCGGTGGCACCGCTGGACTGGGCAGTGGCACCGCCCAGTACACTGTCAGTGTCAGAACTGACAGGGCGGTGGCGACCGCTAGCTTCGGGAACCGAAGAGATTCAAATTTTGCAGCCCAAATTGAATCCTCTTGAGGCCTATAAATACCTCTCAATTCTCAGCAGAGATTGTAACTTTTGAGAAGGCAATAGATTGAGATAAAAGCCTTAGCAAAGTCTTTTAGCAAGTCTTATTTTCAATTGCTGTGATGTCCACCTCCTTCTTTCTCGTTGAAACTTGTAAGAGTTGAACCAGCTTGTAAAAAGTTGTAAGAGGGGTATTTGTTCTTTCCCCTTCAAAGTGATTTGCTAGTGGAAAGTTGGGAGCCTCATCGAAGAGGCTTCGCAAGTGGATGTAGGTCATCTTGACCGAACCACTTTAAAATTGGCGTGTTCACTGGTTTGCATTTATTTATTATACTTTACTTTACTGCAAATCTTTATAAGTGCTTTACTTCCTCATTACTTTTGCTACACACATTTACGAATACGCTTTCAAGTTAAGCACTTCCAAGTTTGATTTTTATCATACGAAAAAGTTTCCAAAATCGATGTTTTAATCCACTACACTAATTCACCCCCCCCTCTTAGTGCTGCTCTGATCCTAACAATTGGTATCAGAGCCCGGTATTTCTCATTTCGGATTTACACCCGAGAGAAATGGCTCTTCATGGCTTTCAAGAGGGCTTTTCGGTTGTTCATCCACCGTTGTTTAATGGATTGGACTACACTTATTGGAAAACTCGAATGAGAGTTTTCTTGATTTCTATGAATTTGGATTTAAGGAATATTGTTGAAAATGGTTTTCAACTTCCCTCTAAACCGATAAACGAATGGTCGGATTTGGAGAAGAAGTATTTTTCTTTAAACGCAAAGGCTATGAATGCCTTATTTTGCGCTTTAGATAAAAATGAGTTCAATCGGATTTCTATGTGCGAAACGGCTTTTGATATTTGGCGAACACTTGAAATCACGCACGAGGGAACTAGTAGAGTCAAAGACTCGAAAGTTAATATTTCATTACATGATTTTGAGCTTTTTCGAATGCAACCAAGCGAGACTATAAGCGACATGTACAGCCATTTCACGGATGTCATCAATAATCTAAGAGTTCTTGGTAAATCTTTTTCGAATTTTGATCTCGTAAGTAAGATCTTAAGATCCCTTCCAAAAAAGTGGGATCCTAAAAAAACCGCAATACAAGAGATAAAAAATTTAAATGATTTTCCATTAGAAGAATTAATCGGGTCATTAATGACCTATGAAATGACATTTTTGGAACATTTTGAACCCGATGAGCACTTGAACCACCTTCCAAAGAATAGGAAGGATTTGGAACTCCAAACAAATGAATACCACTTGAGCGATGAATCAAGTGATGAGGACAATGATGAACTTAAACTTCGAACACTAAATCTTAATAAGTTCATTAAACAAAAATCTAAAATAAACAATGAACTTGAATGGAGGAAGAGGCTAAAGTAGAGGAAGGCAACTAAGAATGAATCAAGAACTTCTAAAGGTGAAACGGCGAAGTGGGCTTTGATGGGCTTCGACTACAAGGTAAGTAACTCAACTCTCTTGAATTATTTTGAAATTACTTGAAGTTTTTCATGAGTGATTAATTTAGATAGTAGGAATAGGAAATAAAAAATTATTTTTCAAAAATTATATCATGTTTTTCTTTTCAGCATCTTTGAAAAATTAAAAGATTTGATCATGAAAAGTATATTACTAAGGTTTCATGCATGTTATGTTTTGAAATGTTGAATGATGTATGCAACATTAGGGATGATAATTATATGATATGTGATAATGCTTAGGATTAATCCATGCATGTGTATCTTGATGAATTTATGTCATACATGAGTTTTTGAAGTTAATGTTGATTTGAAACTCTAATTTTAGATTAACATGTTTTTGGTCTAATCGTTTTTATGACGAATTAAGATGACATTCTCATGACATAGTGCATGTACATCTATGTATGAATTTCTTGATAGTCTTTTGATGATAGATGTGATATCATGATGTGTTTGGTCTTGACGGCTTCATGATGAAACTTATGTTTCAATTTTAAATGATCATACATGTTTTCACAAAAGACTTGAATATCCTTATATGAAATCAATTGTATGAAATGGAAATGAATTTTCTATCCTATTGAGATTAATGAATTTATTTTACCAATCTTATGAATCTCATGAAAATAAACATGATGAATATTTTAAAAATAAATGAGTGTATCATATATTTGGTCTTAATGATTTCTCTCGAACATACTTTTTGAAATCATACTTGATGATGAATATCAAGATATTAAAAGGATGTTATCATGGAATCATGCTTGATGATTTGTTTTACGAAATTACCTTTCCGTCTTAAATGTTGACACTTGTTTTATTAAAGGTAAAGGCATGCTTATAAGAAGCAAATCACATGAATAGAAATTTATAAAAACGAAATGCGATCCTCTATCTTATCGACTTTTCAATAAATCTATGATTGTCATGTATGAATTTATTGAATGTGACTTTGAGGATGATTTTGGATTTCACAAATGCTTGATTCATACTTATGACATGAGACACATTTTAAATATGAATCATGTTCAATGCTTCAATCATGTTATATCTCCCTTAATTCATTTTGTTCTCCTAGATTTATTTACCAAAGAGGAGAATCTTCCAAATGAATGAAATGATACAAATGAATCACTTATCGATATATCTTTTTTGAAATATCTTTTTAATGTGATGTTGATAATTTGAGATGCCTGTTGGAATTCATGACATGAAATAATTGAATCCTTGACTTACTCTTTATATGGCTTGAGAATAGATGTTTAAAATCTTGCTTGATGGGTTGTTTTATAAGATTTTGCCTTTACGTCTTGAACTTTCATGCTTATCTTGATTTAGCGTATAAAGACTAAGGCATGCTTAGATGAAAAAGAATCACTTAATAAATGCTTTTCCCATCTGATCGAGATTAATGATTTCATGATATTTTGTGAATCTCAAAATTGATTTTGATGACTTGATTATGAGTTTCAAGTTAACGATTTGATTTGAATGAGTTTTATCTAAATCATAATCTTGATCTTGCAAAATTGGAATCACAAATAATATCTTTTGGTATTCATGAATTGATACTCACAATATGAAAGTATTGGTATTCATGACTTGAATTTGATTGAAACATTACATGCTTAAATTAATCATTCTCCTATGTTTCAAAAATTCTTTAAATGCCTTATGTGATGATTGAAAATTAATTTGCTTTATGATAAATCTATGTATACCATTTTGAATCTCTTGAAAGTAATATTGAGATTTTGATGAATTTGACGATTTGAATTTGAATGAGTTTGTATTCGAATTATGATCTTGACTTCTTGGATTTACTACTTGAGATTTTTTTTAATCACAATCTCTTCTTTGTATACCTACAATTTTTGTTATTTATAAAAAGAAGGGATTTGATAAAATGAATCATTGTTGACTTAATGTTCGGTATCATGAATACTTTATGATCATACATGAAAATAGTGCTAAATATTTTGAAAATAAATGTTTGTATCATGTTAGATGATTTTACATTTTGTGTATGATAAGTTATAGTGATGATTGAAACAATGATTGAAATGATATGAATGATGATTTGGAATCATGCATATAATGATGAGTTTATATGTTTTGAAAATATATATGATGATTTGGTATTATGCATGCAATAATGATGCACGCAATGATGAAATATTCATGATAAAATTATTATTTTGATATTCATGACTTGAATCTTCCTTTTTTTTGCCAATGACAAAGGGAGAGAAAGAGTTGCTATTGTGCTATCTTGAATTGATGTAAAGGATCATCTCAAAGAGAAATTAGCTAGCTTGCACAAGTCAAGAAAATGTAAAAACTTGCTTACTTTCTTGCACATCTAAAGAAAAGATACAAATGTAACACTTGCCAAATTGTTTGCTTGCCTCATGTAAAACATGGTCCCTTGCTAGTTTGATATTTTGCTAAGGAAGCAAAAATGACACTTCTCAAAAGAGAAGAAAGAGCTTGCTTTCTTGAACATCTTTAATTTGCTAGCTAGAATGATGTACAATTTGCTATCTTGAACATTACAAAGAAATGCTATCATGCACATCGCAAAGAAAAGCAAATATGCCAACTTGCACATCTTTAAATTTGCTAGCTTGTATGTAGTAAAACTTGCATATCGTAAAAGGTGCTAGCTTGTAGAGAAGCAAAGAATTGCTATCTCAAAAGAAGCAAAAATTGTAAAACTTAGAAAACTTGCAATATAATTGCTCTTGCCATGCTTTGTATCAAAAATAGATTGATATCCATAAAAGCATCGCATTAAATTTTTTAGTATCGCAATGTATCACATGTATCGCAAATTGAAAAATTTGAGACTATTATCATATCATGTTTAACAATTGATGTCTTTCATGACATGATTTATTTGCATTTTTGTCTTATATGTATCATGTGATTATTGAAATATTGATTGATGCAAATTCATAATTTATGTAAAAGTCTAAATCATTGGTTCCTCTTCTTCTTTTCGGCAATGACATAGGGGGAGAAAGATTGCTAGCTCAAGGCAAATATTGGCTAGCTTGTACTCTTCCCTTCTTTTCGACAAAAACAAAGGGGAGAAAACTTTTGCTAGTTAGAACATGCAAAGAAAAGCAAAGTGCAATCTTGTACAAGAAGCAAGTGTTGAATTGCCATGACTGAACTTAAGAATCTTGCTATGCTTTTGTGCTTATATGTTATGATGAAAATCTAGCTTCATGTTACAAAAACTTGCATATCTCTTAAAATAGCTAGAGCTACTTCTCCTTTTTGTTGATGACATAGGGGGAGAAGTATATTGATGACTTCATGCATTGAATTGAATATTTTATATATATTTGCATGATGGTTTAAATGTTTTTCATAACATGTGATGAATGTTGCTTCGATTTGGGATAATCCAGGTGTTCTATCAATGGCATATTGAAAGGGGGAGTTTGGTTAAACTCCGGGGAGTTAAGGTTAACTCCGATAGTCATCAATTAGTTTTCAGCATCAAAAAGGGGGAGATTGTTGAATCTCGGATTTTGATGATGAAACAAATTGATTGTGTTTAGATATTTAACTACATTTTGAGTGATGCAGGTCTACTCGATCAGGATTAGACAGTCGACGCAGGAGGAATTGACGTTGCGCCGGAGGAGATGACGTCAGAATATTGGATGGCAGAATGCTTCGGACATCGAGTATCAGGCCAAGGAGAGTGGAATTGTACCAAGGATATCGGGGTTGCAGAGGTCAACCACCGATTGGGCAACAAGCCGCAAGAGAGGATGATGCGCTGAAGAATAGGACGAAGAGCCAACCAATGACGTGCCGGGCAACAGAATGTCAATTCACGTTGTAATAATTATCCAGATCGGAGTAGAGTTTTGGCTTGTGTGTGCAGGATTAACTATGATAACAATAAAGACATAAAGCAAAACAAAGTGCCGGAGTCAAGCGCGAAGGATTCGTTGGGAGTTCGAGAGTCCGTTGGGAGTTCAAGAGTCCGACGGAAGTCCGAAGGTTCGTCGGGAATGCTGTCAGAACTAGCCGAGAATGAGTAGGGAGCTTGCCGATGGGTTTTCGGAAGCTCGCCGGAAGGTTCATCGGAAGTTCGTGGAGCTCACCGAGAAAGATCATAGCTTGCCGAAGAAGCTCGTCGAAACTCGCCAAGATCAAATCATGAAGTCTCGGAGCTTGCTGGGAGTCCGCAGAATGGTTTCCGAGAGTTTATCAGAAGACCGCCGGAAGTTCGCCGGAAGCTCGCCAGAAGAAATCTTGACTTACGGACTTTGTAATAGCTTAGGAAATGTCTTTAAATTCGTAGTTAGTATATTAATTAGGG